>JABUIW010000156.1:5992667-6061542 GCA_013363375.1 Menidia beryllina
TAGGGATGGGACGGTTTCTGAAAACCGTCTGAACCGTTCGGTTCGACTGTCTCGGTTCGGTTCGCGTGTGTACCGCACGGTTCATGCACTGCTCCTTTTTCTCAGAGGGAAGCGTTTACACTCCAGGCCAGAAGGGGGCGCTACTGCACCCAAAGCCAACCACCAGTAGGAAACAAGAAGAAGAAGCGAAGCAGCGTAGCCGATAAAAATCAGACGCGCCAGCAGCAGCTTCTAGGTCTGCTGTATGGACCACTTTGCATTTAGAGGGAAGCACATGTTGGAATTAGCACTGTTTCCTCGCTTGCAATGCCAGATTCTCACCTACTTTAACCTCAGACTGTCACAATAATGTATCAAATGTCAGACTGCTTTTTTCTTTCAGTTTTAACTAGGAATGGGGATTGAAACCCGGTTCTATCAAGGACCCGGTTCCACTTTTTTCAAAACCCGAAATTCAATAACGTTTAGGCTTATCGATACCACTATCGAGTCTGGTCGTTTTTTTATTATTACAATAGTAATTGTGAAATCTGTGTTGTAATCGGCAGCATACAAGCTAGTTAGCTTGAAAAGTAAATAAAGTTTCAGACGTGTGTTCAGGTTGGCTCAGTAAAACGACAATTAGGTTATCATGATGCGTTCAAGTGTAACGTAAAGAAAAGGGAAATTGAGTTTTTGGCGAGAAACATGAGTAATACAGTTGTATATTGCTCTAATTATTTTAGAATATATAATTAAACTACTGATGCCAACATTTATTAAAAATTACATTTAATTTAAAATACAATTATTTATTTGTTAAATATTGTCGCATTGTCTTTCCACCAAATAACAGAAAAGTATGGATAGTGGTATCGATAAAGACTCGGATCGATAAGGAGTATCGATAAAAGTATCGATATCAATAAATATTAACGCTCCCCATCCCTAGTTTTAACCTGACTATATAAGACATAATAGATTTTCCTAACAATCACCATATACCGAACCGAACCGAAAACCGTGACCACGAAACCGTGAAACGAACCGAACCGTGGATTTTGTGAACCGTCCCACCCCTAATATATATATATATATATATATATATATGTATATATATGTATATATATGTATATATATATGTATATATATGTATATATATATATATATATATATATATATATTTAGAGAGCTCTATAGATTCCAGCCCACCTGTCGGACTTTGGCGTGGACAGGTGATGTTCTCTGGAGGAAGATTGCATTCTGCATAAAATCCTGAATGCATGAGCTCTCAATCTTCTCCAAAAAGTCTCCACTTGCTTTCTTCCATGCCCTGAAGTAGATCTCTGTAATGTGAGTCATCAGGCGCCTGAAGGAAGACAGATTTGACATAATCATCATGAATAGGAAACTGAACAGTGTAATTGAAATTAAAGCACGCCTCTTACTTGCTATAAAACTCCAGCTGGTTTTTGATGGTACCATGAATGGCCCAAATGAAGTTGACGTTCCAGCTGAAAAGAAACACCAGGAACCGCTTCCCCTGCCACAATATACACATCAGACTGACATAGGCTCATCTCTACCAATAACTGATAGAATAATAATAGAAATTATAACAACTGTAAATCATAGAGATACCAAACACACACCAAGCAGCTAAGGACCGTTCAACTCACGTCATCATGTCTGATGCAAGTGGGACGGTGAAAGCACTGGAGCAGTAAGTCGATTATCTGCTTGTTGTCCTCTGATGTGTAGTCCAGACTCAAAAGCACATCGTGGAGACTCCACACTCTCTGAATCTCAGCGCCCTGACAAAGGGCCACAGATTAAAAGTGATATTGATAAATCTTATCAGGCTCTCAGTGTTCCGTTGGTTGGCAGGTTATCAGTTAGAAAGAGACAGCTGTGACTCATTGGGCTTTTGGCTGTTACAAATTCAAACTAACTGACATGAAAGTGAGAGGATAGAGGATGTACTAACTGGTTTATTCAAGATGAAGCTCCTCTGCAGGGCGGTGAGGAAAGCTGTGCAGCCAAACCTGTCCTTCTCCTGGAGGCCTTTCTTCCACCAGGCCTCATACAGCAGCTGGATGTGCAGCTGCAGAGGTGCCTCCGACACAGGAAGTAACACCAGGATTTCTGCGGGAAGGAGGGGGATCTCATTTGAAGTACATGTTCGATCTGGTCATTTGTGTGGTTTAAAGTCTAGAATTCTGAGATTTGAAGTCGTGATTTTTATTTGAGGAACAGCACAGAAAGACGGCCCCACTTTAGCAGCTTAAAAAACTGATTTTTCACAAGATAATATAATATTTCAGATCATATTTTCTTTCGTCAGAAATTATGGATGATGAACTGCTGAGTAATTATAAAAAGGTCGCCTTGTAGTTTTTTGCCTCTCATCTTCAAAGAAGCCAACTCCAGAGTAAGATAACTGTAAATGTCTACCTGTTTGCTCATTTAGACTGAAAGTGCTAATGCAGATTTGAAAAAAAAAATAAATAAATAAAAATAATTGGGGAAAAAAAATTGGAAAGAAAAACACTCACCGTGAAGCCTGCGAGCAATATCCAATAGGCCAGCGTAGGTGTCTCCATCTTGTAAAACTTTTAGAGAAACTGTAGCCACCAGAGTCACGCCATCCACAACAGACATAACACGTTTCTGGGAGGGAGGATTTGGTTTAGATGCTCTCAAAAATACGCAAAGATGCATTCAGAAGATACAAATAACAAAGCAGCATAGAAGTACACATACTGCAGAGCTTTCTCAAAGTGCAGGTCAAGCAATTTTCAACATTTTCCTGCATACCAACATGGTAATTAATTCCACAAACTTAACAGAAAATATCTACTGAATGGTCATTCCCAAAAAAAACAAAAACTCCCAAACCAGTCGTTGTTGTGCGATAAAGGAACCTGGTGAAAGTTTTATGACGATGAGAAATAAAAAAATAAAAAAAACAACATTTTTTCTACAGCTATCTTACGTAACCTTTCTGACAAAACACTTGACACTTGAAACACTTGTGGCACAAACATATCTAACTGAATTAAAGGCAATTAATCAAATTTGGTCTAAATTGAAAACTAATTACTCAATTATTTTATTTTTAATACAAATGCAGTTACAGTTTAATTGAGCTTTTTTCCGAACCAGTAAACATCACTAAAGTCCTGCTTAGGCATCAGGTGAACAAAAACCTGTTGTTAAACTTACAGGGTCTGATGCCATCTCCTGCTGCATGGCCTCTTCCCAGTGGTCTGTAGGCGAGTCCAGCAGAATGTCCCGAAGAAGCAACTCTAGCCTGACCCACAGAGCCTCTCTCTGGTCTCTGGGCATCTCCTGCACCACCTCCTCCACATCGAAAGGATCCGTTTTGTCCTTCTGCTCAGTAGTGCCGACAGAAGCAGAGATTTCAGTTAAGAGACTCACATATTTTCAATTTTAAGTCATAGTTAGCCACCTAAACTCCTTTAAATCATTTAAGCTAAAGCATAAAACTAGGCATTCTACAAACTGTCCTAAGAATCAATAGAAATTCAGAAATGTGTTGCAAAAACAGTTCTCAGAAACCCTCTAAGCTAATGCAAAACATTTCAGTGAAAGTATCGATAGGAAGTGAGGTTACGGATCCAATTTCAACCACATAAGTTTCTCTTCATTATCTCAACTGGCAAACCTCCAGGTTAGATTTTAAAATCCCTCATCTTACATTAAGAAGCACTTTATGACCACGCTCCATCAAATCCCACCATTCCCAAAGTGACATTTTATCTCAATAGAGCACTTTGGTCTCAGGATGGAGGGTGATAGTGGGGAATAGCTTAAGCTATCAGCCTTCTATGTTGAAGTAAAGGAGGAAAACACCCTGCATACTTTAAGGATTAGCCTTGAAATGTTCTTTTTTGATGAATCTCAGAGTTGGAGCTGTTGAGGTGGATCTGAATCACCCTTTAATTAAGTCGCAACAGACATATGCTTCTGAGCGGTCTCCCATGACGCACAGAGCACCTCTCCCACGCTCCCCTTTCATTTGTATGCCATTTGCATGAAATTAACTTTTGTGTGCATCTCTCTCCTGTCTCTGAGCTCTTTGGTGTCACTATCTCTAGTTCTGGAGCTGAATCATCTTTCAGAATTTTTAAAAGCCCTCTATACTTTCTGTTATTTTTGGTTCTGCCTGAGCTAATATTCCCTTCGGGCAAATGAAAACAGACGAGTACAACACACCCACTTTACCAAATCATTCTGATAGGATAAAGAGTAAGACTTGTGTTTATTCTCCTTCCCCAGTTACAAGTGACAGTTTCACAATTACAAAGTGGTTTTCAATTCTTAAACTTGAAAATCCTTAAAGTTATACAGTCCCACGACATATACAACACAAACCACATATAATCGACTTACGTTTGGAAGCACAAATGATACATTCTGGTGAGATCATCAGTGGTTAGAAAAGTCAGGTACTTACATGGAGCTGAATAAAGCGAAGAAAATCCTCCACTTTTTCCTTAGAGGCGGCCTCTAGAAACGCCTCTCTCTTGGACATGATTCTTTGTCCACAACTGATACGAAACGACCTGAAAATGTCAAATAAATCTGCGGTGGTTTATGCAGCAAACGTTAGCGACTGTAAAGCTAGCTTAGCAATAACTTTACCGAGATCAAAATAAATATGTCTGTCCGTCTATCGATAACGTTACAAGTAACGTTACACGTTACCTAAACTCTGTACAAGATCGCCATAACAGTTAAAGATACAAAATTATTAGAAAAAAACAACTTCCGTGGCCAAATACCTTGTTATTGATTATTTCTCGATACAGCAACAGTGAACTGACAGGCTACCATAACAGCAGTTTACCCGCGCAAACTTACAAAGATCTTTTTGCGTCATGACATCATACGTATGAATGTTTACGCTAGCTGTTGTTTCATTCTTCAACCACTTGATGGAGACAAATCATTGTAAATACATCCTAACTAACAGCGCCACATGTATTCGAAGTGGTGCTTTTAGCTGGGCATGTGATTTAATGGATTCAGTAGAAATTCTCTCGCTTATCGATGTGGTCAAACCTCCAGAAATAATGCCGAAAGGTCATATATATGATAAGATCACCCTCTGTTTACTAGTATGATTTGGAAGATGGGAAAATCAATTATATCACACTAAGTTTCACAAGAGAAACAATTTATTCATCAAAAGCCATCAGGCATCATATAATTTAAGTAATAACTTTAAGAAAGCAAAAAATTACATTGTTGGTTTTTAAGGCACAGGATATATAACAATAAATTTACTTTAAAAGTTTCATCAAACAGTTATAAGTGCGTTGCAAAAACATACACAAGCACAGACACTGATGCATCATCATCTTAACAGATTTTTGTAGCCTGCTCACAGAATGCATTCTTTCACATCTCTGTGGATACTTCTGAATAACCTTTGGTTTGAGAACAATCAAACCTTTATTCAAGTAGCCTCTGTATTGTTTGTACAGCACTTGTTCATAGCCCTAAAATGACCATATGAGACATTGCTCAGAAACAGCAATATTGCACAAACTCTTAAAAATATACAGAGCAAACATTTCATAACTTGCATATGTGCATTCCATGTTTTTAATCGAGCATAAAGAAGAATAAAAGATAAACAAACAAATAACACTGCATGACCAAAAAAACAAAACAAAAACAACACATTTAGTATTCTACCTGTTCCTTTGGTTAGATTTCTTTTTAAACACACAACGAAACAGCATTTGTCACATTTTGTCTGGGAAGTGGGAAGCTAGCAAAAAGAATTTGGGCAGATTTCAATAAAATTTCCTTTAAGGAAAAAGAATGCCAGTAAAACCCCTGCAAATTCTTATAACCATTAGCATTAGCATCTTGATATTTACAGTAAACACTGAAAACAGAGACAAGGCAGTTAGCGTGTTTCATCATAGTATCACACAGTATCTTCCAATCTTGATCATGTAATAAAACAGAAAATATTTGAAAAAATTCGAACATGCTAAAAAAAAATCATCTATAGTTCAAACATACATGAATACAGCAGCGGGGTGTGCTCGCAGATCAACAGAATCACTTCTTTTTTTTTGTACAGTTGAGAGGTGGTTTCACTATGTGAGGAGAGGATCTTGACTACTTCTTAAGCTTTGAGATACTAAACCATCCTCACTTAGTTCATACCTGCAACACAAAGAGAGAGCATCATATCAACAAGCTAAAAGTAACAAATCTGAACACCATCGATTATTACATGACGTACAGGATGTTAATATATTGTATATTGTATAATTACCATTGTGTTAATCCTTTTGATATATCATTCCCACCCAAATGTACCAGCACCTGAAAAAAGAAAGAGACAGAATGATGATACTGCTGAGCCCAGAATTGGGATTTCTTAATTGTCATGTTTTTTTACGTTTTCTGTTTCCTGAAACATGGTGTTTCCCCGTCATTTGAGTTTTTCTCTTTTTTTAATGGTTGTGGTTTTGCTCCCGTGTCGTGTGAATGCCAGGTGTCTTTTTCACAGCTTAGATATCATGCGTTTCATATTGGCAGACCTAACGCCCAGCAGGAGTTACCTTTCCCAGAAGGCCTTTGTGTTTGGACAGGATGCTCCCTCCGTTCTTTACTGCTACATCCAGAGTTCTCCGGTGGAGCTCCACCACAGACACACTAAACTCAAACCTGCAAACACAAAAGCCAACTTTTTACAACAGCCAGCTAACAAGACATTTTCACTCAATAAAAGATGGAGACATGGTTCCATCTCCAGCGGACATTCAGCAACTTACACAGTCATAAAGACATATTTTGAAATAGCTTGTACTATCATGCAGTCAAACAGGACCAAAATACTTGTATTGTTCAACATCGTGACTGTGCATTAAGAAGGTCAGATATCGGCTTTGTTTCTTCTAGATCCGAGGGGAGATCTTCCATGTCTGTTACTCTTCAAACAAAAATGTCCACTGACAAAACAGAAACTCGAGAAGAAGCTAATCCATCAAGGCCACGTACGTCTTTGCGACAAAAATAATATTTTTCTAGAGCTCACACGTTGGAACTTAGCATCTAATTTAGCATCTGATTTGAAATAAATAGTGGATGTTGAAGAAGAGGACGACTCAGATGGTGACAAAGTGGAACAAAGCAGCTAATCTAACATTTGCGGATTGTGTTTTCTGAAAAATTTAAGGAGAAGTATTGAAGAATAAAAGGAGCATTCTTATCATGTAATACAATAAAATCACTTTCTAAATGGAAATGCTTGATGAGATGCAGTAGCTGCTTGTTTTCTCCATTTGTTAATAGAAGTGAGCGGACAGCTCACAGGCTGCTCTGATGTCTGAACGCAAAGTAGGATCAAATTAATAACAACATAACTACAAATGCTATCAACTGGAGGCAGATGTTTATAAGTCCCTTTAAACTAGAATTTACCCACGTTTGTTCGAAGACAGGGTGGAGAGTCCTCCTCATCGTGCTGGTCTTCCTCCTTCCTGTCCGGCTCTTGTCAGGCAGCAGATAGAGCCGTATGAGGGGGTCTGAACCGTCTTTGGTGAAGGCGATCAGGTTGCTGAGGACACACATGACAAAAGTCTATTCAGAATTCTTCTTTTCAAAATTCTTCTGATTTAAATTTGGTGTGTTTCTGCGGTCTGGGCCTCACCGACAGGCGTGCACCACCACGATGAGTTTGTTCCTCTGAGCGCTGTGTCGAACAGTCAGCTTGACCTCACCCAGCGGGCACAGCAAGGGGGTCGAGCCACTGTGAAAGGAGAGAGCCCTTCAGTGTCTGGATGGATCGTTTGGCTTATGGGCTGATAAAGGAAGACATTTTAAACAGACAGTAGGAGCAGTGTATCGTCTCTCGCATTTACTTCTGCAGCTGCTGAAGCCTTTGCTGCAGCTCCAGGCTGGCGGTGGGCAGAGAGATGTCCGAGGCCAGGCTGGCGGTGGACTCCTTGTGAGACAGGTGCTTCTGGGAGCCGGAGATGCCGGTGCTCAGGCTGGAGGCGCTGCAGAGCGGGCTGGCGGAGTACGGCTCGCCGTCGTGGTGCTGCAGGGTGAGGGCCGAGGCGTACGTGGGCTGCGGGGGCGTGGCCGAGAGCAGCGGGGAGTCGGAGACCGACTGTCTCAGGGGGGGCGCTGCCGCAGCCGCCTGGGGCAAACTCAGCTTCCTGACCTGGACCGATGATGGCAGGTCGGAGGACACCTGCTTCTCCAGAGACAGGATCTACAGACACAAGGCAGGACAATTCTATCACAATTACCTCCAAAGGAACGTTTGGGAGGCTTTCACTTCACATTAGTGGCATAAATAAGTCATCAGGATCACACCACCCATCTCTCTATACTATCTCAACTCTACACAGAGTAGTAACAAGTAACGTCTTTGTGCCTGTTCAATGAATTTCCATTTCCATTATATTTTCATTACATTTGTTGGTAGATTAGTTGTGCTCCAATGGAAAAAATTCTGTTCCAGAGAAGGTCAGTAATTTGATGCGGCTGCATTAATCTTTTTTATTCAATCATTGTGATTCAGTAAAAGACAATGCAATTAGTCTGACTGTTATAAATGTCAGCGCAGTTTACTATGTAATGTTTTCAGCCATTAGCCGACAAAATACTGCCATTTGTCATGTCCTTTTAGTTCAAAATTAAACCAGGTTATTTACGACAACATTTGGCCAATCAGCTCACCCAGAGAGCCACTGTCCGCACTGCACGAGTAATGGATTGCTTGTAGTGGGATTTTCTTCTCTTAGGGCTTTGGATCACCACTTTAAAAACCTTTTTAGCTCTTAGAATCACTTTTTTCTTTTTGTATTTTGAACAGAAAGGAGTTTGGGGTTTAAACTTCCTTCCTTAAACATCCTTTTTGTGTTTGTACTACTACACAATCTGATCAGACCAACTGTAATGAAACCTGGTTTATTGGTGGAGAATAAGGGCACATCGATTTTGGTGTCCATTTAAGTGAGCTTCGTAAAATGCCTCTAAACTAGAAACTGTGCAGAAAGCGATTTGCTCCATTCATACCCGCAAGGCCATCTTCAGTTTGACTGTGGAGCTGGGCCCCGAGTTCTTGAGAGGAAAGCACTGAGTCAGCGTCATGTCCTCTTCTGACAGCAGGCCACTCAGAGGCACTGTCAGGTTACCCAGGGTGCATTTGTGCTTGTCATCTTTTATCTGTGCATCAAAAGAAAGTTTTAAATAAAGCAGATGAAAATAATTGAGTTTGGTACTAGTTTTTTCTATCGTTTCTGTAAACGAGCCTCACAAAAAAAGAGACTTGTCGGAAACACGCTAAAAACGTGGCTTTACCTCCACCTCGAGCTCCTGCCTCCTTGGATTATGGACCAGGAATGAGAAACAGTCCTCCCACAGAGGCTCCTTGGTCTTATATCTTACCTATAGAGTTTTATTTTAAAAAAAGACACAAAAAAGGCAGTTCTTATAAAATATCCCGGTGGTGCTGTCACATCTTATGGTAGTTTGTTATTTTAAGGCAGGAACATAACTACTGAGTATACCAGCAAATTATACTTTTATTTCTATATACATCACAATCCTTTCCTTTGGCAAAGAAAACTGAATTCTGGCTTTCTATATAACTATTAGCTTGACATAACAGGAACAACAACGATGAGGTTTTGATTTCCAGTTTGAAGGGTTCCTGAAGCCCACATCCTTAGAGCTCGTGGTTGCTGAATGAGGACAAAAGACTGCTAATGTAAACACACCAGGCAGCAGCACGACTAAATATAGTAAACTGCAGGCAGGGTGAGCTACTACTCTTTCATTTTTTTGGTCAAACCTGTGCCTCTGTACTTCGCCAAGTCATTTATCTGACATCTGCTCAGAGGGGCATACGTTCAATCAGCAGGTTGAAAGAAAAGAGTTCAGAAACAAGAAGGCCACCTGTCAAAAATCTATTTTATTGTCACTCAAGCAGTCTGTTTTAGAATTAATGGCAGAGTGTGGCTCAAGTTTCCATCAATTCTGCAACTTTAGGGTCATAATCTTTTGTCATCTGTAGAGAGAAACGACTTTTAATTTCACAGATTGGATCTGTGCATTCAACCGACTAAAAACTTCAGGGAATTGTAGCACACTGAAAATAGAAAGATGGTGCTGTAAGATAAATACTCTAGGATATTGCGAAATTTAAAGAGGGAACCCTGATTGTTTGCTTTTGTTTGGTGACAGTGAGACGATATGTGGGTGTCACATTTCCAGATCTGATCCTCTGAAAGAGAGCGATTCCAACATGAGTGAAATACACCGCTATGCAGTGGTTACAATTAAAGGTGGACATGTAAAAAAGGAGATTAAATTTCATTTCACACTAACCATAAATAAATGAGCCAGTGTATATGACGTTCTATCAGGAGATTACGGCGCACTGAAAACAGTTCTGGAATGAAAAGAAATGACAACAGAAGCGCGACTACTGTCTCACTACTTCATTTGAAAGCAAATGAGTTCATAATTTCTCAGCGATGCCTGTAAAGGAGGCATAACCAGCATCTTCCCTGCAGAAGTCCACCGTGCTGAACTGTTTGCGCTGTTCATCCTTCTTGACGTGTTCGCTTTTGAATGCTATATTTCCCATGAGATATTGCAGCACTTCAGCATTTAATTGGGGTTTTGTGGCTGTAATTCTTTACTTATTTTGTAAAGCCTCTCTTTTACTGTCAGGGTTGTTTATTTATTCAGTAAAAAGTAGCTCCACAGAGATGTATATTGAGATTGAGCTGTGTTGGCTAGACTCCAATAGCTCTCTGTGGAAAACACCACAACTGCTGTTTCCAGTTTGGTTGCTCAGATGCTTGAAGCTCACAGCAGAATTGAAAACATAAACGTTTTTTCCCACTCACTCTGCTCTCCTGTGTTTTGTGTCCCACGGTGAACTGGACATAGGGGCTGGGTTCACTGCTGCTCTTCTTGGCCGACTGTTGGACAATCAGAGAAGGAGGCATCAGCGGGTTTGTTTTAGGGTTATGAGCTGGGCAATCACACTCCAAGCTTTTGGAGAAGTTATCAAGCACAGAACATTGAGGAGTCTGTCATTCATACATAGGAGTATAAACATACGCTTAGACAAGCAGGGCTGCAGGCAGAGAGGCTACCAAGGAGACTGCAAAGCTTCGTCTCCTCTGCAGGCTAAATTTAGCATGCCGACTTCTGACAGCCAAGAATTACTCAGTATTCCGAACAGAGAATACCCTAAATATCTACAGGATAGCTACTATGACAACTGTGGGAAAGTCTTCCCCCTCTCTCTCTTTCCCACGAGGGCTTAGCTTATACTTAAAATATATTTCTCATCAGCAGGAAATGGTGCAGATGAGTCAGAACAATGTTTTAATGTGCAACAATTCACTTTAACTTGGAAAAGCACAAGGCACTTAAAAGCTGCAAATGGTTTCTTAATGTACGCTGAGGTTCTTTGGCTGTTTGTGTAGTCCTGCTGCATCTGTCTGTTGTGGGTAAAATGCACAAACACACACACATGCAAAAGGGAGAATCCCTGCTCTAACGTTCCTCTACAGAGTTTTGCTTTTGCAAAGGTGGTTTTTTACCCTCTCTTATGGGTTTTCCTAATCTGAATAAAGAGAGCAATTTCCTCAAGCTTCAAAGGCGGAAATAAGTTTTAACAGTAAACTAAAATTTGCATAAGATCCTCACTTACTCTGAAGTAAACAAAACAACAAAACAAGGCATACTACAAAGTGTAGTAGGGCCAGGAATCAAATTCACAACTGTAAGGTTAAAAGGTTTCTCTGAGACACACAGTTGATTGCAACTTTGTGTTTTTAGCATTCTTCACACCCACTCCTGCACCCCCACAATACAATAAATAACACACACCACTACTTTGAAGCACTAAATGCTTCCAGAACTTCTGAATATTTGCATACAGAGAAAACACGCACAGTGACACTAAAAGGAAGATTGCGTTCATAATCTGAGAGGAAGGAGGAAGTGGTTAAGAGTGCCAGCAAAGAATTAGCTGCTGGCAGGGAGGGGGAGTGGGCGGGGGCCAAAGCAGTTGTACTTCTGCTGGCTCGCAGCACAAGATGAATCTGATACAGAGTGACTTGTCACACACATACTGCGCTGTTGTACTATGGGCCCAGGGTTGGGCCATTGTGTGTGTGAGTGTGAAAGGCTTCTTGGAAGTAACAAATGAAACCACTCACGGTACCAGGAAAATATGCAACAGCTGTTTTCTGGGAGCAAACTGAAACTACGGAATCACCGTTGTCACGGGAACTATTGGTCCGGCCGGTTCTTCCACCACCAGGAGAACACTCTAACAGCCTGACAGTCAAGACCTCGCTATCAGGAATTACTGATCGTAAATCCAAAATGAGATCGGATTCTTGCTTTCAAATTCTGTCAGGTCACAGAAAAATGACACTGGGTGTGCAGGATTAGTCTTCTGCATGCAAGATCATGAGTGGAGATGGGAAAATGATGCACCATCACTGGGGAGAGGGGAGTGCACGGCCACCGTGGTGTAACACATCCTCATGCACAGCTGCACTCTGTGTGCTAATGGCCACAATCACTTGACACTGGATGGTGCACTGGAGGGCCAGCACAGGTGAGACACAGGGTGTGTGATCTGTACATGCGGACCGTTTTTTCCCACTTTACCTTCAGCGCCTTAAAGACTGAGACTTGCTTCAACCCATCATAGGTGAAATCTGACAGGTTGCTCTTTAAGCCACAAGGGGAGAAAATCACACCTGCAGTTAGTTTGGATGAGCCGGCGATGTTATGTCATGTGAAAAAACCCAGAGCTATAAGGAAAGTTTTCCTGAATAGCTATATGAATGCATCCTAATATGTAGATGAGATCAGTAGTGTCGGGGCTGACACTAATGAAACAGAAATGAAAGTATTCTTTGCAGGGAAAACCCAGAGGAGTTCATTTTAGACACTGTATGATTTATCTTTAACGAGCCGCCGGCATTCCGTATTTGAACAGCTCCAAACCACCACTGACAGATCATTAAGAGCTCTGCCACTGAGCCCTTTGTAACCACATATCTCACACTTCAGCCTTGAACTAAGCACCTCGTGTAGCAGGATTCAAATCTGACTAAGAAGCAGGTAGACTGCACCATGTGCTGCTGCTGCTTCGTGTTAATGGTTATGTGGAATACCAAAAAAGAGCATGCAGCTGGTACATGCTTTCCCAGAAAACCTTTGAGGACTCCTGTTACTGGTCAACCAACACACCTCCAACTCTAACACTGCAGAGATGCAGAAGCTTCGTGAGACTCACACATATTGTTCTATACTCTGACGTATTGCTCTCACAAAAGACTAGGCCAGACGCTCTTCTCTCACTCAAGTTTCCACAGCCTAAGCTGCCTGTGAAGACGCTCTTGGGTGCAGACGAAAGAGAATAAAGAGGAAACAGTGCTGTTATGAGAACGAAAAAAACTGAATATTGTATCATTGCACAATGGTAAAAACCTTTTCTGTTATAAATCTAAGAGACTACAGGATGTTTACAGATTGCGGTTAAGTTTCACTGTTTTATGTGCTGAAGAAATTCTCAAGAGTTAAAACTGTGTTAGTTTTTAGGCTCATGAAGTTTTGTACATTTTTTGTCTAAAAAACAGGAAACAGGAAACCTATTGCTGTGAGAGAGAATTCCTGACCCCCACAAATATTGAATACAGTTTTATGGCACAGAATGTATAAAACTATTAGAGTGCTTCATTTCATGAAACACAAATAATACATAAAGGTGTAATGAAAATCACAGATGAGCCAGGGCAGTTAGAAATAATGCACATTTCCACAGCTGAACATTAGCTGTCAGAGCTGTACAAAAGTTATTTCTCAATAATTTATCTGTTATATTTACTCTGAACCAGTGCTGTTTGATGGAAGGTATCTGTTCCCACAGTTATTTTTTAATAAAGCAAGCAGGAGCTGATCAAGATATGGCAAGAATATGAGCAAATCATTTGAGAGAAATTGAAAATAATATTAAATCTTAAATGTATGCATGCTCCAGTAAGCATCCAAAGTTTAAGAGACTACAGCGCCATCTGAAGAAGGAAGATTCTAAAAAAAAAGTGGACATTGTTGTGAGAATCCTGTGAAAATGTGAGTGCACATAAACTAGATTTATGAGAAAAGGGAGAGTAAACAGAAGGCATCTCAGATAATAAAAACTATGAGAAAATGAATTACTGGTGATCAGTCATCGATAATGCTTATTTAAACATACTGACATTTCTAATCGTGGTTTCAGAGGTGGTAAATGTTGTGTGGATATTTAAGGTGGAGAACAAGAAGCCTGCATAAGCAGAGCGCTGTACTGTAGCACAAGCCCAGCATCACAGAAGCGGCTGCAAAAATAAAGACAGCGTCGCAGCATCTTACAGGAAGGTTCTTAGCAGAGTCCAGATAGATGACCAGCAGAGCTGACGACAGTCCGTCGTTAGCTAGGCTTCTGTCTGCACGCACACTTCTGAGCACCTGATTGGACCCAGAGGAATTAATGGCAGCAGACGAGTATCACAGTGTTGATTCGAGGGGGCTTTGGGGTTTTTCTTTTTTTTGGGACGTACCTGGTCCAGCTTCTCAGGAGTGGAGAACAGAGACAGCCACTCCAGCTTCAGGTGGAGTTTCCCCGTAGGAGCCTCCTCCAGTTCAAACCACTGCAACAAGTCAACTGATAAATCAGTCTGAAGGGTTTTTTATTCATCTCTTGGGAAAGCATTCAATCTTTTTTCAAATACTCTGGGGTGCTAAAGGAAAACTATTTGAATATATCCGCTTTGCCAGGACACGTGACCACATGAGACTAGAATAAAATCTGAAATCTAACATCCATAAAGATCCCTTATCAATGTCGAATGCTACGTCCCAACAGCATATTGTGATAATAAAGAAAATAAAAGGATCTTTATGTGTTTTTTTTATTTTGGGGTCAATAATCTTGAGTTAGCCAAGCAAAAGGATATAGAGATCCTTCCCGGTGGAAAGAGACTCTAACATATTCATCCATGACCATAAGAGACTCTAATCTGAGTAATTTGTCCCTCGGCAACCCTGTGCAACCCCTGTGCAAAGTTATGCTGATCATCTAAAAATAACATCTCCTCCGAACGCAGAAACAAAAGAAAAACAATTTCCAAATATGTCAATGCTCACTTATGGAAATGCATATGAGGAAATAATCTTACCTCATCCACCTTCTGTTCTTTGTGTAGCTCAGTCAAATCAATCATGAGGCTGTAAATAACGCAAAAAGAATCAAGGAAACTGGGATGAATAAAAGTAAGTGGAAATATCACGTCAACTACTTATTACACAGGGTGTCCAGATATCGACTGGCTGATGTGTGTTATAGCGCACAGTGAAGTATAACAGCCTTGGACCATAAAATCAATCGTATTTGCCCTTGAGCCGTTGACAGCGGGATAATACTGCTGCTTCTGTATGACTAATGTCTACAAGCAACAGCTCAGAACCAGATTGCAAAAACTCTTTTTCTTATCTATCAGCCATGCAGCCGAGCTGCAACATACCTCGTTTCCTCTTAAAGATGTGTGATAAGGTCCTTGCAGAGCAGGAAGTGAGGGAGACTTACCTTCCCAGGAAGTCGTCTTTGTCGGGATCTTCATCAAACAGCTCAATCTCAAGATGCTGGCCCGAGTGCTCGTACACGAGAGCCTGAGGGACACAAGAGCGAGTTGACGCCTGATCAAACTTGAAAAAATCAATGGATTATGTGTTAAGGCTAGGCCCACTCAGCGACCAACATCGGGAACTAATTCGAGAATGAATCAATCGGTTCTTTCTTCCACCGAGATTTGCCGATTTGGGGCCAAATCCCAAATCCATCACCTCATAAACTTCATTCCACTTGGGGTGGAGGGTCTGCTTGATGGTCTTGCTCTGGAACATCTGGTTGCCGATCTGCAGGACACCGTAAGGGTCGGACTTGCCCATGATGAGCCCTCCCAGAAATTTATCCTTCCCTTCCAGATCCTGAGCCTCCAGAAAGTGAATCCTTAGGACTCCCTGAGGAGACATGCAGAATTAAGCGTTAAGGGGGTGGGGTGGGGTTGGCGGGTGGTTCTGAAATAGAAGCAGCCGACACTTCGAAGCCACAGTGCAGCAGTCAGTGCTGATGAGAGGTGGTGCAGCAGGACAAGGCTCTGGATTAAGATAATTGTTAAGTAGATATGAAAATATGATTTCTTTATGTAACTATGTGTTCGCTTTATTTCTGGCTGGCCTTTCTCCAGGTGCTCCAGTTTGGGCCAGCAGTTTTTTAACTGGATTTTCTCAGCTAGATTAAGTTCAAAGAAAAAAAATCTGTTCACAAAAACAGGAGGAGCTATGTTTTCTCACTATCAAAATGGCTGAGAAAAGGACAGCTGTCCATCGGCAGACAGTCGATCATAAGGGGTTACGTTGGTGTACACCACGTGGGTGACTTGTACAAGTAATGATGAATGACATAAACAGGTTTTGGAGCAACAGATGCTGCCATCCGCATGACTTCTTTTTTAAGTAAGGCTTTGAATATGGCAGCAGACCACATTCTGCACGTATCAAAATGCTATGACTGTGTTGTAAAAGCCTCCAAATACTGAACTGTTCTGCCTGGCACGCAGTGACAGCATTTGCAGTGTTTTGGGGTTCCTGAAAGGCTAAAATCACATGAAAGTGTGATTATGTGATAAAAAAAATTAGTCCTAAAATGTTGCAAAACTGATACAAGACAGTGGCACATCCTAAAATGCTAAGTGGAGTTAGAGTTTTATTCTACAGTTATGAGGAATCCATTTGTCATCAGAAAATGGCAAAAATCTGAGATTCACTGATGTTACATAACTTTTTTGACTCATCAAAAATAAATCTTTACATTTTCTGAAGTTTTTCTGTTATAACTATTGCAACTTATTTTATTACAAGGCACACATCAGGGATGTATTTATAAAAATAAACAGCCTAAACTTATCCTCTAGTTCCATGGATGAACTGGCATGACCTTGCAGTGCCTTCTTTTTTTGTTTGCTGTGGTATCTTTTTGCTTTATTCTTTATTTTTTTACTTTATATTCCAGATACGTTTAAAAAGCATTTACAGAATCATACTCCAAGAGCCCATGAGAACTTTGACGCCCTCACTGTGACCTTATTGAGGAAAGCAGCAGCATAAAAACAAACTCAAACGCGTAGAAAGGCCAGCAGGCGTTTAACTGGACGCTCTCTACAACTCCACCAGTACCTTTGGCATTGGAAAGCGAAGCTTGGCCAACTCCATGTCTCCAACCAGCGGGATCGTGATACGGTTAGGTAAAACCAAGTAACTGTAGATTATGTCTTGAATAATGCTGTTGGAGAAGCCACTGTGAGGAGAGAGAAGAAAAAGCAATCCATTATTCTAAAGCTGGAAAAAGTACAGATTTACCAAGGTTGTTAAGAGGCCGAGCTACAACCAGAAAATTGCAATCACTGCTGGGAGAAAATGGCATTGCAATAAATATTCATCACGCTGTGTTATTGCTGACTGTGTCCCTTGAAGACATATGGGCGTTATTTCGGAAGAAGTGTCAATATATCATGGTGTCTCTATCCTGATCAAAGCTGCAGCTTGGAGATGTCTACTGGAAGGGATCCAAAAATAATCTGAAGTGAATTCCAGACTCGAATCCACAATGAATACCTTTAGAAAACAGGCAACAGAAAACTCTTTCCATGTGAGAAACAGCAGCTAGAAGGTGCTTCTTATTCCGCATTCATATAGGAATATAGGACACCAAGTAGGTAACAGCCTGCATGTTATTGCCGCAATCAATTTCTGAAGCCTCTATATTGGCGTCTTCTTGAAGTAGACCCTGGATATTTTCATTACCAGCAAAACCATAAAGAAAATCCACTCCAAACTGCTGATCAACAAAGTCAAAACACAGTTAACTCAGGGCTGCCACCAACCCCTGTCAGCTGCTGTGTCTTTGTTGAGACGATCGGCCCCCAAGTCACTGGTAAAATGGCTTACAAGGGCTTTTTTGCAGGTTACAGTACAGTGAATGTCGGGCATTTTATACATTTGGTCCCAAATAGTGGTCTATGCAATAAAGAGAGGCCAAACGACTGAATGAATCTGCCACAGGTTTGACCAAACATTATATCCTGTAATTACCTACAGCTCATTAAATATAACATCAGCAACATGAAAGGTTTATGGCAGAGAAGACTAGTTTTCTGTTTGTCCTGGCCGGTGTGCCTCATTCCCTTCTACACGACTTGGCTCGCAGGCACAGCGTGCTCCGCCCAGCTCTCACCAGCAAACTCAGACCGCCGGCTAACGTATCCATCAGTCTGAGAGGACAGAAGCCGGGTCAGACACAGGGTTGGTTCAATTTAATTTCAGGGAGCTTGTATATTAGTTTGAAAAAGACAAAGGAAAAGAAAAGAAAGGACTGGCTTCCACATACCAATGCAAACGAGAAGTGAAAATTCCACAGCAAAGAGTTCTCTGGAAATTCCAGTGGGGCCCATTCCAGATAATGCAATCAAAGATTCTAATCAGCTCAAGTAACAAGGAATGCCCGTTTAACTCTGCGTGAAAGCCTGTGATTAATCATGTTCTTGTTATCTATAACAGTAATTGGGCTAATGTTATGGATATATAAACTTCATAAAGGACAGGGATTTAAAGAAAAGAATAGTTCGATAAAACAGAGATTTTTGCACAATACTAAACAAAGAAAGTAAACGGAATAGACTCCCTTGTTTTTTCTGGAGCCAGGAGAAGCATTCATTTGATGAATCCTCTGCTTATCTTATAGTGAGCAGCATTATGGGTCCCTGGTGGCGGACTGGTCAGAGCTGGAGCTCATCTCAAACTGAGAAGAGAGCTCCGGGTGTGTAAAGAGCTTCCTGCCGCATCAGCAATGTGGAGGCAATTCTGCTGCACCTCTGCCATTAACACCGGAACGCCCACATGTCGCTGACTAACAAAAGTGAGAGTTTTCTATTATTTATGACAGGACATCTCACTGCACACACACACACACACACACACGTTTAAAGTTTGCAGTAAGCTAGCAAGTCTGTCCCCTCCTAGGTTTAAATCAAAGTTAAGAATCGACCAAATTCCAATTAAATGTATATCCATTTGAGTAGATATTCCTTATGCCCTGAAGGGGAATATTAGTTCTTCCTGGACAAACGTGCAGAGATGATTTTCATATCTGCTGAATAGACTGGTAGATTCATTATGTGGGAAATTTCCCAACGGGTGTCATGAAAATTTAAATATATGGTGTGTAATGTAATCAGTTTAATCACTACCAGACATTTGATCTGCTATCAAATTGTAATTTGGGGCTTCTTTTGGAATATTTTTCTGATCAAATATAGCAAGAGTAAACACATTTCCACGAGCTTCAGCTTAACAGGCATCATGTCTCACCAGAAAGTGACACAAATGGTTAGTAAAATCATCTCATTCCAACTAAGTAAACCTCAAAACAGAAACCAAAAGACTGTGTACCAGCCAGTAAGAAGAATTTAACCACAAAAAAAACCCCCAGCAGAGCAGGTGAGCGACTGATTTTAAAAGTTATCCAATCAACCGTTCACAGCGAAGGCAAATCTGTTTGCCCCTTTACAGATCAGAGTAATAGGGACTTGTAACTGATAAAATGTATAATTTACACATCTCTGTGTCTCTGTCAATATAATATTAGACTTTTAAAACGATAACAAGCGCACACCCATCTGTTCTCAACTTTGCTTTGGAGCAGTGCACACACAAGCAGAAACCCCTTAAATGAGCCACTTGTGTTTTTATCCTGGAGCAATTAGAGCTGACTAGCTAAAGAAAAGTTAGCGATTTTCCGAATTTTTTTAATCTGAAAGCGACTTAAACACAAATATACACATTTCTAACAAAATAATGATTTAGGGTTTGAACAGACACCGTGAGTTGGACTGATACAGTAACTTATGCAGTCTGTGTGGCTGTGGGTGGTTTTTAGGAACCCCATTAATGCAGTTACAGTTTCGCTATCTGGGCCTCTGCTACTGCAGCAAGTGCCTCTTTTGCTGCACTTGCTCCCCGCCGCCCCGACCATCAAACACACCCACATGAGCACACAGGCTCAGCATTCATTTCAGCTCCAGTGAGGAACAATCAGACGACCAAGAAAATTAATATCCACTGTACTCCGCTTGTGTCAACAAGTCTGTCCACACCACTGAGATGTTTGACAAGCAGCTAGTCCCAGAAAATTCGAAGCACTATTAATGAATGTGTCAGTTTTTGAAGGGTGTATCTAATGAGCAAACACCCTTAAGATGTTAGCATCTCTTAATCAGCCCTTGTTTGTTCTTTGCCTGGCCCATACAGCAGCCCGAGGGGAAGACACACTTTATGAGATTCAAGGAAAACATCTCTGATCTGAACGCTCTGAGCCCGGTTACATTACTGGCTACAAGTAGCTTCCAGAAAGAGGGAATGTTTCTGTACTTTAGATACCTTAGGCTGGCTAAATCATAGTAACAAGGACAAGGACAAGGACACCTGAATCCAGAAATGAAAATAACTAAAAACGATACTTTTAGTACATTGATCCCCCCGAAAAAACTACAGTTTGGTTAAAATTCAGCTCCAAAGATAAGCCAAGGTTAAATTACTTTTCTAAATAAATTCGACCATTAAAAAGGTCCAGAATGTCCAGAATAAACGTGACAAATTTAATCAAAAACTAGATCATGCTGTGAAAGTACACACGTCTAGCTAACAAAATCGAAACACTGCAAACAAGTATTTAACCTTAAAGTAATTTTTTCTTTATTGAAAATCGAGAAAAGTAAGTTGCATCTGACTTACTTTAGCCCAGGAATGTCCAGAATATTAGTGAGTCCAGTCCAGTTTATATCCAGAAGCTAAAGCAAAGGAAAAAAGAACAGAATGGGAACATACCCCTGGGTTAGACTGTAAGAGAGTGTGGAAATGACTTTAAATGGATTTAAACACTTTACTTTATTGTTTCCTGCACCTAAACTACATTTGCCTCTCTGTTTCTTGTTTTCGGGCCAACTGTGCTGGCTGATTAATAACAGCAGAGACAGAGTCCTTCCCAAGTAGCTGCAAACTCAAATATATCAAACGTTTTATGGATTAGCTCCTATTGTTTCTCCCAGCAGCCTTTTCCCCACCTGATATACGAAGACTTATCATTTCAGCTTTGTACTTTGTCCAGCTGGCAGCCATAAAAAGTTTTCAGCCAAAAAAACAAACAAAAAAGGTTGTGATCTGGGCCTCAATTATTGTAAATTGGAAGAAGTTTGGAGCCACCGACAGGCTTCCAGGATCTGGCTGGGCAAATCAGCAATGAGGGGCTTTGGTTGGATGAGTAAAAAGTGACTGTTGAGTTGGTTCCTGAGCTCAGTCTAGGATTTCGTTGAAGGTCTGACAATGGCAGACGCAAACTAGGTTTGAATGTTTCTGCCAAAACCAATTAGAGAAACTTCGAGAGAAAAGGTGTTCAAGCTTCCAGAACCACTTCCATGCAGAATTTTCAGAATCCAAATAAGCCAAATAAACTTTAACCAGACACTGAGTGCATTTCTAGGTGTGTCTGAAAACCTCTCAGACTAACAAAAGCTCCCAATGCTGCGTGCCACATTAGCCGCAATCAAAAATGTATTAGAAATGGCAAATCTCTAAACAATAGTTGGTAATAGAGCACCTGCTTACTGAAATATTCATAAAAGCAGCAGCAACCATTTTGAGGCTCATTAGTCTTAGGATAATGAGGTCAGGGACTTTTCCAATCTGGAAAGTCATTTCAAGTGTTATTTTCTATCTCAGAAAAACCTTGCAGCAAGCGAAATTTAATAAGAGGACAACAGTGAAGAGAAATGAAAGGGTGGTGTGAGTAGCATGAGCTGGGACAGGAGACGATGGCAGATCCAGCCTCTCAGTGGGCTTTGATCTCTTTCTGCCTCCCAGCCAGGAAGCTGCTGTTTTCTTAATGAGCCTTTCCCACCCCTCTTCTCAGCCCAACCTGCTCACACTGCAGCAGATCCACCGAGTGCTGCAGGGAAGAGAGGGGGACTGTGGATGTTGGGGCTTTAAGGTGGAGTCAAAGGACTTTCTGTTTGAGAAACTACTGGAAACTGAAAAACAAATATGTAAATATGGCTGTACTCCAAACCGTTTGGTTAAAAACTTGATTAACTGGCTGAAAAGACCTGCTGTCACTGCTCATGATAGTATATTTGTGTGTTATACCCCCTTTGAAAAACCTTGAAGAAGCTCTGTCAGTTTAATAACGTTTGTTGCTGGCTTTGGCTTCCTGAAAAATGGTGTGCTCTGTATAGGTCTGTTTACACTAAATCTGGGCACCAATCCGCTATACTCTAATGGCTGTACCTCTGAGCGCAACAGCCAATAATCTGGACTCCCAGAGAGGTCAGCACATATCTGAATAACTGATAACCAGGCCAAAAGTCGTCGCTCGTTGCAGTTAAATAAGACGAATGGACTAAAACTAAAAAACAGAGATAGACATCTCCCAATCCAGATTCTGCATATTCATGAGCAGATATTTGCTCAGATATTCCTGTACTCTCAATGTTGCCTCAAAATGGTCTAAAGACTAGAAAAAAAGAGACTTGTATGATGACATTAATGTGAGGCAGATTAGATAAGAAATGATTCATCTCAATTATGTTTCTTTTTTGCTAGATCTTAACATGTTAAACTAGTACTTTAAAACTTTTGACACTTCTCATTATGATGTTTGACATTCAAATTTAACATGCTTAATCTCCATGAACACTCTAAGTAACACACACATAAATCGATGATGTAATGATGTTTGTGTGAACCCTTCCAACAGATCCCTGACTGCAGTACTCTGCTTCGCCTTTCATGAAGTAAAATGTGTTCCTCTGAGCCGCAGCGATAAAACCTCCTGTGCGGCCTCACTGCAGAAAGTGTTGCACTTTTTTTTTTTTACACTGCATTGAGTTGCACTAATGCAGGCATTTATTCCAGCCCTGGGTAAGACCTGTTAAGGTCTGGAAATCTTTCTGCACGTGGTACTGTGTCATGATTTACTGCTTCTTCCCGCAGCCTCCTGTAGCATTGTGCTATCTCCGCCTTGAGCTCGAGCGGAGCGCCTGAGATAAAGAAATCTGCAAAAGTAGGTCTAGCTTGATCTGCAGCTATTTAAAGCACAGCTATAGCCCCATTGAGTCCTTCCGTTTGTTATAAATCGGTCAAACAATTTAAAGCTTTGCAGCAGTGGCTCTGCAGAGGGCTTGAACAGGAGCATCAGCGGAACGCGCTGAAAAATACAGGACGCAAATCATGTCAGGGGATGCAGACGGCTCTGGCTGGCAGAGTGCGGACACACCGGTCGATAGTGTTTATAACGCTAAAGGGAAATTGAACAAAAGTTAGCTCAAGCAGAGGCTGTGAAAAAATTTATGTAACTCATACAATTATGTTCATTTTGGCTAAAATGAACTCAACTCATGTTCAGAAAAATGACTTTTAAAAACCACTTTGAAAGCCATCGTGAGGTATGAAAACTATCAGGAACAGTAACAGTGGCAACCTTGACAAACACAATTAGACAATGACAGCAGGAAGAACACAAAGTGCGGAATGTTTCTGTTTTGTAAAATACATTTCAAGCACTAAACCTGCCGGCTCTGCGGCTGGAAAACATTCAGACAGCACCTGGACTTGTATTTCTCCACGTGGCTTTGGTTTAATCACTTCCGCTCACATCACATTGCAGCTCTAAAGAAAGCAGGGTCGTTGTAGCGTCAGCGGGGAATCTTTTTTATCACACTTCACGCGGCGAAAATCTGCACTTACTGGCTTCTTGAGGAAAAACAATGACAGGGCTCCGACGAGAGGCATGTCCCCTAGCAACGGCTCCATCACCACTCTCAGCATGCCGTGGATCTATGGAAACACAGGAGGAGCACACTGATACACAGACACAAACACACGTCTAAAGAGAGCTCGCACCCTGCCGGCCCTTGACATTCCTCGGCTGTGGAGCTGTCGGGAGCCGAAACACATGACAGGTCGGAAACTCGATCGCTGCCCAACTTCACGCCTGCCACGGTCGTCCTCCACCTTCTCGGTAACATATTATGACAATTACGGGGATTAGAGTACTGGAGCTGCTTTGGTTATGTCATGTGGACACCAGCTGCTGTGATCCACGGTGGGGCAACAAAGCCTGTCAAGACGTATTTGTTTTGAAGCTTTACTTCTATTTTGGGGTTTGGTGGACAGTAAATGTTCTCCGTATGGAAAAGGGCAACGCAAATAAAGCTTCAGGTCACTTATAGGCGTGACGTGGCAGCGGTCTCTTCTCCATTAATGATCCACAGCGGACGCGCGTAATTTGTGAATTTGTGTCAGATTTGATTTTACATTAACAGAAGCAGCTGGGAACATTGATATTAGATCAGAGAGCAGGAGCTTCAGCTACAACACACTTTGAGCACTTTTCTCTTGTTCATCCTGGTCGGAATGTGAGAAAAGAGCTCCTGCCTCGGCCCATTAAAGTGAGTTAATGTCATGTAGAAATGAAGAATGCTTCTGAGAAATTCACAGAAAAACACCAGTGTTATTTATACATGACATAGGCACCTTCAGTTGCCTTCAGATTAATGGAAAACAGAGCATGCGTGAAAGGTGGCAAAGGAAAGCAGTGCACGTCAGTCACATGCATCACATTAAATTTTTATGCCCGAAGTTATTTCTTTGGCCAAGAAGAGCGCAGGATGAGAAGCTGTTTCCTGGAGCTGAATGCTGAAAAGCTTAGCTGTCACATTAGGAGCTGTGAGATGAAACCAGTTCCTCAGAAACCGACTCTACATTTCTATCCCTAAACATCAAAGAAACATGAGCGCCTGCCTCATTCTGATGTAAAAAGTCACCCAAAAATGGGATTTTCTTACCCGCTGCACTCTGAATTTACAAGTTTAAAGCTGGGATAATGTGTATTTATCACAGTATTGACAAAGTCGTCATGAGGAATAATAATGGCTTAAAGGCAGAGAGACCTGCAACAGCCACTGACAAGCAGAGTGGAAAAACATATCTTCAATAATGGATCCATTCAGAAAGAAAAACAGCTTTACCTTAATGCTGCTTTTGATTTATTGGTCGTTCTAGAAAGCTTTTTTGTGGTTAAGGGATCTCCATCACAGCAGTGCAAACACACAACTGAAAGAAGCCAAATGTATGATATATCAGCGGTGTTTAACCCCACTCCTCATCAATAGCTCAATAACCTAAATGTCTTCATCGAGCCAAAAGCACAAGTGTTTTGTGAACCACCTTTAGACATGGAGGGGACCCGGTGAGCTGCGGGGATGCTCTATGTAGGTCTGCCTGACTTAGATAATATGAACAGTGTGCAACATGTACGTCCCATGGGAAGTCCAACAGCACTCAAAGGAGGAGCAGAGACTGCTGTTCCTGCCTGCTGAGCCTCCAAAGCAGTACCCATAGGGGCAAAGCCACACACGAACAACATGCAGAAATGTTTTAAACAAAACAAAACGTACAAGAAACAGCAAAGGCTGCTTATGATTCAGCACTCTCATGATCGTTTGGGGTATGGTTTTCTTTGTGTTATGTTAATATGTTTTTGCTTTGTTTTCTCCGTTTCATTTTCTGATTATGCGGATAGTTCTGCACAATGTGGGCTGAATCAATGTGAAACAAAGCGGAAAAGCCTTTTCTACAGTGACATATTGCAACTTTTTCAATTATTTCAGAAAAAGAGAAAAACAATATAGTTTAGGAATAAATATGCGCTTTTTGTGCATTCTTTTTTCCTGAGAAAATTTAGATTTTTAAAGTTTGGTAAAGTCTATTTTGAATGTTATTACTGTATGAGAAAGTTCCTCCAATATTTGTGCTCTGCTACACAGTCCTCCTGTTTACAGTCCGGAATGTGATTCAGGTTTTATAATAACAAACACCACACGGAAACAATTATCTGAAAGAAGAAATAGCTGCCACCTTGTTATTGGATATGCTACGGGGAAGAAAAAGGCTCGCAAATCTCAACTGACAAGACAGAACTTTTCCTCAAGTCACTGCTGCTTTATATCCAATGATTCAAGCTCCTTTTCTGACAGCAACTGCAGAGACCAAAGCCCACACCAAGAGAAAGTACCTCTGTAAAGGCCTGATATAAATCTAACAAAAAAGGATTTCCTCACCTGGATACTCTTGATGCCGGCTTTGCAGTAGTACCGTTTGATGTCCACATCGATTTCAGTGTTGCCAGCAAAACTGAGAGGAAAAAAAAACTGTCAAGGGAACTCCAACTCTTTTTATAACACATAACAAGATAAATCCTTTGAATAATGATCTCTGAAAGAGTTTATTCTCCAAGGTCCCTTTATTTTAAACTGATAAACGCATCTTGATTGTTTAGTTAATGTTTATTCTCATAAATAGTCCTAAATTATTCAAAAGAAACAGTATTGCTAACTCACCTAATCTGCAGGTCCATGATGATCTGTCGCTTATCCACATTTTCCGTGTAAACCTTGACCCCGTTGATTCTCAGGGGCTGCAAAACAACAGACAGAACAATCCAGGCCTTGAACACAGCCCTCCCATCCACACACTTCTGGGTCAAGGTCGGCCCCTCTCTCGACCCCCCCCCCCCCCCCCCCCCCCCCCCCCCATGGAAACTATTTGTGAAACAAGTACACGTGACGGCGCCCTCCGCGTTCTGTGTGTTCGCCTTCGAGCTACGCCCTCGGCCAGCTGTCCCACGGCACCTGCTGCCAGTGGGCTGATTTGTCACCACTGGAATAACACACGATCGGCCCCGTCAGACCGAACCCACACCGGACACTCACTTTGTCCCCCATGTCGATCTTGGTGAAGCAGAAGGTGCTGAGGTGGGCGTGGGACTCCTTCACCGCCGGCTCGATGATGTCGTGGAACAGCTTTTCCACAAACTGGCAGATGTAGGGCCACATCTGCTTCACCGTCTGAAAAGGATGCGACAAACATCATGGAAGCCGTCTGCTGTTTTCTTTCAGTGACTAACAAACGGGCTTAAATGCTTCTTGCAGTTACAACTGAATTACAGTTTAAAGTATTCACAAAAGTCATTCTATTTAAGGAAAATGGTGTCAGACTCATTCTCATCAAACATGGAGAGAAACACATGAATTTTTTAATCTCCCCCACCCTTCCACCATTTTGACATAAACCCATGCATGGATGTGAGTGTACGTCCTGGTTGTTGCCATGGGGATTCACAGGGGTTACTGTGTTTCACACACAGCTCTGCAGACACTGGGCTGCATCTGAAAATGAAATGTGCTGCAGTGTGTTAGCTCCAGTGGGAAGAGGAGAAAGGAGCAGTGGGGCGACAGACATCACATTTAACCTAGGTTTTTTTTTTTTTTAATGAATAAATAAAGGAGGAAAAGGCAGAAGGTTGCGGCGAGTCAAACACATGAGAGAGACAGCTGCTGGATTCTTTACCTTGTTCAACCACTCCACCCGCTCCACATCTGGAAAATGGACCTGCAAAGAGGAAAAAGAACTGATACTCTTAACTTGCAAACATCATAATTTCATCCTACATGTTTTGTCGCATTGACCTACGAGTTTTAATGCTAACAAAACACCTTTCCTACCAATATGACACAATGCTGTAAGGCCATGATCCCAAAAACGGCAGTGTGCTCCGACTGGTCTTCTGATTATTAAAAAATCATCAACAAGGGTACTTGTTGGATGCGTGCCACAATAAGTAATTAATGTGCCTTGGACAGCCAACAAAACCGTTTAAAAGGATGTGAACTTTTGGCTTTTGAAACTCTGCAGGAGTTCACAAAGTAAACGGCCCATGAGTCTACTCTGTTCATCACAGGCTGTTTCGGCCACCAAAGTCTGAGTTTGCTTTTTTTGGTTTGTGTCGATTCCATTTTTGTAGAAACTTCAAGGACATAACTGTAAGACAGAAACAAAGAAGCAGTAACAGTTCGGTCTTTTGGGTACTAAATGAGTCATGCATGAGGCGACAGTCTGTCCCGAACATTACAACAATATTAAAGAGGAAAAAGGAACAAAGTGTCCGTCCATTTCTTTTTCATTAATGAAAAACATTTGACAAAGAACTTTCACTAAAATCCGCTTGCAGAGGTCCTTAACTGTTCTTTGTTGTGGCTTTTCACCTTATTAAAACAGCGAGTATATGACTATGCTTTTGTCAAAACATTCTGGTACTTATGCAAATCGTTGACTGTGGACCAAATACATTACTCTCACTGTCTCCAGATAATCCACTGTAACGGAAGCTCAGGGTGAAATCAGAATAGAAATTTGGTGTTGCTCTTCTGCACACAGCATAAAAAATAGATTAGCTGTCGTGTGTGTTTTTTCCAGCATGAACAGGACCTGCATTCCCAGACCTCAACCCTGCATTTATGCTTTGGGTCTTGACTAATCCTCTCGAATGAGCAAAGTAAACCAAGTATTGATTTAAGGTGAAGGAAATGCCTGAAATAAAGTCAATACACCAGTGTGCAGAGAGGCATGGACCACTTTATTGAACAGCAGATGAATTAGATTACCTCTCAATTGCCGGGCCTAACAGGTTTATTCTCTTTATTCTCTGAAAGACGAGGTGACGCAACGGCGGCTCTGAAAGCAGAGAGATGTGATGTGTGGCTGCGCGGCCGCTCTGCTTCTGATCGGTCAGCGTTTAAAGCATTGACAGGACCCTCTGTCATCTCATAGGACAGACTCACGGTCATTGTCGAAGAGGAGTTGTCACAATGAAAACTATGAGCTTTGCCTTCTGAGAGTCTGATTAACAGTCTGAACATGTTTTGGTTTTTTTTGTTCTAACAAGGCTTTTTTTTTTCTGAGTTCAAACGCCCTGCCTTCAGAGTCAAAGAGATCAGTTATTTCTGAAGCCTAACGCTCACCTTCCATATTTCCCCTCATAAGGCTCGCTGACAGGAGTGCAGCTGAGGGCTTAGTGATACACACAGCATCTGAGTACTTTGAACCACAGCACAGCTGTAATGGTCTCATTATTTCACCGACACGACCGGCAGAAGAGGAAAAGAAGCGCCGGCTCTGCATAAATGAGCTGGAGAAGCATGACGGCGTCTACCGATGACGCTCTCCAACTCCGTGCAAAAGTCTCAGGCCGCTCCTCATCTCTATCTATTTTTCCCTCCATGTTATCAGACTTTCTTTCAAGCTTTCAAAGCGGCCTGGCTCTGTGAAGGTTCAGTTCAGTTCCCGCATTGAAGCAATGTTCAGGGGTGTGTTTTTGTGCTCATTGATACAGTTTCTCCCTGATCCAGGCATAAAAGACCAAACTGATTCCCCAAATAGTTTTTAGCTGAAACTTTGCATAGCTCATTCTGGTGTGCAGTGTACCTTTAAGACAGGCAGGAGTCGAGAAGATGACAGAGAGAAGGTAAACCAATTATACAAAATACAAACTCAGCGCAGATAAACACAAAATGACCAGAGAGGGTTGTGCGATCTGATCACCCGTGCAGAGCCAGCTTCAAAGAGATAATCACAAACAAGGAAACCCGTGGCGAAACAGAGTGTGCGTTGTGCGGATGGAGAGATAAACACCAAAAGAAATGCAAAATGACACCAAAGAAATGCAAAGCGAGCACAAGTACACACAACCCAATAACAAAAGGAGGAACCGAATTTATCCAAATAAATGCAAAATACGTGCAAAGACACAAAATTAGATTAAACCTGACCAAAATAGATGCGCAGATAAAGTGTGTTTCAGTGCTGGCGCGTGGCCAATCTGCAGGCTGAGGCAGCGACCACA
The DNA here is from genome assembly GCA_013363375.1 of Menidia beryllina. Taxonomy (NCBI): domain Eukaryota; kingdom Metazoa; phylum Chordata; class Actinopteri; order Atheriniformes; family Atherinopsidae; genus Menidia; species Menidia beryllina. The sequence continues at coordinate 6,022,576 of JABUIW010000156.1, forward strand.
CTGCTTAAGGCAAAGAGTATCACACGGATACCACACTGGGGACAATGTGGTGCTCAGTGTCACGACAATAGGACACTTAGATGCTCCACTGAGCATCGAATGGGCCTAATCCACAGCAGACCAAACAGGAACAGAGCTGTAGTGCAGATGTAAAGTCCAGCAGTGCATGTTAAAGGATTATTCATGTGCATTTTACTGAAGAAAACTGTCAGTTAGCATTTGAATTTGCATTTATAAAGGGTACGCAGAGATATCAAACACAAAAGGGCCAAAATGTGATTCGCTGAGGACACAACCTGTTTCTTATTCTGAAACATGAATCGATTTTTAACCGACCTCGAACGCGTCTGTAATAGGCTGTCAGTCAGCGTTTGAAGAGGCATTTATAAAGGCTAAGTAGAGATATCAAACGGACCAAAATGTGATTTGCAATCTGAAACATGGATCGATTTTCGACCGACCTCGAACGCATCTGTAAAAGACGACTCACAGACTAAAATCTGTCGTTGATTTGAACTGAGATGAAAACTGGAAGGTGTCTGGCCACGTTCACAGTCCTGCTGCTCTTCATTCCCCTCCCTATGGGCGTCCGAGCCCCTGACCGGTGCTGTTGACAAAACTAAAACTTATGACGCTTGGCCAGACACCATCAGTGTGACAGCACCAGACAGCCTCACTCAGCCTGGAAAAAAGGGGACTGAAATACAGAGAAAAGCACTTGCTAAATTATGTTTGAGAAAAGAATCCCTCATCTGTGAAAAAAACTAAACAAAAAGACAAAGGCTGCCATCTGTGTCAGGGTTCCCTTTGAGCATTGTGGGGAGGCTGCTGCAAAGGAAGATTTGAAGCCCTGACTTTAGAGCACCCCCCCCGCCCGATGACAGCTCGGTATCGACGCACTGACGTGTGCTCGGCTTGAAAGTGTGCAGCATGCTGCGGGGCGCCGGAACGTGTGATGTGAGGTCCCACAATGGCGCCGTGCAGCCGCCGGAGAGGCCGCGGTTCAACGTGAAGCTTGACAGATTACAGATCTAAAACGGTGTGCTGCTTTGGTGTCTGAAAAAAGCTGCTTTCCTCTAGATGGGATATTCCAGCTGTACTCCGCCTAACTCATCCACCCCCACTTAATGGCCACAGCGTATCCTCACCCATGTGTCAGCAGAATGTGCTTTTGGGCTGGTCTCCCAACAGCAGGCTGCACAGGGGAGACCCGCTCTGGCTCTGGGGGGGGGGGGCGGATTCAGGAAGTCTCACTCGGACCTGCAGAGTTGTCGTGCGGCCGAGCTTTAATGCTCACTTCCACCTGCAGCCCGTTTCCTGCACGCTGTATTCCAGGTAAACAACTCATTCAAGGGACATGGCGCGCACAGCGACGCTGGAAAAAGTTTTTTCACAGGCAAATATTTTGGCCTCCGTGTGTTCCCCTGTGGGCGTGGGTGGTGTGGTGGTTAGCACCATCGCCTCACAGCAAGAGGGTTCTGGGTTCGAGTCCCCCCCGGGGGGAACAAGGACCTTTCTGTGTGGAGTTTGCATGTTCTCTGTGTCTGCATGGGTTCTCTTAGGAGTGAGTGTGCGTGGTTGTTGGTCCTTGTGTGTCTCTGTGTTGCCTTGCGATGGACTGGCGAACTGTCCAGGGTGTACCCCGCCTCTCGCCCATTGACTACTGGAATAGGCTTCACGGGGGGGCCGTGACAACATTAGTGAGTAAGCGGCTAGAAAAATGGATGGATGGAAGGATGTTAACTTAGTTAACCAGTTAAGAACACAGTAATAATAACCTCCCAAAGATACATTATAAAAAATCATTCCTAAAGATTATTCTGTCGTTCTGTCATGATCAGATTATATTTGTTTAGTACAGCTACATTAAAAGCAACCTGTTTCACACACTAAACTGTGTACTTTGGAGAGGAAAGGTCCGCCATCCCCGCGTCTGACACCGGTACTCAGATAAAGAGTTTGAAGAAATAAGCCGATTTTCTGCTGGAGAGATGGCAAGTCTGGATCCCAAAATAAACAGAGAGAGCATGTGGGCACGTTGCCCTCCCAGCGTGGTGTCTGGTTCACCATTGTACCCTGCTGAATTTAGACTGGAACTGGGTGTCACCGCCGGTGGGACAGCTGTCTCAGAGCTGCCCACCTGATGGGGCCGGCTCCTTAAAGCCTTCCTGGAAAACTGAAAAGATTGTTGCTCAAGTGAAAACTACAACCCCCCACATACATACACACACACACACACACACACACACACACACAGGAACAGGTCTCTGTCAGGTCTAACAACTATGGAGAACTGTGGTGTGCCTTACCCATGGTGGCAAATCAGAGGTGGTTAGACTGGCACTTTGCTCCTCTTGCTCAAAGAAAGCCAAAGCTCGGCTCAGCCGGCTGAGCTTCCCTCCAGTGTTCCTCCTCCACCAGAAAAAGATGACGAGCCCAATCAGCAGCCAGCTGAAACTGAACTCAAAATAGCCCAAGACGTAAATGGGGAAAATGAGAACGAAGGTTTTAGCGAAGTGCACCCAGGTCTGGGTCAGCTCGCCGGTGGAGGACAGCGGGGCATCGTCGGGGAAGCTCCCCGCGGAGGGAAGGGGAAAGTTGGCGTCCGGCTGAGCGGCGCTCGGCGCCGTGTGTCCGTTCTCTTTGGGGGCAGCGGGGCTTGCGTTGTGCCCGTGGGCTCCCCGGACCGCTGTCATGCTGTCCCTCGACATGACTCCGCGCCCCGGAGTTTGTCCTGGAAGTGTCTAAACGCGGGTTAGGTCGGGTGACGCCGGCTCACCTGCGCACCTGCCCATCGCCTTCCGAGGACTCGCTGGTCTCCGCCGAGGTATATTCCCATTCGGAGACGAGCTCAAGAAATCGTTCCATTCGTCAAAGAGGTCGCTCGACAAGTCCCGTCCACAGCTCTTGTTACTTCGGTGCCTGAACGGGTTGGGAATGGTCACCTCCAAGAGGAAGGGATAGGAATCTGTGGTCCAGCCCCGGCCCCGGGCGGGAAACGGTGCCACCTGGTGTTCAGTGACGGTAACTGCAACCGATGTCACGTGAAAGGAAAAAAATAATAAACAAAACCAAAACCGAACTAACAAGGCCAAACATAAGACACATTATTGGCTGCGTTGCCTGTTGGTTAATACTACAGCAATGAAATGGCCCATCGAGCACGTGCCCCAGTACAGATGGGTCCCCTTTTCAGCACGAATCTCTGAAATGTGAAAATATGCAAAAAGTGCAGTTTTTCAAAAGAGATGCAGTTGACAACCAAGAGAATTCACAAAATGCCGGGTCATACAATATGTCTGTATCAGAGAGCTAATCACATGAGGCCATGCAGTGTGACCCATTTTAGACGCATTATTGCAAAACGAAGAAACTACTTTGAATGTAAAATGAATATGAAAAACAGGAAGTATAATATGAAGCACAAATTGAAAGGCCCAACATGAAGTACCAGAGAGAAAATGATCTACAAGAGAGCATAAGAGATCATAAATCCCAAACTGACCCCACTAAGACAAAAAAGTAACAGAAGTACAACATTTCAATAATACACATACAGTCCTGCACTGATTATCTTTATTAAATCAAAATAAGTGCAGTTAAAGAACAGATACATAATCCGAATGAGACATTAAAATGGCCAAAACAATGTAAACTAAATTGGATTAAATAAACCGTGAAATTAAATTGAAAAACGGATTTGCGGTATTATATAACTTAAATTAATGTAAAAAAAATCCACAAGGGACAAAGAAACACAAAAAGGATCACCAATCGTGAGGTGAGATAGATCCTGAACTTGGAAACATTTGGTTTTTTGAGAATGCTAACTGAATTGGGTCGTTGTCATGCCAACAGGCTGTTGACTCTAGCGACTGCTCTTCTTTTGATTAAGACCCCTGTTGTTAAGCAAGGATGACGCGTTGCCCCTAGTTTCACAAGACTGCGCATGCGCTGCAGACCATTACAGTGATGGCGGCGTCTCTGCAAAAACATAAGCTGATTTTTGGTGATTGAAAAACGTGTATTTTATCAAAAGCAGTGAGACCATGCCCAGTGACAAGGTAAGTGATCCACAGTTGTCGTCAGTGTTACTCAGCCATTGTTTGTTGAGTTTATTTGCTTACTTCTAAGTCATAAGTCCTTCCGTATTATGTTGTGTAGACGTTGGGTTGTTTTATCTACATGGATATAACTAAATGGAATACGCTTTCGGGATATGTTTTTGTTCAGAAAATCACTAAGGAAGATACGTGGAGACCTGCTGACTTGAGAAGACACATCAGGGTAAGTTATTTAGAGTTGAGGAACGCTCTGAAGTAGCCTGGTTTATACAATGAACACACGTTTTAAACATTCAAATCTTTGCTATTGTTTAGGAAGATGACCATGGGGATGACTACGCCAGAAGGAGAGATGACACTGAGAGAAAGCACCGGGGTGGGGGATCGATAGAAAGACGTCACAGAGAGCCAGAGGAGTCCAGACGAGACAGAGACAAGCTTCGGGAGAGGGAAAGCACAAGAGTAAGAGAAGATGAAGACGGCAAAGAAAGATATTCAGAGCGAAGGAAAGAGGGGTCCCAAAGCAGGAAGAGAGATAAGGACAAGGACCGAAGAGACGAGATGGACACTGAAAAGAGAAGATTATCAGATGATGAAAGAGAAAAGAAGGAAAGGAGACGAGAGAGACACGAAAAACGTGAAAGAGAGAGAGAAAAGGACAGGCACAAAGATAAGGAGAAAGAAATGGAAAGGGACAAAAAGAGACACACTGCAGAGGACAGGGACAAAAGGAGGGAGGATAAAGACAAGGAGACACGAAGAGAGGAACGGGACCGCGAGCACAGAAGCGATACAAGACGACTGGAAGAAAGTGGGGAAGGAATAAGAGATCCCACAAGAAGGCAGCACAGAGAGCACAGTGATCGGCAACACAGAAATGATGAAGAAAAGAAGAAAGACAGAGACCTTCAGGAGAGACAGGAAGACGGAAAGCATTCACAGCGGAAAGAGGACAAAGGTGGGCCCACTTAGACCACCGCATTTACAGATGAGGGCTTCTATGTCATTCCAACTTTCCTGGATTTCTGATTTCAGAGTACAAAGAAGAACGCAGAAGACGTAAAGAGGAGAGAGAGAGGAGGCACAAAGAGAGAGGACATCCCGTAAGCATCTCCAGTAATATTAATGATCAGTTGATTTGTATTTTCTGGGGAAAAAATATTTTTAAAGATGATGTGCCAGAATCATTTGGGGACCCTTCTAATGTGGATTTTTCTCACTGTTCAGGATGAAATACGGAAGCATGAAAACGAATCACGGGAGCATCTAGACTTTGGACAAACTGGTGAAGAGTTAAGGCGTTCCCATGGTGACAGGGACCGAGGAGAAAGAGACAAACACAGAGAGAGACGGAAAAAAGTGGAAGATGGTGCAGAGACAAGATACAAAGAGAGAAAGCAGAAAGAAGAAGAGGTAGAAGATGTAGAAAGAAATCTGAGAGACACAACCAGCTCCAAGAAATCATCTTCTGACAAAAGTCATAAACATGAAAAGAAAGACATAGTGGCAGAGGTTAGTAGAGCCTTATATTTCCCTGGGACCTTATTTCTTTTTCTGCATTCGAGAATCTTATTTTATTTAGATATTTAAACTTATTATTGTGACAGACATTCTAGTGACAGATAAGTAAAACAAAGGACTTGATAAAAAAGAGAAAAGTTAACCACAAATTCAAACATGATAAATGCAAAAAAAGAGAGGTTCATTAAATATAGGAATTTCCATCTACGAGTCTTACAATCTTTTTCCTACTGTGTCTTTTATTTAAACTATCGGGGATTTAAGAATGAAGATTTGGCAGAAGAAGAATATGAAGATGATTTTGAGGTAAGAATGCAGCAGTGCATTTGTTTATTGTGTCTCTTGCTCTTGTTTAAAGCACTTATTCGCTTATTTACTTTTACATGCTTTACTCGATTTGCGGTGTAAGAAACTGGTGAGTAGTCAGAGCTGAAGATGTGAAGTTTGTGCTCATTGTGTGTAATTTAAATATTGTCAGCCATCTGGGATGCAGGGAATAATGACATTTTTTTAATTGGAGGATTATGAAGAGGATTTTGAGGAGATGGATGAGAGCACAGATGAGTCTGAGAAGGAGTTGCTGGATTCTAACGTGGATTATGGAGAAGAGAAGCTCACAACACAGCAGAAAAAGGAGATTGAGGCAATTAAGAGAGCCATGGCTGAAGAAAATGAGAGAGCCGGAACAGCTCAGCCCAGACAAAGTACCAACAGAGAGGAGGAAGACACACAGAGAACGCCCAAAGGTGCCAACAGCTCTTGGTATTAATCCACTTTAGTTTTCCTATCATAGTTATGACGCACTGATGGCGCTTTTTTTTTTAAAGGCTCTGAAAAGAACGAGAGGACATCTTCCCAACGTGGCAAATTTATCGACTTTGTGACTGCAAAGCAGCGGGAAGTCAGCAAGAAGGTTGCTTCAAAACAGAAGTAAGTGTAAAAAAAAAAGTTAATAGGATAGTATGTCGTGAACAAACAATTTATATCACTCATAAGCAATAAGAGAATATGGCATGGTTCCTCCAGTGTATTTTTTTTCTCTGAACACAGGAAGCGAAGCACAGAGCTGCTTCGTTTAATCGATCTGGACTTCTCCACGACGGCCTGCCTGTTGGATCTTCCACCTATCAGTGAATACGAACTTTACATCAGAAGCTTTGGAAATGCAAATACCAAACAGGTCAGGGACCATTTCTTCATTCCTGCTCTTTAAAGCATATTCCTGAACCAAAGTTTATTCAGGAGAGTTTCTGTTTGTGTCCTGTCAGGCATACGTTCAGTGCAATGAGGATAATGTGGAGCGAGACGTCCAGACAGAGGAAATAGAGATTTCTGAGAAGTGGACCCAGCATCCCCCAGAGCGGAGTGGAGCCTGTGGGGGTACGGGGACGTGGGGTCACTGTCATTCCCTGATTCAGTTAACGTGCACACTTTGAGCTTAGTTGTTGTGTTTCCTGTGTCCTGCCAGATCCAAACGTCTCTCAAGATAAAAGCAGAAGTGACTTGAACATTGATTCAAAACGCCTGATATCTTTCCTGCACTCAGCTTCACAGGTTTTTAGAACCCTACGTTTCTGCAGTCATACCGTGTTTTCTCAGTTGCCTTCTATCATCTGTCATTTTCTGTCTTTTGTGTCAATAAATCAAGGTCATGGTTGTGCTGCTGGAGGAGGACCAAGCAGAGAGAAATTCCCAAAGAAAGCTGAAAACCCAAACCGACTCGCTGTCTTTCAGTGGTGGAAGTTTGGAGCTGAACACTAACTTGCCTTTTCTTTATGGTACATGTGTATGATTTAATATGGGTGTTTTGTTCATTCTTAACTGTGGGGCTTGAAACACCCTACCAGAATAGAGTGCAGCACGCAGCCCGTCGCCCTCTTCGACAGCTCCTGTTGCGTCACTGTTACTTCTCACCATCAACCACAGGTCGCCGTGTCAGCCTGGTGCATTTCTCGGAGGTTCAGAGACACACTATGATGTCCGTCCACATGCCCGCAGTCCAGCCAAGCGCCGTGCGTCTCGACAGCTGCACCATAATCTGTATCTGGAACATCTGGGAGCGCTCCAGACCTCAGAAGATTCTCATCTACGAATCTGCGGTAACTTTTTCAGTTCCAGCGAAATGGACTGCTCTGTTCAGCTCTGCATCAGTTCATTTTTCCATTGCCAGCATTATTTCTGCCCTAGTTTTTCAGTATGTTTGCCCTCCAATATGTAAACTACAACCAAGCCTGCATAAGAACATATTTTAAAGGGTGAAAGTTAAATAGCATAGAATAGGAAAATACTTTAAAATGAGGGATGAAGTTGGGGATCCCTCAGTGTCTCTGCTCCCATTATTTATACCTTTACCTTTAAACTGTGTAAATAGATTTGAAAATGAACTTATTATTATTATTATTTTGGGCTCAAGGTGCAGTGCTGCTGTTTCAGCCCTGGAAAGGCCACGCAGGTGTTTGCAGGGACCTCAGTTGGCTCTGTTGTGCTCTGGGACCTGAGGGAGTATGCAAGTGACCATTATCGCTTAAAAATAGGCAAGGATGAGTGGACCTTCAGACATCCTACCTTCTCTACAGGTGTGTTAGCCTGGAGATTCTATCCACTTATTTTACTGATTCCACTCTGAAACACGTCACATCTTAACCCTTTTCTCTCCTCATCCTGTCACCAAAATATGTTCAGAGTGTTTTCGATCTGCTAGTAAACAGAGAGCAATGAGCCCCCTGATGTGTGTCATATCACTTTTCACACTCCAGCCCCCAGAAAGTGAGAGTCAGGGTGCAACAAGCTCGCTCTCTGCCCCTTCTGACATCTTATGGCCAGAGGCTGTTTTTCTTGGTTCATGTGGTGCAGATTCAGAGACGCCTGATACTTTCTCTGTTTCTTAACGCAGATTCAGTAATGGCCGCCACAGGCCATTACTCCCCTGTGACGGCTGTCGAAGTTGTTCCCTCCATTGTAACCGGAGGGCTGAATGTAGAGGTCCCGTTTTTGGCATCTGAGGAAGGTATGACTCTGTTAACACTGGGTTGGACACATGTGTTACATGCCGTTTATACTTCCATCCTTTTATCATTTTTGTTCTTTTTCTCTGTCCAGAATCATCAGGATTATCGTTCCAGCTGGCTTCTCTCGATGAAAGCGGGCTGATTAATTTCTGGGTAGGTTGGCCAACAAAGTAGACACAAAATGAGCAGGCCACAAGGTTGTAACAACATCATAAAGCTCTCGAGTCTAATATCCCACACCTTTCCTGTGAGTTAAAACTCAGTCCAATCAGGACAAACAAGCACCACTAACATACATAGTAATTAACTATTTATTTGCAGTATATAGAATCAGAGTGGTTATTAATCATTAGTAATTAGTAAAAATGATTATCTGGAGTATTGTTGTAAATTGGTTCTATACTTTTATCATATAACCTTATTAGAAAATATATTCAATATATTTATTTTCTATACTTACTGATGTAAGTTAAACAAATGTGCCCCAAAATAATCAGAAGTTTTACAAAACGATGGTTTATCTTAGGTAATATTCACAGTTACTAAGTTCTGTAACTATGACTCTTTTTGATCCAGATATTGAGGACTCCCCTGTTTTCCTCTCTCTGTCCTTCAGGTGGTGGTGGAACTCCCCAAAGGCAACGAGGCAGGTTCACCAGCAGATCTAGGTAACAAATACACATTTCTGAGCAGTGCCGCTTTTTCCACAGACATTCTCATATTCCTCACACACGTGCGTCTGACCTCATGCTTCTCTACTTTCATTCTTTCAGGTCTCCGGCCGGGGGGCAAAGTTAAGCTGCTTCACAGCTCCTCCCTCCTTGCTGCTGAGAGGTGAGAGTGATGAATAGCTTGTGATGATGGTAAGTCACCACAGACCCCATTTCTTAAAATAACCCACAGTGTCTTTGCCCAGTGGGGCACAGCTGCTCGGCTGTGGTCATACGATCTTGTTTGTAACACGCTGGATGTTTTGTTCCCTCTGTTTGGAACGTGTCGGCAGTCGTGTACGGTACCAGCAGGAGGAAACACGACGCGCTCCTGCCTTTGTATTTGTTTTTTCTGACCTCTGACCTCCGGTCCTTTCATTTTTCCACCGTCTCTTGCTCCGTTTGACTCACAGGGTGTCACCACGAGATGCAGCCAAAAAAAGAGCATTACAGACGCAGCTTTTAAAATTTCTTCCAACAGATTCCAACCATTTCTTTGTCGGCACTAATTTGGTGAGTAAAATTAATACAGTGTCAACTTGATTTTTTTTTTTTAGTTTTAAAGGTGGCTGTACCTGTTCTGTTTAGCTTTAACATACTCATGCTGTTTTGTTTAGGGTCTGGTCAACCATGGAACAAGTCACGGTTTGAAGGCTCCACCAAAGTTTTACAGGTTTCAGGAGGTGGAAGTACGACCTGTCAATATCACCTCAATCCACTTCTCTCCCTTCAAACCACATTTGTTCTTGGTAGGAGGCTTGATTTTTTTTCTCTTTTTTGTAAATTGAATATATTTCAGGAAACAACATTATACTATTACATGTCTGTTTGGGTGTTTCAAAGCTAGATGTTGTTGCAGAGCAGCTTAGCTTAGCGTACAGACTGGAAACAAGGGGAAGCTAGCTCACCGGCAGCTATAAACTCCCTGTCCATTAAAAAAAACTGTGAAGGAACTAGATCACTGAGCAGTTGTATTATCACTCAAACTAACACCTGTGTAGTTGGAGTATGAGCTTCATTCTGTAGCCTTACTGTGTGTCATTATGTATTTTGTTTGACTCCGTCCTTATCATAGGTGGGCTGTGAGGATGGCAGCATCAGGCTGCACGCGGTCAGCCACGAGCAGCCCGTGGCAGAGTGGAGGAACAGCACAGCTGGTGAACCGGTGGTCTCACTGCAGTGGTCTCTGACCCGGTCGGCGGTCTTCTGTGTGCTTGATGCTGCCTCGAACCTCCACATATGGGACCTGTTAAAGCAGGATGTACAGCCTGTGGTCACCGAGAGAATCAGTGCTGATAGGTAACTCCAGAAAGGCAGGACATAAACGTCTAGCTGATTTTAGATTTTTAATTTTCAGTGTGTTCTAATATCAGGTGTTTTCTTTTTTTCAGGGTAACAACTATGGCTGTGTTTGGAGACTCTGGGAAAAAAATCACATTTTCAGGAGTAGCCCTGGCGCACGAGTCGGGGAAAATAGAGTTGCATTTCTTCACAAATAATTTGACTGTGTCAAGCTCTGCGGAGGAGGAAAAGTTGGACAGTTTATTGATTGAGGCCTTTTGAAATATTGCATCGCTGATGATCATCCTCACAATTGTGAATGTATCTGTACTTAAATCCTGGAAGAGCATTAAAACCAGTTTATAAACCTGTTTAAACTCAGATTCAGAATTAAACAACATGCTTTTTTTTCTTACCACCGGCACATGCTAGAAAATGTATATTGTTATGAGAAGAATGTAACTAAGTACCAAAGATCCGTCACAGTGATCTATGCATCCATACATTCCAGAGTCACAGGGGGAGGTGGGATACACCCAATACAAGTCGATGCGTTGTGAATTTTAAAAGCCGCATGTACATGTCTGTAGATATAAGAATATTTATACTTTTTTTTAATCATATTTGTGGTGTTGACAAGTCTGGGCTTTCTCAAATAAATTGAGCACATAAATTATTGTGTTATTTCATGGATTTCATCTGAGCAAAGTTCTTATTAATAGGATTTTCATAAGAAACTCCTGTCTTTATTCATGTAGGGTTGCATAAAAACACATAAATGCAACAGCAGAAGAAAAAAACGATTAGAAAAATCATGAACTCCTTGTAAATTGTATTCATTGTTTTATTTTGTGAATATTTTGGGATGGTTACACATTTTTCAAAAGAATTGGCTTTGTGACATTGGGGTAATGTGGTGTTACTGTTGAGTTTACAGATTTAAAGAAATCTTTCAAATATATATATATATTTCTTTAGAAAACTGGGACCTGTGGTTAATGATGTTTTAATTCGTGTATTATTCTTTATAGTAAAAAGTCAGACAAACTTTAAGCGTTTTTTAGGTTGAAAACACGGCGTCTCTGGGCGACTAGTTGCCTAGCAACCTGCGCGGAGTTTTGTGCGCACAGAAGAAACTTTTAGCACTTCATTCTTCTCTTTTTTGTTTTTGGTTAGTTTACCTTAATCGACGTCCTATAAGCCACGGGGACATGATATCAACCAAGATTTGTATCTGTTTGGTAACTCAAAGGTAAACACAGCTAACTGAGAACAGGTTTGAGAGTTTTTGTTGTCTGGCTTTTGCAATGGTTTCCTCGAGTTTTTTTCTTTTTCTGACCTGACATTAATGCTGTATTTTATCTCTGAAACAAATTAGTTTTTTTTTTAAATAGGAATCAAGACAAAAACAAGATATTCTGGGTCATCCAAGTAATCTAATCTTATTCATATTCTGACTCATATGTACTAAAATGTATAATTTTGTGAAATTATTCTGAAACTTTTAAGCAATCTAAACAACTTTTTGCACTCAAGTTAAATCTAATTTTATGTGTTGCTTTTCTGCAGTGCCATGCAGAATTGGTTTGCCTTGGCAAAAGTTAGATAAAGGTTTTGAGTCTTTAGGAGAAAGTGTGTAAAATGGTGGCGGCGGGAGAGAAGAGCACACCAAACGCAACTTTGAAACTGCTATCTCAGCACACTGCGGCTCCGCAGGAGAAAACACCCCAAAGGCAGGAATTGCTCAAGCGGTATGACAGCCAGCCTCCAGAAAAGGTACGCCGGCATGGCCGTGATCCACCACCGGCGCTTTCAGACGCCTTCCCCCGTTGTACGTGGGCCTTCTTTCGTCTGTGTGTGCAGGTTGTCGTGTCTGAGGGGAAACAGCAGCTGCTGACTCACCACGGGCTCCGGCATCAGCAGCACGTCCCCTGTGACAGCCCCGTGCGTTTCCTCATGTTCTGGGAAGCTGCGGCGGCATTCATCAGCCTCCACTCGGACCAAACCGTGCGCCTCCACAAAGCCAACGGCCACAGGCAGACCCTCTCAGCCTGCTTGCCTTTCGCGGGTTTGACTGCCACAGAGATCCCCGGCTGCCTGGTCGGCTGGGGCCCCGGGCCCGTCTTCACCCTCCTGGACAGCCAGTTGCGGCCCCTGGACACGGCGGACAGCGCCCTGGACATTCAGCTCTGCGAGTCGGCGGAGCACTCCAAAGAGCTGGTCAGCGCGGGGGCCGGGAACGTGTGCGTGTGGTCCGTGATGCTCATGAGGCGCAGGGTGACCGTACAGGAGGGGCTGGGGCAGTACGGCGCTTTCAGCCACATGGCTCTGGCCGCCCCGCGACCCGGCAAGCCCCAGAGAGGCTTTTTCGCCAGCGGGCAGAATGTTGTGGTGGTTGACCTGGATGGCGGGAGGGTTCTGGAGCATAAAGAGCGTCTCTGTCCAAGGTTTGTTTGGTAACCTGTGTTATACAGTCAGGAGTTTCTCACTTTTACATGTTACGGAGACCAGGAGACCAAATCATGAAACCAACCAAGTGGACAAAAACCAACATCCTGAATTTATGACTTTATTATACTTTGTTATAGCTTTATTATTTGATTGCAGTTGATGCTCGCAGCATCATTCAATTTGTTGAAATCCATTACTGAGTATTAAGAGGTTGTTTTGGTTTGTTTTTTCAGAAATATAACCACGATGGTGTACTGCTCTCAGCTGGACTGTTTGATCATTTCTTCAGAGGACCTGGCTATAACGGTGTGGGATTCAGATTGGAAACTGCATGTGGTTTTTTTGGGACACACCGGTAAGATTTTGCCTGCAGTGAAACTAATTCTGTCCCTGAATTCCGAATCGCTTAATTTTCGTCTTCTCTCTGCTCGTTCCTTTTTGTTCAGCCGTGGTGACTTCCCTGTTCTACTGCAGTGAACTGAACATCTTGGTGTCCTCCTCGGCGGATTGTACGATCCGTATCTGGAACGTGGAGGGTTGTGACACAATCGACTGTGTTAAAACAAAAACAAAACGACCTCCGCTTTACATACGAGGCACAAAAAAAGGAGACACCTTCCTCACCGTTTCGCACAAGGGGATAGACTTCTGGGCTTTCAGAAATTTGTACACTCTTCACTGTCAGCTCGGGAGAGAAAATGCCACACTGAGACAAATTGTGGTCCCACAGCTGCCCGCTTCTTACCCCACTAGAGTCCTGTGCATCAGCGGGGACAGAAATATCTCTCTTTTGGCTGAAGAAACAGGGGCCGTGTTAACTTGTTATGAGGCAAAGGAGAAGATTTTATGTGCCGATTACTTGCTTCAAAAAGAGATCCTTCTGGCTTTGACAGAGGCAGGTACAGTGCTGCAAGCCAACACACTCTCCAATCCAATCACTCTGATGCAAGAATGGACGGGCGTGGGCCAGGGGCCCTGGCAGCCCACGGACCACGTGACCAAGAAAGATGCCAAGAAGCTGCCGGTGCCTGGCCCAGCCTGCTGCCTGGTGCTGTACAGCAGCGTGGCCGACACACAGAGAGCTTTAGAGGAATGGAGAAGTTTACAGGGCGAGAGAGGCAGCAGCCACAGGAAGTACATGGAGCTCAACGACGCCAAGAATAAGTGAGGGATTCCCTTTTTTGGTTCAAAGGTTACGGTTCCTGTGGATTGTCTTTTTCTCAGATTTGTTATTATTTCTGTTCTGAACAGGTTTTTGATTATCATTGGCCAAAGTAGAGGCTGTGTGAGTGTTCTGAAGTCGGATAATGGGAATGTTTTGTTCAGAATTCCGGCCCACAGCGGCCAGAGAGTCACAACAATGCAGGCATACCCGGAGGACCACTGTCTCCTCTCCTCAGGTAAAGCCATGTCTGACTTCATTGTGACCACAGTGAGACTGTAGTCACAGTAAGGTTGCTCTTTTTTATTTGTATGATTTAGACAATCACCTCATCCCAAACACTTTGAGTTGTATTTGAAAATCCTAATTTATAATATAAAGTTTTGCGTGAACATTTCTCAGACTTTAATGATGTTTCTTACCCTCATGGAAAGGAATAGAAAGTCCTTCAAATTCTTAAGAATTCTGCTTTTTAATTTGACATTTACTCACTTGCCCTTTGACCTTCCCGATGCAATAACATCATCAGCTGCTTTCTGCTCCCTTCAAATCTTTTTTCCGTCTGTGTTTCTGTCTTACATTCAAGGTCGGTTTTCTCTTGACTCGTTTGACCTTTGATCTTTTTCCCTGAGAACTCATCTCTTTGTTTAAATGGTCTTCACCTGTCACTTCAGTTCAGTTTGCAGATAAATAACAGATTCTTTTAGAGCGACGAATCAAAAAAATCCAAGGCCTTTATCTCACTTTGTCTTCTACCCTTCAGCCTTATTCCACTAAAATTTTCAGTCTCTACATCATCTTCTGGTCCAGACATTCTCACCACTGTGTCGCATAAACAGCTCTTTCTAGTCACCTTAAGTCTGCTTGTCAGGGCTGACCGGATGATTTCGTCTCATTTCTCAAGGTGAGGACTTGACGGTGGTCTTGTGGAGAGTCTACCCCCACATCAAGGAGTGTCTAACCCAGCAACTGAGTGTGCCCTGCGACCAACCTCAGATCTGTTTTGCAGCACTAGGGTCCCAGATGGCCTTGAGTTTTCAAGAGCCCAGTAGTGGCTCTTACAGGCTGAGGTTCTTCAGCCTGCACAATCAAACAGTTTATCAACCCAAGGAGGGACATTCAGACAACTTAACAGGTCAAAGAGACAATTTGTATTATTGTAAATTGTCTGTTTGGAACTTCATATTGAGTGACCTTTTGAATGCTTTTTCTGTAGGGCTGTGTGTAATTCCTGAAGTGAAGTTGTTAGTTTCCATCAGCCTGGATAGAACAATGCAGGTGTGGAATGAGGAGAATCAACTAATCAGGTTGGAATTTGTTACCTGACTGATCATCTTAAGCTCAGTTGGGTATATTTCAGACACTAACGGTAGACTGTGGAACACCTCCAGGACGCTGCAGCTTCAAGCTGTGCCCCAGTGCCTCGCTTACAGCTGTTCAGGGGGACAACTGTACCTGGGAATCGGAGGGGATCTGTTCAAGATGAGGTGTGCAAAGTTTCTGCCAACAAACTACAGAGAAATGGTACGACAATTATCTCTCAGTGGTAGCTCTTATGGGGTCCACTTTGACATTTGTTTGAACGGAAGCTGACTGTTTATACAGTCATGAGTCTCATTTTGCTCATTTACAGCTCTGCTGCAGCCGTTTCTCTGAGCCACATCCTGATGAGCCAATTGCGGTGATTAAAGAAACATTCAACCAAACAAAGTAAGATTTATTTAATGTACACATTAAATTAAACAGAATAATGATTGAATTAAACTCTGCAATATCCTCTGTTCCAGCATGTCTAAACTTGAGGAGGAAATATTACAAGCAATTACAAACAATCGCTTATTGATTGGAGGAATGCGACAGCAGGTTTGTTTAAGGTTATGGAATATGTCAGAGTTTAAAATTTAAGATGATCGTTGATTTCAGAGGTCAAAGTCATGGCCTTTATCTTTTTTTTTTTCTTTTTCTTCCAGGCAAGTTTGTTGTCCTCAAACATGGACCTGGAAGTGCTCCTGCAAAGCAGTGTCAAATGCCAAAAAGGGAAACCTCCAAGTACCAAGCAAACCCAAAAAGAAGCATTTGGGAACTACATGAACATTTTATATGGACTGAAACCCATTGATAAGGTCCATACAAAGTTTCTTACTTGTGGGTCTGCAGCATGTTCAATAAAGTACAGAATTTGGCACATAAACTTCCTAATCATTCTTAGATTTTTTTCTAGGTTTCTTTTTACAGATTGTGACATGAAAGCGTAAGAACATTTTTAGGGATCTACGAACAAAAAATTTCTACTTTGTAGAAAGGTGACCAATTTTTTTCTATTGTTCTTTTACAGACTGAATTAGAGGACATGTTTGATCCTGCCAAATATACAATTTATCCAAAAGCAACCTACTTCAGGCCTCATCACCTTCCCAAGATAAAAGAGGAAACCAAACCCAAACGTAAAAAGGAAATTCCTGTAATCGAGGAGAAAAAGAAGGTAATAACTATCAGTAGGATATGTGCAGTTTTTCAAGTATTCCTCAGTTCTCAAAAAAAAATGTCAGTGAATTTAGAATAAAATACAAAATCATAGATCTCTTTATCCATTAACTGTTATTAAGTATGTCACAAGGAAACATGTTGTTTTGACCGTACAACTGCAGAAAAGAAAGGTGCAGAAGACCCCCGTAGCAGATGAGCCACAACCTGTTGAGAGAGTCATCCCAAAAGAACCCGTCATAGTCAAGAAGCCTGTTCGGTTTAGGAAGCCCGAAGAGGTACGAGGATTATCCGAAAACAAAACAAAGAGAACAAAAAAAAGATGCGGCTGTAACTTCATACTAACTTGTTCCTGTAGCCTGTACCAGAGATCATACAGGCAATAGAGGAACCAAAACCCAGAACTCCTCCTCCAGCTCCTCCTCCACCCAGAACTCCAATTCCACCTCCACCTCCACCTCCAGCTCCACCTCCACCCCGGGAGCCCTCCCCTGAAGTCCCAACCTTCCTCAAACAGTTTGCACAGATGGAATGGTTCACCGACGTGTACCCCGATAAAAAGGTCACGTAGTCCAAAATATCAACCATGTTATCAGTTAGCACGGTTCTGGTTTTGGTGATGGTGTCTGTTTGTGTGTGTGTGTGTGTGGGTGTGTATGTAGGCTATCCCAGACGACCTCACTCCAGAGGACTTCTGTCTAAAGCTTCTGAGCTATCTCCAAACCTGCTGCGTGCGATTCAGGATGGAGATCCTCAGCGCTTTCCACGCGCTGCACCAGCAGGGGCTGCTCCCCAGCACGGACAGGCTGTACACAGGCCTCATCAACTCTCTGCAAAAGTTTGCAAAACCAAACATGGTACTGCTGATCCAGATGTTCCGCAGCAGCAGCTGTAAAAATGGATTGCGTGGTTGTGATTGGTTGCACATGTGTTTCAGTCCCCTTTGGAATGCGGCGCACTCACACAGATGCTGTACCTGTTGAAAAATCTGAAATCTAAGATCAGTTTTAAACTCATGAAAACGCTCCTGGCTCTTCTAGCCTCTCAAGAACCGGAACTCCGGTGAGCCTCTTAATGTCGGATCGTTGGAACCGGTTGAATCGTTTAAGAACGAATACATTTGTTACGCTGTGGTTGTCGGTAGGAAAGCAGCGCTGCGTCTGCTGAGAGCAGCAGGTGTGGACGAGGCCGAGGACTGGCTTCTGCCCGAGCTGGAGAGATGGCAGCCGGAGCTGCAGGACCAGTCTAACACCTGGGCCAACCTCCACGGCAAAGCCGATTTTTGGTTGGAGATGTGGATCACCAAATTCAAAGTTAATATCACACATCACACTTTTGTTTTCCTCCTTCCACATATGTTCAGCTCACTATAACCAGGTAACAAAAAGACAGAGCAGGTGTTTAAAAATGGAGGATCTCCATATACCTGTCATATATCACCTCTCTTCGTCGATGCCCTTTTACCTTTATCTGGGCTTCTTACAGTGCCGTTAACCGGTGCTGGGAGTGACTGACGGTTTTTCTTCATGTCTTTTCTATACTGTTAGAAACACAACCCGCATCTGGACATTGGGACTACCGACATGGGGGAATCCCCAGCCTTCAGCTTGGTTGACGTGCTCAATTATTTCTGCTCGGTGCAGAGAGAGGAACACAGAAAGGCCACACGGATAACTGCTTATTACACTGTGACCTTACCCCTGGGGGACAAGTATGTGAAAGTCCTGCTCATGTATGAAGGTGGATTTTCTGTGATTGAAATATACTCCCTAATATCATATTCATTGTTGATATTTTTGCTTCTTTTAGTGCTTTCAAACCGATCCTTCGTCTGGGAGAGACATACAGCATGGACAGAATACGCAGACCTCTCGGTAAGAAGATGCTTCATTTTAGGGACATGGGACAAACTGATGTCATGAATGTGAATCTTGTCGTTTAGGTATAATTCTTCCACCCCTGCGAAAACGACCCCTCCTTATGCGCATTCCCAATTTCATAACCCTGCCGCTCCCTCGGATTACTCTGCAGCCATTTCACATCTACTCAGAGGGCTGGCTGAAGGCTTCAGCTCGACGCTACTTCATCCTGCAGCAGTCTTTGGTGGAGTACTACAGACGAAGCCTCAAGTACTAATCTGTTATAACAGTGGGTGGGCCATGCAACAGCTTTCACTATGGGACCATTTTCAGCCATTAAATAGCTCCACAAGCAGACGGAAGACTGATTTATTCTGTGATTTCTGGTGTGTAAAAACATTTCTGTGGTACACGTAAAGGCCAGTGATGGTGGTGAATAAATACAGGAAGCCTGCTTTTGATTTTCGTAACAAACATTCAAGAAATACAGCAGAGACATGAGTTAAACACGTAAAGCAGTTCATATGAAACAAAATTAAAACTAAATATTCTGAAGCATCAATGTTAAAAGAGAAGTGTCGTTTTTCTGTTGGGGTATTCAGAGACAGCTGAGCCTTTTGGTTGTTTGTGTCCAAACCAGCCTGGCAGCCTGGTTCTTAAGCTCTGAAAAGCAGCACTGACTCATCTGCTAAAATTTCTATGCCATTGTCACAAAGTTAAGTTATTTAAGTAGTGCAGCACCTGATGACGAATGGCAACTTATTCCCAGATCGACCTGCTCCCATGTCACCGTTCAATACACCGATTTCAACGGTTGTAGATCTGGTGGCTTATTTTACTCTGTTTAACACAGTTCAGGCATGTTTTGGAAACTGATTGAGGTTTAAGTTGCACTGGTTTGTTTTCATGTAAAAATAGACAAAAAATAATTTTGAAAAAAAGACAGACTCTTCACAAGTGAGCAATCGTGGTGATCATAAGGACAAAAATCATTATGCCTTTGTCACGACGCAGTGCGATTGTCAGGTTATAAGAGCGTTAACGCGTGATCTGAAAAGCACCTCTGGCCCCGGCTCTACTCCACCAAGTCTTTATCGTAATTGAGCAGGTCACAAGTGAGAAAGAGGTCGTGGCGTCCGCTGTCTGTCAGCACCCGGTTGAGCTGGCTGCTGGTCATGTTGAAGTCTGGTGCTTCATCCAGAGGCCAGTCCAGTAACTGGGCACTAGAGGGCAGGTCCGGAAGACCCGGCTGGTAGTCTTCAAGGGGGTTAGGGTAGAGTAACTGTCGTAAGGAGGGCATTCTAGCTGCCATTCGCACCAGATCCAGGAGGCCCGCCATGGAAAGCGGGTTCAGAGCCAAAGCCAGGCTCTTTAGGGCACAGCAGCTCCCCAGTGAGGGCAACAAGAGCCCCAGCAGAACATCAGTCAGACCACAGCCACTTAAAGAGAGGTGCTGCAGGCTGCTGGAGGCCTGGGAGAGGAGGCGGCGGATGGAGGATAGGGTGTTGGCGTCCAGACGGTTCTCACTCAAGTCCAGCTGCTGCAGCGTGGAGGCATGATGGCTGCAGGACAGATAGGCGAGGTCAGCTGGACTCAGGCTCAAATAGGGCAGCTCTAGGATCTCCAGAGGCTGAGGCAGCGAGCTGGAACGAAAGCAGCATTCGTTAGAATGAAAATTAAAATTGACACTCTTTCTTTAACATCATACTGATACTATCAAACCAGATAGCTTTGCTTTATTGTAATGACTAAATATGGCCAAAATTTGATCAAAACTTCAATGTGGGATTTTTTTTTTCTTAAGGGTTAGGGTTCCATCTAGTGGCTATGCGGCACAGTGCAACCAGCTCATCTTTTTTTTTAAAATGAAGTACACACACGTTTAAAATAATATCCAAAATAAAAAAAAATATCAAGCAGCTTTATCCAAATGAAAAAGCTACGTATATAAATAAATAGCTTTCTTTGGCAGTTCTCCAATATTGGTCAAGTAATAACAACTTTATTAAACCTTTAAGGCTCAGATAACAACTAGCATCTTGTTTCAATGTTATATTTGTACCAACAAACCAAAAACAAAGAACTTTGGGGGAAAAATACTATTTAAGATTGTTGAATATCGTTGGCCAAACCTGAGCAACACGCGCAGTTGTCCGGGCAGCCGCAGAGCGGTGAGGCTGAGCCGCCGCAGCTCTTGGAGATGTGCCAGCCCCTGCGACAGGTCCCTCAATGTGTCCTCCTGTCCAAAGATGTCTCTGCGAAAGTCCAGGTTGCAGTAATGCAGGCGGAGGGAGTTCAGCGACGGGAAGGTGGAAAGCAGCGGCAGCAGCTCCGCCAAGCCGGCCACCCCGAGGCTGCTGTAGCGAATGTCCACGCCCAGGAGCCCCTGGCACGGCAGCAGGGCCAGCAGGGTCCTGATGCTCGACACAGAAATCTCCTCCACACGGAGGTACCTGCACTGAAGCTTGAGCGGTCCCGGTGAGCTCAGGGCCAAACGAACACGCTCCCAGGATCGAGAATTGACAAAAAAATCCGCTCTTACATGCACCAGCACATCAATGTCTACCGGTTTCTCCTCTACGTCCACTTTACTGTCTCCTAAACTTGAACCTGCAATCGTTTTTTTTCTCTCCACCTCCATCCTTCTCCTGACTCCTTTAATCATCTCCTCCTCACTCACAGGACCCAAGGATCCTGTTCTTTCTTCGTTGCTACACATGCCGTCGAGGTTCTTTGGCCCCTTTCTCTGCCCCCTCTCTCTTTTTAAATCCCTTGCTCTTTCAAGAGCCGAGAAGCGTTTCCTCTCGTGGTCTCCTTCTTTCCTCTGTGCCCTCTGGGCACCGGTTCTGGCCTGAACAACCATGGTGCAGAGGGCAACGGTGAGGGACCAGCCTCCCATCGAGTCCCCCATTCCTCCCTCATCTCCCTGCAGTCCACAGAGGTCCAGCACTTGTAGGGCACACCTGCACAACAAGAAAAACACATAACAATAACGCTATTGAATCAGGGTGCAAAACAACTTCAGTAAACTTCACGCAAAGATAGTGATTTTCCTTTTGACTATTGCCTTTTAAGGTTTAAGCGGATCTTTATATTGTCTCAGATGTTCACCTTTTCCATACCTTTGGTCTGTCAGTCCTCTGACCACTGCAAGTAACAGAGCCTGGATGCAGAGTCGATTTGGCACAGCTTGCCTCGGTTTCCTTCGTCCTCCAACCCGCAGGGAGCGTTCAGGCCACCGCTGGACCAGCTCGCCCACGGCCAGCGGTCTGCAGGTGGCGAAGGCGGCCTCCAGCAGCGCCCGGTACAGCTCCCGGGGCACCCACTTTAGCCAGTTAGGAGACGAGCTATGGTCACTCACCACCTCTCTGGCACAGAGGTTCACCAAAGACAGCACCATTTCAGTTCGGAGCTGGGCGAGCTCTGAAAAGCCAGAGTTCCCGAAGCAGCTTTA
Source organism: Menidia beryllina (assembly GCA_013363375.1). NCBI lineage: Eukaryota > Metazoa > Chordata > Actinopteri > Atheriniformes > Atherinopsidae > Menidia > Menidia beryllina. The sequence goes on from JABUIW010000156.1 coordinate 6,044,570, forward strand.
ACGCATCTGAGGGATGAGCTAGCTCAGCTAAAGCAGCAGCAACGCTAAGATTAGCTTTACGACAGCAATTTGACGCAGCCTTGTAAAACGCAAAAAAAGATTCCAAATCTCATCTGATAGCTACTGCGGTTAAGCAAATGAAACGAGGGAAAGCAGTCGGTGGATCATTTTGGCTAACTGAGCCTGCATCAGCTGTTGGTGGAGTGTTTACAATTTACACCGGCGCACGTCAGTGACGTAGCACCTAGACGCGACGTCGCCAATCGTCATTCAGTGCAGCTGTAAAAGTATTAATAAGCTTTAAAGTTGTCAACAACTTATTAGTATTCGCTGACTACTCATACAGAGCAAACAAAACGCATTTTAAAAATCTTCCTCATTATTTTGAAATACACAACTACTTTGATGCCTCATTTATAAAAACGTATGTCAAATGAAATGTCATGTTTTAGTGTGTTTTCCTAACTAACCAGCATCCAACATCCAACATCCAGTCATTCTGATTCTGATAATGCCTCTGCCTCTTTGTGTACTCACCTGTCTTTTTGGACTTTGGACCTTCCCCTTTGCCTGCCCCTGCTGGATTTGTTTGAATTCATTCATTTTTTGGGGAGCAGTCATCGTACCAGATGAGATCTTTTCCCCTCGTTAGACCCACTGTTTATTGAACAATATAGACCATGGTCAGTACTATACAATCCACATAACCTGAGGACTCTGCTTATCTGTGAGTTCCAATGTGATTCAACTAAATGTTGTAAAGGGATCTCTGATCAGTCTCTAGAATTTTTCCTCTGATCGCTTACTCATATGTGATCATCACTGTTCTATGGTTTAAAACTAGAGAAAAACTGGACAGTTTTTAATCCAATATAAGCCCATTCAAGCAACTCCAGACCATCTCAAATTATGATGTTTCAACACCAGCTAAATAAACTGCAGCCGAAGAGATTTAGAAAATGTTTTCTGTTGCCTGCAGTCTGTCGGTGTACACAAAAAGAGTCAATACAGTGGATTGTTATCATTTTTGACAACATTAAGTTTATTATGATACTTCTGTGAGAGCTTCGAGAAAAGCACTGCCCAAGTAAGAAGAAAATATCTGCTTTTCGTATAAAACAATATCAAAGAAACAGTGATATACTGGCCAGCTCATCCTTTAAGTTAAAGGAAGACAGTGCAGAAAGTACAAAGCCATCCTTGCTGTTGTATTCAAGGCCAAACAGTAGATATGTTGTCTATACAAAACTTCTTATCATTGAGAGAATTAAATAACAAAAAGCCTCTTCATTAGTTTTCAAGCATTAGGAAGAACAATCCAACAAAAAGACACTTCAGAGGCCTTGTGGTGAAACTCTTCAACTCCAGTCCCCTTAGTAAAACTTAATTTTTCTTAAATTGTTCGGATAACTAAACTAGGAACCTGAAATATTTAAAAATGCCCCAGATTATCTGTATCTGAAGAACTGTGGCAATATATGGCAGAATCCTTTCAACATTGACTCATGTTTCTAAATAGATATGACTTCCTCCCTGTGGCACCCAGTATTTTTGTCTCCTGGCAGCATGAGGCCGTGCTCACTTCAGCAATTGGCTGAATTACATCTGATATGTTTTTCACACTCTGATGGAGCAGAGTGACCATATTTTGTATCCAAAAATGGATGTTTCTCATGTTTATTTTCTCCTTTTGTTTTATTTTTGCTCAGACAAATAGCATGGTGTACAGTCAGTTATGAGAAGAAGCCTTATGTGTTTTTATGTGCTAAAATGATTCATGATTGGATTGGATTTAAAATGGGAAAATCCACAAAATAGGAATGAAACTCACAGACGACCATTGGCTTTCTACTGTCTGTTGAACCAAATGTACAGGATTAAAAATAGATGTGAATACTTTTAGGATTATTGCTGGAACATTACCAACCATTTAGCATTTTTTGGCAGGACCTTGGTTTATTTCAGGCTAATGATTCGTTTGCGACCTTTTCAGGCTACCGTCACATTGTTCCAGCCCTGAATCATCTCGTTGAAATGTAGATTTATCTCGCTGGGATACTTACAAGAAAGCAGTCTCAACATAGTTTCTGAAATACTTTCAGACTTTAAGCTGTCAGGGTGTGTGAATCCCTCTTGTGAACAGTCTGAAACCTAGGAATGCCCAAACTGAAACTGACCATTTCAAAGGGACGCTGTGATCCTTTTACTAAAATTAAATCTTAATGAGACTTTTCTGTTTGTCAGAAACTTGCAGTTCCTCATCTTTGTGCTCTATGTGCGTTGGTAGTTAAGGTGATTCAGGTTGTTCTTCCTGATAGTGCTCAGAGTGATCAAGTGCCAAATGCGGGGCTCCACGCAGGTTAACTTCTCTCTGCAGCAACTGAAATGATACAAACATGTTTAGAATTACACAATGAAAGGTATGATGTAATTTAATGAGAAAAGTAACTGTTTTTCTCAGATTTCCGTAAAAAAATGTCTGTTTTTAAAAAATGTAAAACAGCCATGCATTCTCAAAAATGTTTCTTTTATGCAAGTTCTTATTGAACTTTGAATGCTCTAGTGTTTTACAGGACCTGGATTACTGTGAATCTAAAAGAAGAAACCAAAATTCTACCACAGAAAACATGTTAAATGTTGAAAGTGAGACATTTGACCTATTATGAAAAATATTGGCTTGTTCTGAATTTGATGACTAGTTAGGATAAAAAACAACAAGTTGGGATAATGACTACAGCAGCCCAGAGAGTAAGACTTACTCAGAGCTAAAGAGAGTTTTAGCATTCTAAAAAAGTGTTTACAAAAATGGTCCTCAAATGGGGAATTTTCAGCAATCTCCAGACCTTGATATGTAAACATCTCTGTGACCTTCAGGCCTTCAGGGGGAAAAGCAGGTTCAATCTTAATATGATCAGGCGCTTGTGTCGTCTCCTCTGGAGTAAAGCTGGTTTAAAATAGACTGAGACAAAGTGAGTACTTGAATCAGAACCAGAAATTAAGTTTGGAACCCACTGCTCTGCATACTCCAGACTAAAGAGGAGGGGAAACATCCTTCTTCTTATCAGTTCTGAGCAGGAAACACGGACTTGTCAGAAGTTATTCTCTGTCTCCATCTAGTGTCTGTTTTTACAGTGTGAGGACAAACCTTTGGCCAGGTTCAGCTCCGTCTCCTCCTCAGGGTCGTTTGTGTGTTTTGATTTTCTTCCTGCACAAGAGTCATATTGTAATTGAAAATGTAAATTGCAAGGAAACACACATGTGAACATGTCATTTCCTTTTTGAAATTTCAGCTTTTAGTAGACAGACAGAAAACAACTGCTAGTGGAGTGTCTCCTATCATTTACATATTGTTACTAGACCTGCAAAATTACAGTTAAAATATAACTGTCAATATTTTCTAAACATACAAAAGTGATTGTTAAAATGTATTTCTGGCATCTTAAATGCGCTTAAGAAGTTTTTATTTTTCGAATAGTTTTGGTCCACATCATCTTTTACCTCTCAGCTTTAGGTAGGCCAGCACACTGACCAGAACCAGAACAATTAATCCAGCCACCACGCCCAAGACCCACCAATACGATGGAGCCTCTGTTGCTCTTTGCTGACCTGCACAGAGAAACGGCATCCAAAAGGTTTCATGTCAATACAACCGATAAAGCATTCCTCTAATGTCTGGAAAACACATTTGTCATGTTTTTATGGGACCAAAACATCCCCAAACCCACCAAACTTTGAGACTTCTTCATAATGAGCATAATCTCTGCTTTTTTTTTGTATTCTCTGCATATTTTCTAAAATAAACATTTCTAAATTTGTGATTAAAGTTAACAGTCCATTCTGAATGAGTGCCCTGTAAGTGGTACAGGTCTCATTTGCAGGGTTTCCCTCACCCACCCTCTGTTAAACCTTGCCTGGCTTCAGAAAATAATTGGGCAGTCAAATACTTTGAAAGTGAAGCTCTCCCTTTTTGGATGACAGAAACTGGAGCTCATCTTTTAACACGTTTGTGTTGATCCTCTTCTCACCATCAGGGTCCCCGATGGTCACCTCGTTGCGTTCTGTGTGCGAGCTGTACGGCGCCGAAAACTCGCAGGTGAAGCTGCCCGTGTGCTCCGAGTGTCTGGGGTCCATCAGCCGCAGGGAGCCGTCTCCAAACAGGACCCGGAAGTTGTCCAGCTCCATGTGGTGGTCCCAGGGCGGCGTGGAGATGGTGCGCCCTGACCGGCTGTCATACGTGACGATCCGGGAAAACTCCTCCCCGTTGGAGAAGGTCCATTGGAGGGAAGGGTTGTTCAGGTAAGTGGGGGCGCTGCAAGGGATGGTCACATCTTTCCCTTGGGTTCCTCTTATTTCTGCCAGTGAGCAAAGGTTGGGTCCCACAGTAAGTTATATAGATCTATCTATCTAGGAAACATCTTCAGCCTGGTACGTTTAGAGAAAGCGCCTTCACACCATCTAGCATAGTTAAAAACACTGTGTGGTAGGTAGTAACTGTCCACGGTAAGTGAATAGAAACAGAAACATGTGCACCTTAGAATAAAAACAAGAAAGAAACATCCGATTACACGACAAAACTTCTTAACCACTCATAACTCAGCAGCTTGAAAAAACTTGAGTTTAAAATGTTTGAATGTGTTTTAAAATGGATGAAATGAGGACTTAAAGACAAACTAAGCTTGAAGTTTGCCCTCCAATGAAACCTTCATTGTTTGGCTGAAATAAACCAAACAATGAAGAATTTTTCCTTTTCCGTTAAAAGTTAAAGGAAATGAAAGACTGCTTCCATCTATTTTAGAAAGTGGAAAGCAGTCTTCTCAACCAACATTGAAACCATGATTCAAAAGTTTGAAACTGAATTAGATTAATGTTTTTTGTTGTATTTGTAATAAACTTGACTACTGATGTGACGAGTCTTTTTGTAATAGCTGATGAATAAATGTACATGAAAAAAATGTGCACAGCAGTAATTCAGTTTCTAACATCCAAAAGGCCCTGATCAGAGCTGTAATCATCTGGTACCTCTCTGCCTGAGGGAGGCGGTCCAGGCTGGACCACCATACGAAGTGGTCACTTTGCAGATGTATATGAGGTCAGGTTGTCCCTTCAGTAGCTTCAGGCGGCTGTCCACCGTGTAGAGTCCCTTCTTGTTGGCCAGCATACGCGTGACCGGCCGCAGGTTTTCAAACGTGGGGGGCTCCGTCGCCCAGGTTACCCGAGGAGCGGGGAAGACATCACGGACTGTGCATTTCATCTCCTCGTAGCCGCTCAGCCTGAACTGCTCCAGAAACAGGCCCCGGATGGGTGCTGCTCTCACAAACACACACAAAAAGACACTCACAGCATGCTAAACGTTTCCAGAAGCCTGCGATGATAGACTAAATGTCAGGGCCTAATATAGCCTGGCACTGGGTGATATCATTCGTCCCCAGATAACATTAGACCTCTGTTAAAAAGTTATACTTTAATGCCACCATAAAGTAAACACAGATCTTACAATACCTCACTTTTCTCTGCTAAATGTCGAGGTCCTCAGTAAAGTCACGTCTCTCAGGAATAATCCGCAGAAAATCAGCATACATTTTTTATTTGGTGGTTAAGCTAAACTGTAGAAAATCCTAAGGAAAGCCTAACAGCCGTTTCTTCTTTAAACCATGAGAAAAGATTCTATTTATAGATTTTTCTCTTTTATCATATCAATTTCCAAATAACAATCTCCTTTTGTGTGGCATTTAGCCTTGTTTCTTCTCCTAGTCTTTTTTTTGCTCGCTGGTTGGGTTCTTCTCCAGCATTTGTCGCCTTTTGTCCCTTCTGAGAAAAATTTTGTCCACTCCTTCAAGTTTCCTCTGTTGAGGAATGAGATCTATGAATCAATTCAAATTGGCAGAATCATACCTCTCTGTTTATTTGATAGAGGTACCACTTCACTTGTTATTATTCCTGGACTTGTTCGATATTACCCTATTTGGGAGTAAATACGTTTTAATATATTAATTTATTGTGCATTTATTCTTTTTCTATGTATACATTTTCATCTCTCTCCGAACTAATATTGATTTCTTTGCATCAATAATTCAGGTGTAATTTGGGTGACTTGTGTTATCTTTTGACCTGCAATTAAAAACGTTAAGAATCTATTAAGAAAATGCTTCATTGGTAATGTTGATATCAAACTAAACACTTCAAACATCTTCCTTCTATCCTTTTGCAATGTTGTCCTTGCGATTATTTTTCCCCTTTAAAGCCCCAGTGTACAATGTTTCATTCATGTGTGCACACAACTACTTTTGTCAGTGTGTCAGCTAAAGCTGAGTTCTAAACTCACCTTCCACCTTCAAAATGACTTTGGCATCATGTTCTCCCTCTGAGGTGTGCACATGACAGCGGTACGTGCCTCTGTCTTTGAGCCCGCTCATCCTCAGGACCATGGTGGCGTTGCCATTGGATACTTGAGTCGGCGAAATGGAGGCGCGTCCGGTTAGGCGTTCGTGCTTGAAATGCTCCTTGCTGCTGCTGTTGTCATCCGTTCGCTCGAATTTGTACACCACTGTGTCCTGCTGGAACCATTCGACGGTCACCTTACTGCCAGGCTGGAAGTTGCAGGGGAGCATGCATTCCTCAGACACAGAGCAGGTCACGATGACATCTGAAACACGGTGGGACGAGTCAGTTTTTTCATTAAGTTGTTAGAGGCCTCATTTCAGCTTTTGTCATATTGTCAAATGATGTTTTAAGATAATCTTTAGGCAAATGACCTGTGTAGACTATTAAACTCAGGGGTTTTCGATACTTTTCATCTCAACTAACCAAACTAAAGATAAAAAACACTCAGTGATTGAACTTCAACTTAAGCTCCACTGACAGGAGCTTTACTCTTTCTGCAATCGGGGCACTTGCCCTGACTTCAAAGTGAGTATTTCCCCGCTGTAAAAACAATTCTTCAGGGGAACATGTCCTCCTAAAGATCGTCGAATAGTCTTACATGCAAGGAGTTAGAATTCTCATCTGAACAGGAATGTTTGGTTTTATTACCACATGATATGCACAAAAGAACAAACCTGAAAAATAGCCCTCCTGAAAACGTCAGCTGGGACAATAGACACTGTTTCTGACATGCAGCTAATGGTAAAATGTAAAGTTGTCAAATCTGAGGATAGAAGTCTGAAGATAGAAGACAAACAATAACCATGCCCTAACAGTAAATTGTGTTTAGCTGGTTAAAAGAGAAGCTGAAGCCTACGCAGGTCTGAGCTGAGAAGAGATGACTCCAGCAGGTTTTTGGCATTTTTTTAAGGCAGAAATAACGTACTGGTCAACAGAATGCAGTCCTAGCAGAAAATAAATGAGGTGTTAAGGTTAATGTGTTTGAATCAGGATAATTTGACAGTTTAATGATATTTGTAGGTCAAATGACGACAAACAGACCTTTGGGTCAAAGGGCCACAGTAGTTAAAATGTACTAAAAGTAGCCCCCAGGACCCGGAGCTCACTCAGTCATGTGAGGAGATGCTGCTTACCCTGCAGTATCTGCACTAAAATCATCTCAGAAAGATTTATGAACGCACACTGCAGCATTTTTTACTCCGTATGTGTGGCTGCAGGCGCGTGGGGTTTGACATTCTCCACCTGCTGAAACTCTGACAGGAGAGTGCTGTGAGAAATACTACAAAAATGTGCGGCAGTGCAAAGCTCAAGGTCCTGACTTGGGCTTCAGACATTTATTTCTAATCTTCAGTCAAGCAAAGTCAGGATCAATTCCATAGATCAAACATCTACAAGACAAACACAATCTGATCCATAAATGCCCGGGTGCCTTTACCCGAAGAATAAAAGGCTCTCAGCGATTTGGTCTTGTTTTTAGGGGGGTTGTATTTGTCCAGAACTTTTTTCAATAGAAAAAAATTACAGTTAAAAAACGTGATATCCTCACTGCTTGTTGTTTTTTTTAACTCATTTAACAATGTCCTTCAGCCAACAGAGTCAAGACCGCTACAAAGTTCTTGTATTCATCTTTTAACAATTGGTTTGTGGACAGCACCCTCTTTACTTCTGCTCATGCTGACAGTGTCTTGACGGACTTTGTCAGCTCATGCATGCCGCTCTTTGCCCTCCTTCTACCTTTTCTTGCTAATGAAAACACTGACGCGAACGCTGACTCATGCCTCTGGCTCACACCTGTGTGACGTAACCGTGCAGCCCTGCACTGACAGCCAAGCAACACGCCTTCATTACAGCCCGCTCCTGTCTCACCGCGGTGCTACTTTTGTAGCAGGGAAGCAAACCCAGTTTCATCAGGGGAGCAAAGCACTGAGCAAGCACAGAAATCCACAGAATGTCTGACATCTCTATCGACAGATAGATAGATATCGATATCAAATTAAAACTTCTCACAGGTTTAGGAAACACCTTGTTTGCAGCTAATTTTCTTTTAATTGAAAAGCTATATTGGAGTCTTAACAATATAGGACTAACATGTTTTAGGAATCTGACATTGTTTTACTGCCTAAATGCGGCCCAGAAATGAAGAAGCTGTTGTTGAACAGGCTGGATTACTGTGCTGCATTGAATGGTGACATTTCCCTCCAGATATTGCCCCTTAAAAGGACTTTGAGGCTCATTTGCTCAATTTTGGATATTATCTTATGCGTCATATTTAGGGCATAATCGATTACCTGATAGGTTCTAATGTGTGTACACAAATGACCTTTAAGGTTTTATCGACTCCGGGACTTGTTGGATTAAATCCAAGCAGCAATGACTCAGTATAAAGTTTCCAGGTTTAAACAGGATCTTGGAACAAGCTTAGCTAAGTTGAAAGCAGTCCAAATACCCCCAGGACTTTTCCTATTGGACAGCTGGTCACACTTTATATATTTCACTGTTTCCACAAGCACAGATTGAAGTGTCTTAAAGCTACTGATTTTTTAAAGATCAACCAAATGCAACATGAAAGAATACTTTAGTACTTATGTGGCTTTTTTAACAGCACAGCCTCTACTAGAACTAGGCTGCCACTGACATCTGATTCATCCCATCAGACTACAGGGCCTCGTTTGATGTGCTGACCTGCACGTCCCACTTTGGTGCTCTTTTGTCTTCTGTTGCCCGTAACACACACCTGGTTTTCATTTCTTTATATGTTTTTTTTATTTATATGAATATGAAAAAAGAAGCTTCCCTTTGAAACGCTGTGGCCAGGGAATTTTTTCCAGTCTGAGCTCTCCTCCAACATTCAGAGGAAATATAATGAATATGCCGTCTGACCATTCAAAAGTTTCCCAATCTTGCAACTCACAGCTTTTAAACGGACTAATTCCTGTTTTTTGTGTATGTATCAGGTTCCGGGAAGAAAACCCTCAGTCTTTAGATCCCTAATACACCCCAGTTGAAGCTCCTGGACAAAGAGGCAATTGTGTCTTACCTGGAGTTTTGTCCTGTGTGGCAAAGCTGATCCAGAGAAGGAAACAAGCCCAGGTGTATGTCGCAGACATGATTTCTTTGCAGCTACGAGCATCTAAGATGCAGAAAACGTACGCTTCGATGACACAGAGACACTCATGCAGGCCGGCCCTCAGTCCATGCTGCCCGCACTGTGGTGACTTCAGGCGTGTGTTTCCACTCGTCGTTTTTTCCCCTTGTGGCAGGTTTGTCCTTGGATCTCTATGGGTGGTTCAGCATCACAGACAGAAAAATACAAGGAACAAGGAAGGGAAATACGGGTAATTAGAGACATTCTTCCTGATGTAGGTATAGTTATAAGCAAAACCGATAATCTGCAGCTTTCTAAAGAGAATTCTAAGTCTTCTTTAACTGTTTTATTATCAAAGTTAACCCATTTTATCGCTCATCCACAAATAAAGCCGTCCCCTTTCTTCTCATGCCTCCCCCTCTGTCTTACCCCTCGTAACAAATTCTTCTTTTCTTTCCAGAGGGTTTAGTAAATTGTAAGGAAGAGGACGCATCGGTTGGTTACGCGTGATAAAACCCTCTCATGCTATCTCGATACTATCTTAGCTCTCCAGAACAACTTGAACTTGTTGGCGTGCTTCAAAGGCTGTGAGAATACCACTGCTGTCAATCACTCTTACAAGTGCAGGAATTTTGCAAGAACTCTTTTGAAATAGACAAAGGAAAAACAAAATGATGAATATGTGATGATGGGTTGTGACGTTTTTATGGGTGGGAGGGAAGTGGTGCCAAGCATGTGTCTGTGTCACAAGGCTGTATGTGATCAGGCTGGATCCTTCCTGCATTACAGCTGAAGACAATCCCCACGTTAGCAGTTCTGATAAATCACAGAAGATCTATAAGAATCAAGGCACCTTTTTAAACCAAAAATGATTTTTTTTAAATGATTTTTTAACCGTACCGCATGGCACCTGAAAAGTCTTGAAACTGCTTCAATGACATCAAAGCTACTTAATCACTATCTTAAGACTCTTGTTTACTCTCTAATTTAGGTTCATGTTGGCCTCACAGTTGGGGAGGCTGGAGGAGGGCATGACGTACAGGCTGGAGCTTAGTTAACTAAATCAAAGAAACAGACATTGATTGAGTCTGAATGCATATTCGGGTAAAGAAAAACCTTCATCACTTCATTCTGTTTATTGTAGATATGTATGAAATACATAAACTGTTTTGTCTGATTAGATAGAGATCAATGCTTTGTGCCAGACATTAGGGGCATACGGCTATCTGATTTTAATCCCAATATCAAACCTGACACCAGAGACCTTTATTTTGGTGTGTTAGCCTTCTATTCTTTTAGCATTTCAAATAAACTCAATTTTATTGAGTGATTATTTGGTCTTAGTTTATTATGCTTTTAACGAGGGTTGCCATTTTTGCCATCATATTGAATTTTATGGGCAAAAAAGTTTATCAAAAAATACTCCAATCGTGTTTTGCTGTATCAGTAAAAAACAAAAGACAAAAGGATATTTTTTCCAGCATTTTTTTCTATGACAACGAAAATATCCACTCTAAAATATTAATGGTACACACTCTGAAGTCTTATTATGAACTTAAAATTTACTTGTTAACAGACAATGTTATGCCTGTGTTTGTAAATTATAATAAAGAAATCATTAAAGTTAGGGTTAAAGTTTGTAATGTTTGTACAATGCATTTTACAGTATGTCAATCATTTAGAAGCCTTTTAAATATCAAGTTTTTACTTACATGGAATTTCTTTACACTTTCTAAACAAAATCTTTCAGCGTCACTGACCAGTAGAGCCAGTGAGTAGTTGAGTCACTTGTTTCTGCCAGTAAAGAGTTGGGAAGTGTGTGTGAAAGCAAAGAAACCACAAAAAAAGAAACTTGCCGTGACTCAGTTGCAGTTCAGATGAAATCCTGGAGAAAGAGGAAGGAGTGAAGAGCTGGGGAAGAGCCCAGCCTGCTGCCTCCCGAGACCGAGTATCAGCATGACTGGATCAACAGGTTATTTAGAGAATAGGCTGCACACACACACACACCTCCTCTGAATGGGTGGAGTTTAATTGTGATTGGCAAACTCACAAAGACACACACAGACATGTCAGACCCTCGGTGAGAGCCGGTGTTTCCTTTGCTGTCCTGTCAAATGTAAGAGGAGTCCGTCCTGAAGTGTTGAGCTGTTTCGAGCATCGTGTGTCTTCTGCTATGTGTTGCATGTCAGACAGGCAGCAGAGAAGCTGTTAAACACCTGCTGGGTCAAACACAGAAACATAAGCTGCGCTAAAGGTTTGGCCTGCTTTATTCTCGCCTGTTCCATGCGGTTCAAGTCCCATGGAGCAAATAGATAACGACAACTCCATCAACGTTAAAACACGTCTGAACGACAGCAGTGCCATCCTTTCAGTGGGTGGAAGGACCGAAAGAAGAAGCAGAAACAACACGCAAAAAAAGGTGTGTAACCTTTGGATGACCCAAAATTTCCCCCCGCAGTCACTCTCAGCCACACCTGGAAGCTGGCCGCCTGCCCAGCCGGCAGCCGAGCTGCTCCCCCTCAGGGGTGAAAGGGTTACATGTTACAATAAACCCAGATAGGAGATGGAAACGGGGAGGGACTGATTTACATCAACCTTTTTATCTACTTGATTTACAATCTTTGATAAGAATGAAACTATTAAGTAACCAGGACATGTATTCTGTACCTTTTAATGAAAAAAAAACACAACATCTTAACAAGTGCAGTCAGGCAGTAATTTAGCTATTGGCTGAAATAACCTGAAATACCGCACAAGTATGTCTTTGTGCCTGCTGTGTGCAGAGAATAGAGGCTTAATCCTATGATTAGTACTGGTCATACAGGCTGTAGACTTTTTTACGTCTCATTAGGAAGGGGCTCATTAGGATATACAGAAAAACATCCAAACAGGCTCTTTATCCAAATATATGTTTTAATGTTCCAACGATAATCGTCTCCAAGTCTGTAGGATAGTCATACCGATGGCATGAGGACATAATGGGAGCGTGGGATTCGGCTTTGTGCTCTGGGCGTATGACTCTGAGTTGCCCGCGCACAACTCCAGCGTTCTATGTATCGTGGGCCATGCTTTTATTATGAAGCAGCTGAAAAAGAACCCAAACATGTTCAACCACGAAGCAATATTAAACCTTTGCTTTCAATCTGTTGAACTTAAATTCAAAATACTAAAAACATAAAACATCCACTATGTTCAGCAGTACGGGTTATTTTCTCATTATTCCTCTATAGCCTCTTATGGGTGCACAACAAACAACATTGTGTAGAATTCAGGGAAGTGTGCATCTATGAAATCACGTGTTTTTAGTACCGTTAAGGTAAAGGAAGAAATCCCCGGACATCATCCGCCTAAAAAACTAAAAATGCTTATGCACACTTGTGTGTTGCCTGTTAGTGTGTGTGAGTGGCGCCTTGTGTCCCGCTGAGGTGTAAACTGAGGAAGGTGCTGGTTCAGGCTGGATTAGACTCATTTCACTCCACTCCGTCTTGGATAAAATGTGGGCTCATCTTGACAACATTTTGCTGTTTGAATGGGATCCAAATCTGTGGATTGTTTTGTTACAAACATCCTCTTCACACATGCACATAAACGGAAGAGGTGCGCTCAAACCCGGAATAATGTGAGCAGGTGCCTGATTTTTCATCGTCCCCTGAGAAAATCCTGATTACTGATGGGAATGTGTGTGTGACTGTTTGTAGGTTAGTGAAAGATTGCTGTGGCTATAGATAAGAGGATTAGGCTGGAATTAGTGTCATTCCTCTATCGCCACGAGGAACAGATTCATATCGATTTTAATCAGAGATAGAACCATAAACCAGAGACAAAGCAGACAGATTCAGGGCGATAGAAAAGAGAAGCGAATGGACCAAGTGGAGGGACAGAAGAAGATGCTGGAGGCCTTTACAGCTGGAAACTGAAACGCTGCTTTAACGTATGCTGTGTGGGGACCCTTCCAGATCTCCCACATGTTGTCTCCGTCCTGCTCTGAAGTCCTGGATCTCTGTGGTGGAGCAGCATCCAGCTGATGTGGGGATGTGTGACCAAAACCAGGGACTTTAGTGTGGAGGGTTCGCCCTGAGCCGGTGGAGGTGGAGCGGAGGGCTGGCTGTGGTCGGGATGCTGGAGCTGCATCGCTTTTGGCAGGGAAACCTGTGAAAAATGAAGGTGGACGTGCTGACTTGCCTGGCTCTGGCTGCGGCCAGCTTTGCTGCCGTGGTGACCGGCGGCCGCAGCTCCAGCCGTAGGAAAAACAAGGAGGTTTTCATCGGTGAGAACAGCAAGTTCAAGTTTGGAGGGTGAGAGCCAGAGTTTTTTTTTTTTTTTTTTGTGCAAATCATCATTTAAGTTTTTTTTTTATTCTAAGCATCAGCATATCACAATTAAAGTTTCCAAACTATATAGTTCATATTTAACTCTGCTAGTAATTTTTTCTGTTACTGTGACTGGAAATAGTTTGTTGTCATGGGAAGAAATCTACAAAAGATACAGAAAGCGGCAGAAATCACAACTGTTTGAAACAGGACTGCTGAGTTATTTGAGAGAGAAATTCCTGTTCAGAGCTGTGAGTTAACTAAAAACACAATATGAGCACTAGTTTTTTTTTTATTGTTATCATCGATCAATCCATCCATCCATTTTCTATACCACATATTCCCAATAGGGTCACGAGGAGGGGAAGGGGGGGGGGTTATCTCAGCTGACACTGGATGGAAGGCAGGGTACACCCTGAACAGGACAACATGTGAAAGGTTCTAAAATGTAAATAGAAATCATTTTCCAGCATTACCAGCTGCTGTCCAGCCCCCTTCACTAAACACTCATCTTAAAGTAAAGGACAAGATGGCATTAAGCCCAAGATGGTTTTAATCCCGCGTACTTTAGAGGCACTTCACACGAGATAACCAGTTTTTCAACCACCAGCAGATGTCAGATATTACCTCCTGGACAAAGCGTTTGTCCTCTGGACAAGGCGTTGCTCTCTGACCTCCCTCTCACACGTTTATTTTCAGCTCAGCATATTGTACTCTCTTTCAGTTCTGTAAAGTCCACAGAGCAGTGTTTTGGAGTCATTATTTCTGTTGGTACTTTCATTTTCGTGCTTCTTTGAAAAGTCTTTTCCCATTCGGTGGTGGAGATTTTTGCTGTCTGTGTTCTGTGTCTGTGTTCCCCTTTTTGGGCTAATAATGATGTCCGGACTGCAGGGCCTTGGCATCGGTTGTTGTTCCTCTTAGTGCGGCGACTCGGAAACGATTTAACCATTTGAACTTCCCTTTCCTGCTTTAAGGAATCACATGCCCAAATCAAATGTATTGCTCATTTTCTTTTAAATGAATGAGTATGTGTTTAAAGGTGACGCGATGGTTCCTGTTTTTTTCTGCCTCTCTGAGCTTTCTTTCTTCCACTTTAACTGTGCATTTGAAAAAGTTGGTCTGAATGATGTCCCAATCAATTACAAATTCCTCATAGTACAACCAACAACCTAGGTTTTCATTTGCTTGAAAAAGTACGTTGACACCTGTGTAAATCTGTTACCAAACATGACACACTTGTGTGGGTGATGGAGCATTTGATTGGGATGTAATAACATTTATGGCTCTATATTTGGCTACATACTAATCAGTCAGTGTATCAGGGAAACACACACACACACCTGAACACACAAAGCCGTCTCTCTCTCATCTAAAAGTCTTCATTTAACGCTCGTCCACAACGTTTGTGGCGTCGATCCAATAGAAAAACATGGGTTAAAGTGTTGTACTGCTCAGCTGATGCATTAGCGGCGATGTGATGCAAATATGACCATGACAGAATTGAAGTGCAGCTTTCACCGTTGAAATGACAGGTAATATATCATGTATGAGGCAGGGAAAACGTTTTCCCTTTGGCAACACAGAAATGTCTCAGTTGAAAATAAATTCCAGCGTGAAAATGTTTGGCAGTCTTACACGTGCTCCGCTGAAAAGGTGCTGCATGGGCGTCCTAAATGGAATTTAGCTCACAGCCATTTTCCCTTTGTGAAATTCAATTTGGAATTTTTTTCACTTAAAGCTCTTCCAGAGCAACACATTTGTGTAAACAGACCACATTTTCTTCTCTCCTTAACCGTTTATGAGGACTGTAAAAAACCTTTCTGGGTTTAATTAGACATACACGTTAAACAGTCTATGTCTAACATGCATATATCTCCATTTTGTCGCCTGTGAAAACCGCTGTCTAGTTAATGTGAAATAAAATTTCTGCGAATTAGCTGGATAAATATGTGTGCTTCATGATGTTTTAACGGGGTTAGTGTTTGAAGTTGGTGTAAGAGAACTGTGTTTGAAAGGTTTTGCCCTTTAAGACAGTTTTAAATGTATTGCAAATAATATCTATGACTAAAAGGAGATGAATGCTTCACCCACTGA
The DNA here is from genome assembly GCA_013363375.1 of Menidia beryllina. NCBI lineage: Eukaryota > Metazoa > Chordata > Actinopteri > Atheriniformes > Atherinopsidae > Menidia > Menidia beryllina. Next base: position 6,060,440 of record JABUIW010000156.1, read on the forward strand.
GTGAGATTACCCCAGAGGAAGCTCCTTCTAACGCTGTGCCTCCACATGCATGTGAGTCAGCCAGCGGTCATTTGGAAATCTCCAGAAACTCTGGAATTTCTGAGTTCAGAAATTGTACCTTTGTGGTGGATCTCTAAGACCAAACTGAGTGGCATCCAAGACTCGAGCTCCACAGGCAGACTGATGGTGAGCTTTTGAACACATCTCGATGTGAAATTTCCATTATCACATCAGAGTCTGATCTATTTTCTTTTTCAATATATGAATTTAAAGCATCCGTCTTTCCATTTATGTGAGGTGCAGTTAAGAATCCAACAGGAGAGACATGCAAACACCTCTGCCTGGCGACACTCCTCAGTTCTACCCTTGGGAACTCAAGCTGTTCCCAGGCCAGAGATAAATAATCCCTCCAGCGAGTTCTGGGTTTTCTCCAGGGCGTCCTCCCAGCTGGACATGCCCGGTTAACCTCCAAAGGGAGACAAGCTGGAGACATCCTAATTAGATTCTCAAACCAACCTCAACTGATTGAATGAGAAAAACAAAATGGAAAAGATCCGATTTGAATAAACTTTCTCTAATGCAGAAAATAAGTTTACACGCTCGCTTCAGATGGAAGATTCAATTTATTTCACTGGACCTATTAACAAGACTCTATTTATAACCAAAATATCTCAGCAGATGAAGTCTGAGCCATCCACAAAAAAGAAAACACAGACGCATTAATACTGTTCGAATAAATGTCAAAGTGTGAGACTTTCTCTATCTAGATAATGACAAGAATTAAAGGTAAATATAAGGAGAGTAGCTCATATATGATTATTCCCTAAATATATGATTTCGCTAGAAGTAATGCTGAGGTGGAAGTGACCGCTTCCCTGCTGGTTGTATTTGCATGCACTGGTAGTGTTTGGTCATCGTCTTGTTTCCCGTCTTTGATAAATGCTTGGGTTTTGGTGGAATGACAGCGAGTTGGAATAAGAAAGGGGGAGGAAAACCACAGTCTGCGTGGTCTTTAATCACAGCCTGCAATTGCAACCTTAATAGAACTAATCAGACGTGTGTGTGTGTGTGTGTGTGTGTGTGTGTGTGTGTGTGTGTGTGTG
>JABUIW010000156.1:6061552-6087977 GCA_013363375.1 Menidia beryllina
GTGTGTGTGTGTGTGTGTGTGTGTGTGTGTGTGTGTGTGTGTGTGTGTGTGTGTGTGTGTGTGGGGGTGCTTGTTTTTTCCGCAGACGCATAGACTACAAGTTGAAGAAGCAGGACAGCACCAAAACCCTCCTGATAAAGAGTGAACAGCTGCTGAGGATCGAGGAGCACGACTTCGCCATGAGACCAGGTTTCGGAGGTCAGCAACACACGAGAAAAATCTGAACACACACATACAGGCAGCCGTAGTTTAAAAAAAAAACAACTTCCTGCATCTCGTCTTCGATGATTTAATCCACTCACTCACATGTCGTCTGCCAGAGGAAATCAGCCATATACTCATAGTGCCAACGCCAAGGTTTGACGGTGACCACTGGATCAAGGATGTGTCAATCCAAAATCACCTACACTGACCCAGATTCCACCACTGTGCGCATCCTGCCGTTGTAGTGAGACTCTCTCAAATGTGATTGTGAACTGTGCGAAATAATGAGTTTGAGTGTGTGAGTATTGTGTGAGTCGGGGGGATTCGTGTGCATTAATCTGGATTATGTCCCAGGCCTGAGGCAGATGGAGGGGTGGGAAACAAGCGGATGTCTGCAGTGGTCACCAACATCCAACACAGAACAGAATAATACTGATACGCGCTCCCCAAAAAATCTCCCCACCAGCCAAAGTCTGGATCAAAGCCAAACCGAGCGTTCCTCACCTGTTGTCTTTAAGAAATTTAGATGATGTCAAACTGACTATACTGTATGTCAGGGGGTTTTCACCAAAGCTCGTCCAACCCAGTCTGGTGCAGAGCTATAAATGTTTGGATCTAGCATCTGATTACGTGAGTGGCGGAGTGAGGCTCCAAACGCAAACCATCATGCAAACAGGATATTAAAAAGAACACAGACTAGATTTAATCTCAACAGAAGCACCAAATGTGGCCGAAGCAGAAATGACATAAAGTCAACTGTCAAGTAAAACCTGAACTATGACAAGGGAACAAAAGCATGTGGTTCAAACCATGGGTGAGTAATGGCAGGCATCAGACTGAGACTGAAAACCAGAGAGCCTAAATACTATGTGGAAGCTGAACAATTGCAGCTGTGACCCAGTGAGCAGAGGTATGGCGAGAGAAGGAAAAAGGACAGAGGACAACTACTGGTGAAAACATGGAATAAGAAACTAATCGGAACAGAAACTGACCCTGGATGAGAACAATATAACTTTGATTTTTATACCTTATTCTAATTCACTGTTTCACATGATATTTGCAATTCAGTCGATTCCCCCCACATGGGAGCTCTTTTGTCCTTTCTCAAACAGCACATCATCTAACCGATTGCTTATTTTTGGTTTGTTCTGGCCTGATCTGTGTTAGGTGATGGATAATTGCTGTTGGGGTGGATGCTGAGCCTTCAGGCGACAAACCAATAGCAGTGTAGGCTGACATTTACATCCTACTTCCTGGGTTTACTGAAATACTTTGGTTTAGGGGAGCCTTTTGAAAGCTTCTTGGGCTGGGGAGCGAAGTGAGGTGGAGGTGTGTAATTTTAGCTGTTTGTGCATTTGTTGACACGATTGCTAAAACATGATAAGGCTTAGAAATGCTGTGCATACAGAGATAGAGCCCTTGCATACTGGTGCATAATAGGAACACTTCATTGTCAAAATACAGGGCCATTTCTACCTTTTGATGGGGGGCCTGTGCAGGATAATGTTTACGAGTCCTACAGTGTACCAAACTGGAAAGATTCCTAATTCATTAGATCACTGTTTGGTTCTCAAGGCACACTGCGCTGCCTCTTTGTCGGATTCAAATTAACCTTTTGAGGCTTATTTTCCTCTTATGTTTTTAATTTATTTGCTAACATATTCAGATAACTGGGAGTCATTTCAATTCTCCTCAGATAAGGCTGAACTTTCAGTTTTGAGGCTTGTGTCGACCCCTAAATGTACATAGTCTGCAAATAGCAAGTATGTGATCAGGAGATCAAAAGTGTTTGGCATCTTTATTTTCTGCATCATTTCAATACGCAGAACAATCTTTCTTCCAAACCAAAAAAGCGATGACTTTGTATTGTGCTGTATTTTGTGAATTCAAACAGTTCAGTGGTTTATGGGCTGTGAGAAAACCTGACGTACTGTCCTGGTCTAAAAAGACAAGTTGCAATAAACAGCTGTCGCTAATTCTGACATGTGGAGCAGCCAAATTGGATTTGGAAGTCAGGTCTGGGAAAGTAAGCCACTCGGAATCTATAACCTCAGGGCTTTTAGTTGATATTTTCTTCTGAGAGTTCAAATAAAACGCAACGCACTTTCTAGAAGCACTTTCAAGTCAAAAGAAGAATTAAAAGGAAATACTTGTGATTGCTGTTTGGAACCAGGATCCAGATGGTGGGATCCACCCAGCTCTTTAGATTTTCAAGAGGTTTTTATGTCATTTTTCATACATTGTGAAGACACCACTGGCATGAAAATGTAAACTTAAGCCTTTTAACTTAAGACAATGCTGTCATTTTTCCAACACTTTCTTGACACTTTCTTCCTTTCGCTTTCCGAACAAACTGATCTCATCTGTGTGATTATTCACTTTTTGAAACACTGACCTTGTTACATAATATTCTGTTTTGTTGTTTTTTTCCATTAAATCTTAGTTTCAGACAAAAGATTTGATGATATTTTTCTGTTTGTAAGTTGATTCGAACAATTCATTTTTTTGAATCCCGGGTCTGGCTTGTCTTACATTTAACATTTAGGTAGCAATTCTGTCCTTTGATCCCACTCCGCCCAGCTTTGCCGCCCCCTCCATGTCCTATACAGTTCCTTTGCGTCTCTGTGGTCCTGCCCGTCATTCAGGGTGGGAACAACACAAGCAACATTGTCTGCCTGAAGGCATTGTGGCATTTCCTTTCACTATAATTTCACTTTGAGGCGAATTTTAGCATTTGTCCATCTCAGATAAGCCTATAGCCTCTGTGTTGGTGAGACCCGGGGAACAGAATAATCCAAACCATCCCGTTCTCAGATGCCTTATGGGTCAGCCCACGGTCCATAAATACTACGTGACATTTTATGTCCTGCACGTGTCTATAAACTTAAATGAACTCCTATGAGAATTGATTTAAACATCACTTCGGCCACCTCAGTCTCTCTACTCTAGTATTACTCTTTGCAAAGCCAAATGTTGGGTGAAAGGCAGGCCCAGCATTCTTCTGGTATCCTGCCAAATGCTGATATATTTTGGCTGCAAGCACCCCACCGTGAAGTCCCCAGCTTTAGGTATCGCATAACAAACCTTATTGGCAGATTATTTTTTGTATTTAACATCAGCATAAGAGTCATAAAAGCATGACATTACTAATTGTGATTTTAGCTGCATTTTTTTGCCCTTGAATTTAAAAACATTAAACAAAGTAAAAACTTAAATCCGACAAAAGTCCATAAGCTAATTTTCAGTAGTTGGTCTGATATGGGGGTCAAAGGTTAAAGGTGTTATGTGCTTCCCAGTGCAATTCTGCCTCTTAGACGAATCTCTGATAATAAAGGATGTGATTCTGAAGTCATAATTCAGTTTAATTAAGCAGGTATTGAGCTATTCTTTTTAGGAGCCATTTAGTCCGTACTGCGTGCAGGGACCCTGCAGAGCAGCATTAGGGATGGTGCTCAAAAGCACTCACTGAGGCCTTACTCTAGTGTTAACCCTTTGTGTCACTCTAGTGGTCAGTCTAAAAATATGGGTCGGTGCCAGCCCTAACACAAGAAGAAGCATCTTTTCCTTCTTTTTAAAAAAGATTATATTAATTCTTAATCCTCCCCAATGAAGCTCTGATTTGCTTGTTCATTGGTCCCACCACAATAACAGCACAATGGTGACCAAATGTATTTGAGACGTGGGCAGGGATTCAAAATACATCCAAACTGCAGTGCTGGGCTTCCAGAAATGTTAATTGTGATGCAGAGAACATATGAAGAGCTTTATGTGTGTTTTGACACACTAAAAAACAACCTCTGGTATGTCTTTTAAAGGTTATTTAAACAATGATACTTTGTGCTGGAAGAAACTAAACGCTAGAAATATTCAGGAAGTCCACAAGCTGCGCTGAGATCTACCTTTTAATCCCTTCCTGCCTTTTACCTGTTACTCCTTTATCTTGTGAAAGTGGACGGTCAAGCAGCCATGGCTTCTACAAGCCCTTTTTAACTGTAAATTTCTCTGCTCTCGTCCATTTAGGTAGTATTCTGGGCAAAAAATTATTGGAACTGATTCAGTATTCAGAGAGATTAGAATAACCAGCAGCTATTTAATCCTAAAGACATTTAATCCTACAGGGAGATTCTGGCACCTCATTATGATAAATCAGTGGATGTAAATCCAGAAATTAACAATCTGGAACAGCTATGTACTAACTCCATTAGGTCAACATGCCAACGGTATATATTACTTGTATATTTATCATATTACAGTCATCTGATCACAGTGGTTTCTCAGCAGGCTCACGCTATGGTTCAATGCCTCGTGGACAGTTTGAGTTCACAATAAGGTACTAAATTGATTTTTTTTTTAAAAATTGACAGGAAGGAAAAATACAAGATGTCCTGAAAGACCAAATCTCTTTTGTGCTGCAGGTATCAGTTTCTGATGTCAAGAGGTTTCAAATGTCAGTAAACTCAGCAGTTTACCTTGGCTCCAGTTCAGGCCCTGGTAACTCTCAATTATAAGTATAAATATATAAGTATATCAAAATAACATGTTAACTAAATTGATCTGACAATAGAGGAAACTATCACGCAAAGCTATCCTAACATAATAGTAATTTTGAAGTATTCAGAATTTCCATAAATGTTGAAGTAATGAAGATGAATAAGACTGCAAAAACCTGCTAGTTTTTGAGATAGGAAGCCAACAGGACATTCTGGGCCAATGATAACAGTAATAATGTTGACAATATGATGTAACAATTACCTGATAGTCAATGAAGACTGCTTTTATCATCCTGCTCTTGGAATGGAACTAAAAAAATGCTAACCATATAATGACCCTAAGTTTGAATTTAGGTTCCCTGTTTAGCAATCAATGCCCTTATCCAAGTGTGTAGAACTTAAAAAGCTATTCTTTTGCAGGTCTAAATGCAAAGAAAAAACTCACTTACAAATATCTCATAGTGGAGGTATCTCTATTTTTAAACTGACTGCCCCAGTTTAAACACAGTCTTAACTGGGTGTTTCATGGAAGACAGAAAACAGTAAACTGAAAAGAGGGAAAGTGAGTAACCCGCTCATGACGGTTTTCCCACCAACAGCAGCCGTTGTTAGGACGACGCTGTGAGCTGTTGCTGCTCTGCTGGTGGTTGGGGCGACAAAGCTGGACTCCGGCTGCAGCTTTATGGGCCTGGCTGTCAGACCGACTTCATTAAATGAAGTGTTTATTGAGCTGCTGGCCTACTAACATTCACACTCTGCCAGGCACACACAGAAAGTGCACACAGACTTTGTTTGACTGATGGTGGAAGCAGGAATGTAAGCCGGTAAACCACGTCCAGACAGAGGTCAGAGAAGACCAGCATGCATGAGACAGAGGCGGTGTTTATGCACGATGAACCAGCAGAAACGCTGATTGCCAACTCGAATGGAAAAAGGCGTTTGCTCCCTTTTAATCCCGTAGTCTTTAATTATAAAATAACAAAACCAAACATAAAACAACAAACAAATTTGAAGTCCGTCCATCATAACTCTTTACATGTCTTGTGATATGGTACTTTAGAAAGAAAAGTGAGTAGAATTGAAAGTGAAGGAAACGCAGACACCAGGAAAACCGTCAACATTACGGCTCACCTCTAAAGACTCACAAGTACTTTGACTTGAGACCTTTGGGACTTAAGTGACCCAATCTTTTATAACCTCCATGCACCTTTTTTCACAACTAACTAAATCTACATTCAAAAGCTGAGGACCTTACTTTTTTCTTAAATTAGCATGATTTTAAATGCTAACCAGATGTGAAAAACAGGCTTTGGGAAAGTGTTTTACTGGAGGAGGTTTAGGACAGTAGGAAGCTCATTGTTGGTGCTTGCATTTGGGAGCAGGAATGATCATCTGTTTACATCTCCAGGCCACAGCGAGGAATAAATCCTAAAATTAGCTGTGCAAATTTACAGACAAGAACAAGACCACTAAAGAACATTAAAGTTGGATGTGGGACAGACAAACATCCTTAAAAAGCCAAACATTGTCAGGTCCTGATTGCTTTGTGGGGGCAGAGCGGCCGGGAGAGTAACCATGATTGATGCCTTCTTTTTCTTGGATGGCAATTGGTGCCGTTTAGCTATTTCTGCTCTGTTTGTATGCACAATTTAGGTTATACATGATTAATCTGCTAATGATTCGGACAGAGGAGGACAAAGGGCAGATGTCGTGAACCAAAATGAGGTCTGCAGGCCAGGATGAACAAATAGTGCCTGGATTTCAGTTTAATTTCTGTGCAGTGACATGAAAAAGTTTGGGCATCCCTAATTGAAATGACACGATCCATGAGTTATCTGTTCAGATATTTTCAGACCTTCATGTAAAAAGAAATTAATTTCTGTGACTAACTTCATTGCATTTAGAATGTATGAACACATCTAGAGCATTATGTCCACTTTTTGTTTCATGATGCTCCATCCATTTGAATAGGAGACAGAAGTGGAAAACAGGCAGGCCAGTCCACAAACCATCACAGACTCTCTCTCTTTTTATAAAAGAAAAGCAGTTTTTCCCAAAAGGTGCTGAATCATGGACTCATCTGACCATACGATGCATGTCTGCTGACTTTCTGTCTGCTGACTTTCTGTCTGCCCTCTGATAAGCTTGTGTCTGAGAACTCACAAAGTTGACAAAGGGCTTCCTTTTGATGATTCTTTATGGATATTTGGACGCTTTACTGCCATTGATGTATGCATTCAGAGCTGGAGTTAACGCTAAGCATGCCGCTGTTCCAGGTGCAGCCATCCCCGTGGGCATCGACGTGCAGGTGGAGAGCATCGACAGCATCTCAGAGGTCAACATGGTGAGTTCAGTCAGACATTCTGTTTAGATCTTCAAACTCGAATCATTCAGGTATGCTTAGTGGCCAATGACTCAACGACCCCACTCAAAAATACAGCTAGTTTGTGACTTCTCAGCTAAATTGGTCAAGTCATTTCCGACTATTGCTAAAAAAACATTATTCAAGTTTAAATAGAGCTGTAAAGTGAAAGGCTCCTGTATCAATCCAGCTGTGATGGAAACACAACGATACTTTATCAGATAAGATAAAAACACTGGCTAAATAAAAATGTGTGTAAGCATTAACCAAATTTTTTTTAATGTTGAACAAGTTGCTTAACATCATTAGTTTGATTTATTAGAGGAGAAGCTGCTCTCCTGTGACACATTTTTGTCATGTAAGCATGTAACAGTAACATTGTCCTCTGTTCAAAGAGCAATTACAAAAGTGAAGACGGTGCTGATGTAATTTCCTGTCCCCTTACTTTGTCTGGTCTGTGACCTCTCAAGCAGCCAGCTTTGAACTGAATTCGCCCGTGACTTTCAAGTTGTGGAGATGAATAGAATAAAGGAAGGTGCTGTTATGGGAGTCTGCTCTGGAACGATTGGATTCTTTCAGACCATCACATCTCCTACAATGACTCACTGGCGTTGTTTAAATAAATGTCAGCCTAACGTCTTTTTATGTACTATTCAGAAATCTGATCTCTTATAGGTGACAAACTGTTGATAACAAAACAAAGAAAGTGCTGACAATGAGCCAAGAACCCTTCTCTCTGCAGGACTTCACCATGACTCTGTACCTGCGCCACTACTGGAAGGACGAGCGCCTGTCGTTTCCCTCTCAAAACAACCAGAGCCGGACCTTTGACTCTCGCCTGGTGAAGAAGATCTGGGTCCCAGACGTCTTCTTCGTCCACTCCAAACGCTCCTTCATCCACGACACGACCATGGAGAACATCATGCTGCGGGTCTACCCGGATGGAAACATCCTCTACAGCGTCAGGTAGTTCCAGGTGTGAGGAGGTTGATCTGTGGAGGTCAGAAGCACGGTGGCTCCCTTAAACTTCAGCAGCTTTAAGTTTAAAGACCTAATGGAAAAGATATACGCTTTGCTTCCCAACCACCATTTCAGGCCCACAGATGGGGCATGATGGTATACTTCCAATCAGAGATTAATATGGAGGTTTCCTTGTCTGTTAGTGCTTCAGACCACTACAAAAAAACAGACTGATGTCAGATTAGTCATTTCTTAGAAGTTCTCACAGTGAAATTCTTTGTAACCCTGTTACTTAACTTTGAAATATGAAGAAATTGAGATAGAAAACCAAAACAATGCTTGATGTTTTCAATAAAAGTTTTTTTATTGGATGATTGCATTTGAATTGAGTATGTTTATTCAACAACAACAAAACTACAGATAAATTCATGTTTTGTGGCTTTGGGAATTTGAACCAACTCATTTTTATCACACTTGTGCCACAACTCCGCATATTTGATTAACATTAATGACAATTAAAATGATTTTTTTATATCAAATAAACGTCTTACAGACTGAATTTTTTACTGTTGAGCTTCTCTTTGCTTTGCCTCCAAAAAACAGCCTAACATGTCAGACCCACACAAGCAACAGAAACTCCCCCTGGGGAGAGAAGACATTTAATGGGATGGTGAGTGTAGTGAAAGCTGTGTAAATGTGTGTGTGTTCCAGGGTCACGGTGACCGCTCTCTGTTCCATGGACTTCAGCAGCTTTCCTCTGGACACTCAGAACTGCTCGCTGGAGCTGGAGAGCTGTAAGATGCACACAGATCACACACAGTACTCACACATCCAGACGTTCAGAGGATGGTACCAGGCAGGAATGATCAGCAGAAGGGATGATAATAAAAACATCCTGGTGCTTTGTCCTCCCACTCTGTCTCTGGCTCTATCTGCAGACGCCTACAATGAAAACGACCTGATGCTCTACTGGAAGAACGGGAATGACTCTCTGAGGACGGATGAGATCGTCTTGTCTCAGTTCTTCATTGAGCATTTTCACGCGTCCAACGGCCTGGCTTTCTACAGCAGCACCGGTGTGTGTCTGTGTGTGTCAAACATAAAACCAAGAAAAGATTACATCAATTTATTTGTTTTAGACAAAGGCCTATTAAAAGGAATGCAGATTTGTTGTTTAAATCATTTTCATTTTCATTTGGCCTAATGAAACCAGAAAAGACGGTTTTCAACATATTTTGAATTGCGCAATCACTTCTTTGAATCAAACTCAAATGGTTGAGCTAAGCAAAATCATACATATTTTTTGCCTTGGAAATCATTGGAAAGGCCATTTTCCATCCTAAATGAGCTAATGCTAAGTTTCGAAAACTTTGAAAGAAGAGAAATTGTTGTGTTGGCGGAATCAATTCTACCAGACCTTAAATTCTGTCAGGATATATGGCCAAGAAAATTTTGGACCTCTGGTTCTCAGGCATTTTAAGAGTTCAAATATCTAAACTACAGTTAACATTAACACGAAAAATCCCCCCAGAACCCCCCGCCTAATCGAAAACTGAGCCAGAACAAAGGGAATTATTCAGCTGCTCTCTGTATCTTTGTCAGGTTGGTACAATCGTCTCTTCATTAACTTCATCCTGAGAAGGCACATCTTCTTCTTCATGCTGCAGACCTATTTCCCCACCATGCTGATGGTCGTCCTCTCCTGGGTCTCCTTCTGGATAGACAGAAGAGCCGTTCCCGCTCGAGTGTCTCTGGGTAACAACTACGTGAGCCCAATCTAAACCAGAAACACAAAAACCAGCATCTTAGATATTCTCTCAAGTGCAAATGAAATAAGATCTACCGAAAAGGAGGGCCGAGGACTAATGATGGGATGAGCAAAGGGCTCAATCAAATAGCTAATCCAATTAGTTAGCAGAGTTTTACAAACAATATTCAAAGAATTTAAAAAAAATCTGAATAATGATTAATATTAACACAAGTTATCAGAGAGAAAAGGCCCAGAAATGCATACCAAACTGCTCGGAGTGGTAAACCCTGACCTCAGTTTTGTTCTTTGGCAGGTATAACAACAGTACTCACCATGTCCACCATCATCACAGGAGTATCCTCCTCCATGCCTCAGGTAGGACACTGATAACTTGTTAATCTGGGTTGTTTGTTTTTAGAGTTAAAGAATAATTATTTAAAAAATGTTCTTGTGCAGGTGTCATATGTGAAAGCGGTGGACATCTACATGTGGACCAGTTTCCTGTTTGTCTTCCTCTCTGTGATTGAATACGCAGCTGTGAACTACTGCACTACTCTGGAAGAGATGAGGAAGATGAAGAGAGGGAAGGTAGGTCCAGTGGACAAAGGGGGTGGTCAGCCCAAACAGCAAAACAGCAAAATTATTTCGCTCTATGTCTCCCTCATGTGGTCAAACATCAACATTACAACTGAATACAAACCAAAAACCTCGCAGGCACAAGGAGTGTGAAAAGTATCAGAAATAAAACTCATCAAAAACTAAACATTCACAACAGCTGAGCAAGTGTCTGCTGCCATTTGAAGATAACCATAAACATGAAAATGTCTTAGGTTTGCAATTCTGATCCATTTTTTAATGATTGTCTTTATTTTACTCATCATTGTCATTTTTTACTTTTGAGCCCCAATGCTTTTGGTGTAGGGGGCAGCAAGGGGAACAATCTCTCATGGGAATACAGTTTCCTTCAAATATTACACTATTCTAAATGTGTAACCAACACGTTCTCCTTCTTTAACTATTCAGATCCCCTCCACCTTCAACGCCAGCCAGGCAATGGCCTTCGATGGCTGTTTCCACGACAATGACATTGAGCTGACCACGTTTCCTCGGATGGCGCCCCCGCTGACCTCTGACCCTCTGAGCACCCCATCAGAAACCCCCGGCACCCGGCCCAGGGAGGGAACCCGCCTTCGCCGGCAGCGCTCGGTGCGCGAAAACGTGGACCTGCTGGTCAACAACAGCTACATGATCGACTCCTACTCGCGCCTGGCCTTCCCTCTGTCCTACCTGCTCTTCAACACCATCTACTGGAGCCTGTACTCCTGATCCGGATCCACGCAGGGGACACCAGGACTCACACAACCAGCTCCTTCACGCTGTTTTGCTCTGTTTGCTGGAGAGATTGAAACAAAAACACTAAATCCGTGGGTGCACGGCCTCACTGGGCCATTCGTCTCACGGGAGTGTTTTATCCTGAGATTATACAATGTGTTCTTTTTGTGCTTTGTTGTATTCTTATGTGAAAAGCGTTCATGTCTAAATGTCCTTCCCCTAAACCTAAAGAAAGAACTTCACTCGGTTGCACATTCTGTTTAAACAGGTATTTTCATTAGAAAAATGTACCTGTAAAAATATATATGAGGTTGGAGCAAGCTACCAACTGATTCCAGATGCTATAGAGTCTGCATTTATGACACGGAGGTCACCGATGAAACATTTGAGATAATTTTCAACTGGATTTGTGTGCTTTAAATTGTCGTCTATAGATTGTGTCCATCATTTTTCCATAAATAAAAATCATCATTTGACTATTTACATGACTTAATTTGACAATGCTTGAGAGTCGAAATATGAATTGCTTTGATTTTTGGGTTAAGGAAACGCTTATGTATACAACGATGCACATTTCTTTGAATATATAATTACTTATATGGTTGTTATCATGTCCTCGTTGGTCATAAAACCTAAAGTTTGCAGGACAATGTGTTGCTTTAGGAAAGGTAATTATGTCCTCCAATCTTAATTAGTCAAAAACTTGATATTGACACATATTACATGACTAAAATAGATGGAAACATGAATTTTGTACCCTTACAAATGAGGTTCTATTCAGTAAATTGTAGTATTAAGTAGGTATACTGCATAAGTAGATATCCAATAGTGTGCAGCGGTAATACAGTTATTCTAGCTCTATTTTTGTTTTTGCTTTGTTAAACTTAATATTGACATATGATACATTAGTAATGTAGAGTTTAGGGTCACTGAACGATTAGGCCCAACGTGATTTTAGATTTTTTCTTTGAATTCTGTCTCTATAGCAACAGAAGTTAACGTACTGCCGGAAAGTCTTAACTAGCTGTCTGATGGAAGCGAACAAGGACAACGTCCCACGCCCACCAACACGCCGCCAGGAAGCCTTCCAGCAATTAGACGTGACCGCAGCCCACAGAGGAAGGAGTTTCCAGGTGAGTTCCCGTAAAAAAAAACGGAGCCCGTTTTCACGCGTGGAAAGCTCGTTTTAGAATAACAAGGACGTTAGCCAGCAGAAACCGTTAACTTCTGCAACGTTATTGGCATCGTTCGAATTGTGGACGTTAACTCAGAGAACTAGCCTTAACTAGCGATTCGGGGGGGATGCTTTTCAGCTGAAATGCCTCTCATGTACCGGAAGATGAAAGGTGTCACACTGGGTAATTTGACCAGCAGTTGCACAAGAGTGTGTTTTTAAAGGTTTTGTCTGGTTTAACTTCACCTGTCAAGGTTGTCAGTGCAGACAGGAATTACTTGGCAGTGAATAACTCCGGAGATCTGACAGGTAAACCGCGACTAAAACAAGTTTTGATGTTAGATATATGTAGCTAACAACACTGGTGTTTTCTAGAGCTGTGTTTTATGCGAAAGGGGACTTTTAATAACGACTTTAAATCAAGACAAGTAAAGTCGCCGTTATTTATCTTACAGTTAGCTCCCAAAACTGCAAGCTAACGGGGGGTTGTAGCCGTTGAATATCAGTTTGCGTCATGTCTTTTGGTTCAAAGTGAGACCTGAGGATAGAGCCTTCCCATTTTAATGGGTTTAAAGTATACTTTGTCAAGTTGCATTAAGTCTGTGTGAGGAAAAGTAGATGAACCGATGTAAACAAAGCATCTGATAACATGTGGCTATAGCTAACATTGTGACACTATTTTGTTTTATGTTTATGTTTGTTTCTGTTGAAACGTGATCCCAACCACTTGATATTCTTCATATTTAAAGGAAGATAAAGAAAATTCCTGTTTTACAGGTTTACGATAAAAAAAAAAATCACGAATACAAGTATCACATTTTAGACTGAGTTCTTCATCTTTTGTACATTCCATGAAAGAAAACACAATCTGACTGTTGGGGAATTAATGGTCTGGTCAAAGGTGTGGGTCTGTCAATTAAGATCCATTTTATGAACCCAAAGAGAATTTTTATTCTCTATTAAGTTTTGCCAGCACTGATTCTGTTGATATGAATTATAAAAATGTTAAAATACTAAATGCTCACAGCTTCTCACACACATGGCACCACAACACTGACCCTGACGAAGAGGCCGGTGCCGTCTGAACCTTTACAAGTGTTGAAAGAAATCATGTGTGCGTCATTTGAATTGTTTTGTCAGTAAAAATTGAATAAAATGACACAAGGTGGTTTCAGTTCATTTCTTAGATCTTCTGAGAGCCACTTTTAAGGAGCCTTCTTAGCCAAATTAAACTCCAGAAAATTTAAAGAGGAAAACTGGGATCTATTTCCTTTTTGAAAAGTTTTGGATGTGTGAACGTTAGGGGTGCATTTAAAACTGTTGCATCAGAATCATCCTTAGTGTTTTGTTTCAGTTTGTACAGTCTGGTGTTTTTTTGTTAGGTTGTGTATGTTGATTTAACTAATTCAAGCTATAACCAGTTCCTTTGCTTCCCGTTTCCCATCACACTTAAACTCTAGAAACTCCCTAAAAGTTTAAAAAATGTGAGCTGCATGTTTTTTATTTATCAAATCTTATGTATCTTTTAGCTGTTATATCAGTTAAACTGTCAATGGCATCTGTCTTTTGACACTTTCCCGTTTCTTCATTGAAAATAAATGGCATACTTAGTGACAGATCTGGTAAGATCTTTAAAAAAAAACTCCACCTGCAATATTTTTCAGTTTAGTCCATGCCGTGTAATCTAGTTGCAGCAGTGTTTCCATTGTGCCAGCTGGTGTTGTGACTCACTTCCGTCTATGCTGTGCTCGTCCTGCCAGTCTCCGTGGTGACCATCAACAGCAGCAGCACTTGTCCTGTACACTTCCCCTCCAGCTCGTGTCACATGACGTCAGACCAGAATCCACTGTATCCAGCTGATCTACAGGTGCAGTTAACGCTCGGAGAGCTTGTTCCTGGCTACTACTACGTTTACCAGGTACTGAGCCCTTAGTCTTCCCCACACAGGTACCTTCCAAATGATTTTATACCTGTCAAAAAGTCAATCAGCAAATCACAACTGAGCTTGTGAAGTCATTTAGTGTTTACACACCTTTTGCTCAGATGAGGGGAAAAGTATGACAAGGCATCTGGATCTCTCATCTGAAGATCCATTATCTTTTGTGTGAACAGACTAAATACATAAACTTAGTATCTGTATTTTTAAATGTTGTGATTAGTTTCCTTCAGTTATCCTGCAATGTATCAGTATATGCTGTGATGTGACTGAATGTGAGAGGTATCAGTGGGACAGAGAGAGAAGAGAATGGTGAGAGGAGAGGAAGGAGGGGACGCTGCTCTGTGATTGGTGGCTGCGGGACCATGCGCCATGTGCTGACCCCTCTCAAACTGTAGCCTAACCCGGACTGTTGCACATGCCTACACACACACAGAGGCGCACAAAAGTGGTGTTCGGGCTTGTGTTGAGTGGCAGGGACATGTGAGCTCCTTAACATTTGCTATTCTGGGCAGGGAGGGGTGAAACAGGGGGAGGGAATGGGAGGATTGGGACAAGGCAGGGAGCGAAGGGGGTCGTTTCTCTTTTCCGCATGTGGCTTAGCCGTCGCGAGGAGCCGCTTGTGATTTTTATCTCATGTTGTGTAGGCTCTTGGTGAGTGTGGCCATAGCAGTTTTTTGTTTTATTCCCACTTTAGGCCGGAGAAGATGGGGTGCTGTTTTAGTAAAGAGCTCAACCCCGGCCTACAGAATGAAAGGAGCAGTTTAATACAGTCTCCACTCCACAATGGACTGAATGAGGCAACGGAGCAGGTCAGGCAACATGCTGCCTCTCTAGCTCAACACGTGTGCTTAGAGGAAGAGGAGAAGTGTGTGCGGGATGGACAAACGGATGTGAAAGCTTTGGAAGATGAGAAAGGTCATCCCGAACTGAACAGCGGAAGTTGGACTGAGGCTGTTATGTCCAGCAGGGACTGTGACACACAGACTGAGAAGGATCTTAAACCGGCAACCCCTCATGAGGAAAAGGAGGCTATTATTATCGCGAACACAAAGACAAATACGGAAACAATTGCTAGTGTAACGCGCATTGACAGGCCCAGCAGTGGACCGGCTCCTTATTTGGAGGTGCAAACCGAGAGCCCCTTCAAACAGAGGATTTTGGACAATTCAAGACTTAAAGCTTTATGGTTCTGTCAGCTCCCTGAGAAGCAGACGGCAAGCTGTCAGCCAGACGTTGCAAACCTGACCTCCACTGCCAGCAGGCTCCAGGAGGGAGGGAGTCCACACGCCCAGCCTCGGGGGCTCAGCGTTCATCAGGAGATGCCGGGGGAACCCACCGAAGCAGCACGCCAGGAGGAGGATGGCGGGGAAGCCTGCATCAGCACCGCAGAGCTTTGCCATGTCACGGAATCCAAGAGCCGGACCTTCTACAGTATATGTTCCATTGATGCCGAGGACCTCGAACACGACAGAGAACATAACCAGCTGCAAGCAACTGGAGCGGCTGGGTCAGTGTGCGGATCTGGCGCAGAAGCAGATGCTCGACCCTGCATTGGGGAACATCCTGTCTCCAGCCAGTCACGGGCGTTTAAAGTCTCGGAGCCCGCATCTGTCGAAGACTCCGAAATGTCTGGCAAGTCTCATGATGAGGAAGTAGTTTATTTTCAGTCGCGTGCAGCTAAAGAAGTTAACACGCAAAGTTCACTATCAGCAGAGCAAACTGCCTCACCACAACATGCCATACCTCCTCAACAAGGGGACGCGAGGCCCCTGACCAGCTGCCAGGACCCTCAGGCATCCATACCGGACAGCTGTCAGTTTAAAGTGTTAGACTGTCTTGCAAATGACGCAGATGCATTCGCCTGCCACGTTTCAAATGTCACAGTGCCAGGCAACAGTGAATGCACACATGTGGAGGTGAAGGACAGATGTGCCGAAGCTGGCACGGTAAAGGAGTCAGAGCAACAGGGTCAAGTGAGTAATCAATACAAGATTAAGCGTTCACCGGAGGATCAAAGGGCAACGAAGGGCGGCCGTGATGCGACAGAGGAAAGAGTGTTTGACTCCCAGGAGAAAGTAGATCAGGGCTCAGACTCTGACAGCGGTCCTTATCTGCATCAGTCAGAATGCAAAGCAAAGCAGGACGTCATCAGGTTCCAATCATCCTCTGAAACTCCTGAACTCAACACTTACTCGCTGAACCCCACGTCTTTCAATCCCTACATCAAACTTCAGCAAATGGAGGCGGAGGAGAAGGAAGAGAAGGAAGATGAGCTCCGTTTTCCCGGAGAGCAGATGGAAACAGAGAAGTCCTCGCTGCACAGTGAGGCTCTTCCTGTGACTATCCACAGGGGCTTCAGTCCAGAGGACGGCACTGGTCACAGCAGCACGGCTGCTACGACTCTCACTGAGGTGTCATCAGTTTCCACCATCTCTTCCTCGTCTTCACCCCCCACTAAGATGGCTTTGCTCCCGGCCCACGCAGATCTGACACAGATCGACATGTTTCAGCAGAGTGGCTCTGTCAGTTTACAGGCTTATTCAAATCAGAAGGTGTTTGAGTTCATAAACCAGGAGGCTGAAGGGATGATGTTTGGTGACTGTCAGAACAGTGGTGTAAACACCAGAAGTGTCCCCATTGATGGAGGCACCAATCAGGCAGAAACTGAAATTTCTCAGAAAAACAACATTGCGGAGAGATCTCATGTTTTTGCCAGTTTACTTGAAGTAGGCCAAAACACTTCCATACCGGAGACGGATAACGAAAAATGTTACCTCTTTCTTGAACAGTCTGATGACTGTGTGAGTGAAAATGAAAGCAGCTCTCCTCCAGGCCCTGAGACACCTGAGACGATTGAGGATTCCAACCATTGTCCTCTCATTCAGCCTCCTCCTGCTGAAAGGGAGAGTCCTGCTTCAACTTCTTCCACTGGGCCTCCTTCCCATTTCTCCTTCCAAACATCTGACACTGAAGTTGGTGCTGCTGAGAGTGGATGCAGACAAATCCGACAGGAGGCGGACCCATCTAACCACGAAGCAGAGGAGACCACCGCTGAGCAGCTGACCTGCACAGACCAGCTGACCTACACAGAGCAGCTCACCTGCACAGAGCAGCTTGTTGGGAACCCAGCGGATAGAGCCGAGCAGAATTCTCATACCACTCAAGCAGCCTCTGAACCAACAAAAATATGTCCCTCCAGTGTTTCCTCAGACTGTGTGAATCCTCTATCTGAGACTGACATGCAGCAGAGTCTGCCTGAACTGGAAGACTCGTCAAATAGAAATGATCAGATATATTATGTGAAAATGGAGACTTCCCCAGTTGAGCTTTTTGACACCTCTGATGCCCCCAGCACATGCGACAGGTCCAAAATCTCGGATGAACATCAGATCATCTCATTCTTGAGCTCAGGAGAGGGTCACCCCATGACCGCCGTGGATCCAGATCAGATTGATATTTACGCCTCGACTCCGTCTTATGAGATTCACTATCTGGATCAGGACCCGCCCCCTGCTGCCGAAGAAAGCGAGAAGGAAGGAGGAATGAGGGAGATGGTGTCTGAGCTACTGGGAGAGGATGCAGACTCCTCCGTCTGCCACCTCTTCCCCAACCCCTGGCTCAGGCTGGGTCTGGTGGAGAGCAGTGAGGGTTGGGCTCAGGGGGCGCCTGAGGGGGAGCCAAACCGGGGCGACGGCCAGAAGGACAGCAAAGCAGAGCTGATCCCCCCAGGAGTCTCAGAGCTTCAGCCTACCATGGCTCTGTTGGGAGCCTACCCCTACAGTACTGTGATGCCTCATGGATCCTGTGTGTGGGACTGGCACACAAATTGCTCTCAGTCTGTAAGTCAACCAGCATGTTGCCTGACTGGGCCGAGGGAAAGCATTCGATATCACGGTTTTGTCCTTAAGAAAAGCAAAATCATCAATTAGGTTTTTAACTTATATTGCAGTTGGCTCTATTAATGAACAGAGTGAATCCTCTACCAAGTATGTAAAAAACATAATGTACAGCAAATGTCCACACATCATCTGAAAGTATATACAGTTTGTATATACAGTTTGAAGTGATTGAAATTATTTTTTTAATTAAGTAGATGGGCACTTTAAGCATTTGTGTTGAAAAAATGGATGAGATCCAATCAAAATACAGCAGGGATGATGGTCCCTTCATTGTGGTGCTGAATAGCGGGCAGCTTCCAGGCTGAGCTTCTTATTGTTTCCCTCTGTTGTATCAACGTTTTCTGTCCGTATCTTAGACGCTAACTGGTGGTGAGAGTGAACTGTTTTCCCCTGAAAACCCCTCATTTATGGGTGCACATCTCTAATTGTTCACTGAACTTAATTTTAGGCTGAAAACTTTAAATACAACCAAATCATTTGGTTAACTGCAGCTGTCTTTGGTGCTATCTGCAGAGTTTTCTCTATAGGTTTTAGACAACATTGTTGATATATGTGTTTCTTTTGTTTTGTTTTTTTGTTTTTTTTAGGGACCCGTTGCTGCCCCCAGCCTTAACCCCGATGCCCAGGTATGGACAGATCCAAACTTCAGCTTTAATGTTGCTGACGCTGGATACCAGCAGCCTCAGCAGCCATGGCTCCAGGCCCCCAACGATCTCACCAATCAGGAGGGTGGGTTGCCTTGACACAAA
The DNA here is from genome assembly GCA_013363375.1 of Menidia beryllina. Classification (NCBI taxonomy): domain Eukaryota; kingdom Metazoa; phylum Chordata; class Actinopteri; order Atheriniformes; family Atherinopsidae; genus Menidia; species Menidia beryllina. The sequence goes on from JABUIW010000156.1 coordinate 6,080,412, forward strand.
AATGAATGTTACCATAGTGTGGATTTTATTTGGATTTATTTTCTATTTCTTCCTTTTAGGATATGTGCCAGAGTTTCATATGAGCATGGGCCTGACTGAAACGGATCCCAATCCAGTGGAGTACCAGGCACTGACGGCTGAAGATCCTGTAGCTAACGGAGAGCCCACTTACCCACCTGTTACAGGTATCGGTCTGCCCGCCTTCAGCCCTGAGGCTTTTGTTTGTTGTATAAAAAAAATGTACCCACAGCACAAATTTTAGGGTAATTTTGGGGTATTAAAGAAATTGGGATATGCAAGATGAATTCCTGTAATTTCAGATGAGATCAGAGAGGAACTGAGCAGAATTCTGGAGTCCTGTCTGACCAGGTAAAAACTCTGCACATTCCATAGTTCATCGACTAAAATAGTTTTCTTTTCCATAATTATTTTGTTTTAGATGATTTTTTTGTTCAACACATTTTCAACATCACTATTTTAGTTAAGATTAACTATTGGAGGGCCGCAGCGTAGCCTAATGGTTAGAGCGGGCGGCCCATATGCGGAGCCTTTGCTCGCAAGCGGGCGGCCTGGGTTCGATTCCAGCCCATGGCCCTCTCCCGCAGGTCTCCCCCTCTCTATCTCTGCCCCCTTTCCTGTCCAGCTACTGTCATTAAAGGCCACTAGAGCCAAAAAAATCTTTAAAAAAAAAAAATCTTAAAAAAAAAAAAGATTAACTATTGGACTGTTCTTACCCGCACCCTTGTCTCTTCTTAGGGAGCACCTTGGCAGCGATCTGTACCTCCAATCACAGATGGACAATGACCAATATGTCCCCGTTGCAACTCTGGCCAGTCTGGACAAGATAAAGAATCTCACGACAGACCTGGACCTCATCTCTGATATTCTGAAATGTTAGTGGGGGTTTTTTTGTCTGACTGTGGTAATTATCGGGATGAATGATGTTTATTGTTGTCCTGACCTGTCCTCTCTGTCTTATGCTGGCAGCCATGCCGCTGGTCCAGATGGCCCCCTGTGGGCAGAAAGTCCGGCCCACACAGAGCCGGTGTGTTGTCATCCTGCGTGAGATTCCTAACACCACACCTCATGAGGCAAGATTCCCCCAGCTTGTTCATCACAGTTCATCTCTTCCTCTAATAACTAGATTGTTTAATGTTGCTCACAACTTTTCAAACTGTGGTCTAAAGCGTGCCAAAGACTTTGATTTGAGATCAAATTAATGTCACAGTTAGCAGACTATATGCATTAAAACCCAAACATTGTAAACCAAAAACAGGCCTTGTGTAAACCGTTGGTAAGAACAGAATTAGATTAATTTCAAATCTCATTAATCTGCATGTGGTTCATGGGAGACTAATAATAACAATAAGTCATAAAAAGTCTAAAGTGAAATATTTGACTGTCTTGAAAGATAAGGGCTCATCTTGAATTGATTGTTCCAAAACATCTGAAGTGGGAACAGGTCTGTGTTTTCCACTGTGCAGCATGCCCCCTTCAATTAATAGTATTCCCTCAACATCTGTAACTGAGGAAACAAATAGCTGTACCTTTTACATAATGTTTTAAAGATTAGGTATTATCCTGCTGAAGTCCACGATCTCCATGAGATAAGAAAACATCAACAATCCTTTGTTAATGTTATTACTGAGCTGTTTCCAATTAACCTAATTAGTTCCAACATTTTCCTCCAGCTGTTTCTCTTTAGAACCGCTTACTAAAAAGCATCTGTTCCAGCCTTTTGGAGACCTGCTGTTACCATCAAAAGAATAATGACCTAATATGATATTGGATGTCTCACTTTTAACACTGGTTATGTTGCTGTTACTGCTGCTGTTCAGGAGGTGGAAGCTCTGTTTGAGGGAGAACACCTGCCCAAGTTCGTGAGCTGTGAATTTGTGAACAACGATAACTTGTTCATCACCTTCAAATCGGAATCTGACGCACAGCAGGTGGGATTATGTTTACCACCACGAAGTTGTCAAAATAATAGTCATATGAAATGAAATGTTCACATTGTTGTTCGGTTTGTTCATAAGCTCCTACTTCCAGCCCGTGCAGTGAAAACAGAATCATTCACAGCTCTATGGTGCACACGCCCTGTGTCTGTTTGCAGGCCTACAAGTACCTCAGAGAAGAGGTCCGGGTGTTTAAAGGAAAACCGATCATGGCCAGGATTAAAGCCAAAACAATGGCCTTCGTTTCTCACAGCCCAAAAAATGGTTACAGACCCATCCAGATGGACCAGTGCAGCAATCATTATGCCTCCTACTTACCCTCCACTACGTTCCAGCAGCCCTGCCCCTCCCACATACCCACAAAGCAGTTGTTTGATATCAGTAGTGACTTGTGGTCTTCAGCCGCAACAGGTTACCAAGAATGTGCCGAGGTGGGTCCTTCTTATGCCCAACGGGGTGCTATGGGATTTTACTAAGACGGTAATATGTGTTGAACAGTTTCATAAGCCTTGTTTTGTTTTTTTGCCAGCAGTCCCACTTAATGATGAATGACTTGATCAGTGGATTGGCGGCAGTTGCCAACTTCAAACCATACAACCAACAGAGGCAGAGGTAGCGTCTATCCTGTGTCTGATTCTGATGCTGTACGCCTGTCAGCTTGTTGCTGTTTGGCATTGCAACTGACCAGTGATGTATCTCTTTGTTCCTAACATCCAGGAGGGGCTCAAGGTTGTCAAACTGTGGAGATCGTTGGCACAATGACTCCTCTCAGTCGTCAGAGCAGCCGTTGGGGGATCACACCTCTTCTACCACGAAGCAAGCCCGAGGCCGCTCACGCGGTGGTGTCCACCGGCAGAGCAGGGGTGGACGGACCGAACCCAACCGGCAGGTTCAGTCGGCCTCTTCTGAACGGGGAAGGTAACAAAAACAATTTTGTTGAAATTTTCCACACCTGCAACAAGCAATGTGGTAGAAACCCATCAGGACACGACTTTGTGTGTGTCTCTGAAGGAGAGGGAACTTCAGCCACAGGAGAAGAGAGCACGCAAGGTCCTGGGAAAGATCTTCTCAGAACAGTCAGGTAGATGATCTCTGAGCTGCTCCTGTGCTCCAGTGCTGAGGGCGTGAGCTGACGGTTTGTGTGTTGGCACAGAATCCATCCTCTCCTGTCCGCCAGTCGTCTCCTCCTCCTGAGCTCACTCTGACCAGCTTCCCTCCTCTTTCCACGGGAAACGCTGCCATAGCAACACCATCAGCAACTGTTAGCAACATCGAGGTGAGTGTAATGTTATATTCCGTCCTTCGGCTCTCCATTCAGAGAAAGATGATGTGTGACTCTTTATTTGCTTTTATCAGGATCCGGTCCAAAGCAGCACCTCCCCACTGCCGGCGGTATCAGAGGAGCCTCAGCCCGTCGCACCGCAGTAAGTCTGTCAGACGGCGAGGACCATTTAAGCTGCTCTGTTATGTGGGCTGCTCATTCCCACCTGATATAACCAGCGATCTCTGCTTGCTTCATTGTGACTTGCCTGGTGGTACTTCAGACATTCCTGAAGCAATTTTCCAGCTTTCAAGTAGCAGCAAATTGTTTCTCTCTTCAGGAGTGAGACTGGGAGTGCAGAGATGACCAATGAGGCCAAACCAGGGCCGCTCTCAGAGGAAGCAGCCACAGTAAGAATCCAACTAAGTCAATGGTGTATTATGTTGTACCTCTTGTTCTTTGTGATATTTTGCCATTTCCAGTTTCAGAGGTAGGTTTTTCGTCCTACTGTGGGCACAAGTCTCTGAGAAACTAATTCTGACTGAAGAGTTGGTCTCATGTTGTTGTCCCACAAACACAGTGGTAGATGTTGCTGTGTGTTGCTGCTGCTTGGGAGCAGTGGCTTAGATGTGGGCTGCTGTTTTTCTTTAGATTGGCTCGACTGGAAAAAACATTGGCTTTGTAATGGGATGAAAATAAGGGCTGAGTTATGAAGATTGTAGATGGCTGTACAGCTTCTCTGTGTCCCCTCTTCTTTGTTGTGAAATGTGCCATTGTCAGCTCCTCCTGGCTTAGCCAGTCGGTATTTCATCAACACAGAGCTTCACTGAAGCCTCAGCGTTGTTCTTACAAGATGTTTTCAAGCAACATAAAAAGAGCAAACCCCATAACGGAAGATAGGAACATACAACAGTAACCCAGTAGCCGTTGAATAGTCTTCAGAGGGCTTCTGGACCATAGTACTTAGTCCTCTGGCTCCTGTAGGGTTCTGTTGGATGTGGCCTCTGGTATTGGCTTTTATATTAAACTTGAGTTTGACCTGAGAAGTTTAGAAGGCAGATTACTGGGATGTGCTCGACCGGCGGTTCGATCTGAGTGGGTGCTATGAGTCTGAGTAACATCCAGATGTGTCTCTAGCTGATTTAGAGGTGCGGCTGACTGATGGAGCCTGAACTCTCTGACCTCTGAATGAAGCATAGAACAGTGGCAGTCTTAATCAGGAGAAAAAGTTGTGAGAGTGACCAATTTATTGTTCTACTCTGTTTCCCAAGGACTCCAAGAAACCAAGCTATGCTGAGATCTGCCAGAGAGCATCGGGCAGTGAGTCTGTGCTGCCCGCTGACCAGTCCCCACCAGCCGCCAGCCAGGCGTATGAACCAGCTCCTCCAGTGATCTGATAAGATGAGGAAAAAACACATGGACTTTTTTCTTTTTTTTTTTTTTGTCCATTGTGTAACAATTTGAAAATGTGTTGTTGCGTGTCCTAATTGTACTAACAGGATGTATACAATGACAAATGATCTGAGTTTGAACTCGCAGTGTCTAAAGATGGAGATGGAACGCAGCTTTCAGCTCCTCACACAGCCTTCAAATGAACTCACTTTTATTCTGAAACGAGAGAAGCTGCATACGCCTACATGTCTACATGAGGGGAGGTTCAGGCTGCTGCAGCCTGAGTACAACCGTCAGAACTAACTTTTCATTTCTTGGACAAGATGCTGAAGCATAAAGTTGATCTGCTGCTTCTGTTTTATTTCTTGGTTTGTAGCTACGGTCAGTTTGATGGGAGACAGGTTTCATTTGATTTAGTCTTGTTTTCTGATGGCACATTTCCTTCTTTCGTTTTGTACAGGATGTTTTATTCTGTCTGTTTTCTCCCCCTTTGAAAATGGGTCTAAAACACAGCTGTGGACATACATGATGCTTTTCGTATTGATATTACTTCTTAGTTAACCAGTTTATTTCCATTTTCAGATATGAGTGAGACCTGTTGTGAATAGGATAATATACTGATCTCTATTTATTTCATCTTGATACCACACGGGTTAAACTGAATTCAGAAGTATTTTTCCTTGAAAAGCACTGAATGTTCTTTCTCTATCTAGGATTTTCTTCATTTTTATTCCCCCTTTAGAATTTCCCTTTTTTTTATTTATGTTAAACGGGGATTTTTTTTCGTGTTAAAGCTTTAGTTAAGGTTCTGTTTTATGTAACTGTCATGGTGTCAACAAGCTCTGTTTTAGCACAAAGAACATAAAATCTGTTTGAGAATTTGATTGTAGTGACAAATGTTCTTTAGTTTGCAATATGAAGTTTTAAATGTAAAGCTGTCGTCGTGGAGAAACAGCAGGCACGGTTGTACTGTGTTATTTTGTACAGATGTACATATGACTGAAGAGATATTAAAGAAGTGCCTTTGAAGTAAAAATGTTTGGGGTGTAAATGTGTTGATGTGGAGCCGATAAATCAGAGCGTTCTTCAATAACACAATCATACACACATATGTCTCTTATTAAAAAAAAGGCATTAATTCCCCCCTGTAACCAGCAGGTGGCAGAAGAGCCTCATTAGGACACACAACATGTTTACAATGAGGATGATTTGATTCCTGAGGCCTAACGAATGGGGCAAAATGATAATCAAATACACTGTTAGTCAGACAAATATATCTCTTGTTGTGTCTCAGCCGTATTAGACTCATTTAATCATACTTAACTTAATGTTTTAATTAATTGCCTTAATGTGTTGAAGCAGAATTTCCACCGTCCAACATGAAGCGCATAAAGATGATGAAAAGCAGAAGCTCAGAGTGAAGGAGGAGAAAAAACACATGGGAAGGAAAAGACCATAACTGAATCAAACAACTCAATCTTTTAAAATCTGGAAACAGGGAAAATAAATTAACTGACTCACTGGCTTTACTTGGATTAAATGCCGCTTCATGTGGTCAGCATCAGGTTGGGTCAGCTTAACCATTGTGAAAAGAAATTTGACTATTTTCATTTTGAAAACATAAAATGGAAACTTTATTTACTCCCAGGTATTGCAACACTTTTCCAAACTATTATCTTTTATTTCTTTTTACCTTTCGTAAGGTGGCATTCTTGCAGAGAAACATGTTTCACTTGTGTTTATGACAATAAAAACTTTGAATCTCGAACAGTCCTCCGCTTGTCCAGTTTTCTCAAATTTTTTAAGGACACACTGCGCACCATGCTAATAGATCTTTGGAAATCACCTTGTTTGTGCAAAAAACTATTTCTGACTGTCAAATTGTGTTATCGTTGGCATTTTTCAGAGATGAAATGAAAGAAACGGGAACAACATGTGTCTTTGTGACAGATTGTTAATAACAAAGAGCTGATTCATCCCTTGGGTTATGGGGCTTTTTGTCCCTGAATTCAGAGGTCAGAGTGGTATGACTTAACAAAGAAAAAAACACATGGAACACATGGTCAGGTACAAAGACTGGAGTCCCAAGAATAATTTTGAAAGGCCTGTCGAAAGCCTGGAGACGTTGTAAAGGCTATAAAAACTATTTGCTTGCTTGGAATGGAAATATAGAAGTTGGCTGGGTTGAGACTTTTCAATTTTGGATTTCTAGTGATGAAAATATTATTTACATACAAAATCATGTAGATTATGTTTTTAAAAATAGTTCAACTGGTAAACAAAAATTAAAAAATGATTTTTAAAAAAGGTAGTGGGTTTGACGTGTGGATGTTCACTGCGCCCCCTGTTGGTGGGGAAGGGCAGCTCCCCCTCCCTCCGTTTACTTCACGGGGTCACGTGACACCATCGGCAAGGAGCTGCAAACAGCGCTGAGACTGGGGCTGCGCGAGCCTCATCATCATCATCATCATCACAACCGCCGCCACAACTACCGCAGAGGCAGTGGAACGAGCCGACCGAGCCACCGGGGTCTTAACCGTGTTCAGGAGCCGGGCATGATGGCGGGCCTCCGTTAAAACGAGACCCAGATTTATCCTCTTTGTTCTCCCTGAACGCCGCGCAGTCTCTACGCGCCTCCGTCGAGGAGGGGCCGCCGAGGAGAAGCTCTCCCTTTTCGGAGCCGAGGAGGAGGAGGAGGAGGAGGTAGCCACAGCCGAACCGGGGAGCTGTTTTCTACGTTACGAGTCGAATGGCGGACCGTGAGGCGTCGCCGATACCGTTGGAGATCCGTGCACGGCTCGCGGAGCTGGAGCTGGAGCTGTCAGAGGGTAAGGAATTTACCAAAAGGGGAGCGCTAAAAAAAAAAAAAAAAGCGCAACCTCCCCCCCCCCCTCCCCCCCCCCTCCTCTCCCCCCACCCACCCCCCCCGCGACCCGCCCCGCCGCGCACCCGCGCCCC
>JABUIW010000156.1:6088077-6131741 GCA_013363375.1 Menidia beryllina
CCCCTCCTCTTCCCCTCGTTATCACGTTATCTCATCACCATCACCATCCACACCGGCAGCACTCCTTACTAAAGGAATCTAACCGTCCGAGTCCTGCGGCCCCCTCCTCCTCCTCCTCCTCTGGTCCCTCCCGCTCCCCCCCTCCAGATGTTTGTGAGCCGGGGAACCGGCCGGAGCAGCTCCGCGTAGCCGGGGGGAGAGGAGGGCAGAGCGGGAACACGCTGCGGGCTCCGGCCGCTTCTCTTTGTCTGGGCGGTGGTGAGATGGAGGGACATCCACCGTCCGACCGGCCTGCCCCCCCCCCCCGTTTTGGGTCCGAAAACAGAGTCGTTGTTTGACCTTGAGATGTTAACACAATTCGGCCAAGCCTACCTGTGCACTAGTGTGTGTGTGTGTGTGTGTGCTCGTACGCGCGCGCGCCTGTGTGTTTAATAATAGCATTGCGATGCAACGCAGCAGCGCAGAGGGGCAGTTTGGCTTCTGATGTCCGCCGTGATCTCTCTGTGTTTTTGGGCCTGTGGAGCAGCTTCGAATGCGTGTGTGTGTGTGTGTGTGTGTGTTTGGAGGGGGGGTGCACAGACAAACACTTCCAATCCAGGCCCACCCACTTTTTAATTTGAATGCAACCCATTCCAGATAGGAGCAGAGCATTCCAGCCTTATATAATGGGAATAGCATATTTTATTCATAAAGGCTTGAGAAGGCCCACACTGAGAGTGAAGATGCTTCCATGGGTGCTGGGTGTTAGCCAGAAATGTGTGTTCACTGTGGATTGAGATGAGCAGGTGTGTTTGAGGCGTTTACGACCGACTACTTGTAATTTTTGTACTTCATTTTGCAGGAAAAAAAATAGACAGCGATGTGCAAAAGGTGAAAGTTATGTAGCTCTAGAGGCTCACACAAGGTGTCCCGGATGATGTAGGGTGGAGTGAAAATTCTGGGACAAATGCTGAATTATTCACCAGGAAAAGGTTCATATTGCAAGTGCATTTGATGGGGAATGTGCAGCTTTAATCCGAAAACATCAGTACACGCCTTTGAAATCCCCCAGAGAGCCGTCAAACCTACACACGTCGAACTGTCCCGGTTCTTTCTGATCGGCTGCATGAATCATAAAAGCATCTCCCACCGCAGTAACATGCACACATGCACACACTCGCAGAGTGAGAGCCGAAGCTCCATAATCCAGCCGGGAGTGTTTATCAGAGCAGAACCAGCTGCTGTCAGATGTTGGGAATGACAGAAGCAGCGATGTCCGGACGCTGAGGTGTGTGCGTGAAGGGCTGGCAGGTGTAGGAGGCCCTCCTCACCGACGTGTCGGTGTCTGGGCACATCAGAAGAGGCTCAGAACATGTCTGCTGTTGGTCTGTGTGCCGATACGCTCAGGAACAGTGTATGTGGTCATTATTAAATAAAATGGCAAGGAGCAGATGAAGCCGTTAGACTCCTTTCAAAGACGCTTAGATTGAATTGTACGCTTATAGTGAAGGTTTGCTTCAAAATGACTGAAAATACTCCGAAATGTTAATTTTGTTTCTGTTAGCCATGTTGGTTTTTGGTTATGGTACCTTAAGAATTGTGTATTTTTTCATTTTCTGAGGATTTAATGGATCAATGGCTAATGGAGCTTTAGTATTTAACTACAACAACAAAGCCAGAAATGTTGGGACACATTTATTTTGCATTTTCATGTTTTCAAATGGAAAATGAGAAGCTCTTGAGTCACTTTATTCCCTTAGAAATAGCAAATTCCTCATGTTTTAAAGGCTTAGATGAAAAAAAAACTCATCTGTTTATTGCTTTGTACAAAAACCAACCACTAGGTTGATCCTATTTAAATTCGCTAATCGTCTCACCACTCGTATATTCACTGAACCGAAAGCATGTCAGACGCTTGTAGAGAAGCAAGACAAGTGTTCTGAAGGATTATGACCCCCAAATAAACTGTGTTTGAAGAAGTCACCGTTTCCTATCTATTCCAAAGGGCTGAAAATTGGGCTGAAACTTCCATTCTTCCATCCACCTGTTTATGGGTTAAACTCGGCTTGTAAATGAGCTCCGGCAGATAAACTCCTGTTTGACTCTTTGGCGTCTGAGAGCCGTTAACAGAGTTGCAGATGAGAGAAACTGAGCTGTGGGCGGACGTGTCGGATGTTACACAAAGGGGAACTGTGTGTGTTTTTAATGACAGGAGCTTTAGAGGGTTTCAAGTCTGGCACTGTGATATCCTGCAGACCTTGAAGCAACCACCATGACGAAATGTTTGGGATTCAGCAGCTGGAGCAGCAGCAGGCTCCAGCAAAGATGGTGGCATCGATCAGGCGCCGTGAATAGATTCAGGATGGAGGAGTTAGACGGTTCTTGGTTTGAATCCTGGCTTAGGCCTCAATGGCTTCTTCAACTGTCCAAAAACATGAATGTTAACTTTAGTCGTGATCATATTGCCTTGTGGAGAGTGTGTGATTGGGGGGGGGGGGATACCCAGCTGGCAGTGGCCAGTGGGATGGATGATGGCTGATGGTATGTGACCTTTTTTTTTCTATTAGATGTTCTGCTCATGTCTTCAGTTAGTCTTACTCAGATTTCTAAATTCCTTATTGAATTTTAATACCACAAATTTGAAGCTGGAACATGGACACATTTCAGGTTGCACTATATGAAAGTCATGAAGTCCCTTTCTGTTAAACTGAAGCTTTTTTCTTTTGTTTTTTTTACACGTACATAAATTCTCAATGCAGTAATGGCTAATTTTTGCTAAGTGCCTCTTTGGTCTTTAAAAGGCAACATCAGATAGCCATGTAGAAGAAGAGGAACCGTGTAGAAGAAGAGGAACCAGGCCTAACCCCTTGCTGGGGTAAATCACTGTAAATTTGATGGAACCAAAGGAGTCTTGACCTTTCAGAGATTGACTGTTTTTGCACTTAATAGTCAGCATACGAAAAGTTGTTTCCCAGAACCTAAAAGGATAAGGATTAAACTCCACAAATGAGAAAAAGTCCAAGCAAAGTACTCTGGAACTATTGTACCAACAGCAGTGGGTTGGGGGGGGACTCCATTTGTCGAACTGCACCATGTTTTCTGCCTTTTCCAGCTTCTAGCAGAGAAGTTCCAGGAGGAAGGCATTGGTTAGACTGACAGTTATTATCCCGGACGTGGTTGTTGTGGGATCATTTCTGAAAATATGACAGAATATATTGAGAAAAAAGCTGCATTTTGGTGACTGAGAGGAGCATTAATCCCCATGCAGCAGGGATAAAATCAGCCTCAGAACAGATCTGAAAACCTCAGTATGAGTTTCAATCGATTCACTCTGAATCCTTCTGAAAACTCGCTCCCACTTTGAGGTCGTCTGAATCAAAATTCTCATTAAAATCCAATAAAAAGTGGACCTTTGATGTCAGAACAAAAGCAGGCCGGTGACAGCCTGCTCGACGATGCGTCGGCGTGCTATCAGGACCCGGCGCTCGTCAGTCAGTCAGTCGGTGGCTGTGCAGCCTGTCGGAGATGACGTCCGTCCCCGTCGCCCCACAGCGAGCAGAGCTCCGCTGTGGGCTGGCTCTGTGGGCATGTTGTGCAATTCCGATGCCCGTGGACGACATCTCGGATCAGACTGGCTCAGATTGACGGAGCATCGACACCCCGACCTGACAGATGATCGGCCATCAGGGCTCATTAACAGCGACAGGTCGGCCGAAACATCACGCCTGCTGTCTTCCACATTTCAGATTAGTCCGTGATCGATCCCAACAGGAAACAGAGAGGTTAGACAGCCAGAAGAGATCCGACTAATGTGCATGCTGGAGGAGTCGCCCCACAAAGCTGCAAATGACTTCACACAAACATCCTGCCCGGGTCATCCTGATTTGCATGTTGTTTACAAGGGCCTTCGCCTCAACTTACTCCGACCATCTTCCCTCTCTTCCTCCCGCTGTACGACATGACAACTGGAAGATGTTTGTTTTTCCTATATATCTACAGATTTATGTCATATTGTCATAAAAACAGCAACACAACACAAAAAGAGCACTGTAACTGTGGTTGCTGTAAAATAATGAAAAAAATCACCATGGATCCTATTTTTCCAGGTCGCATTCAGAAGTAAAACTGGTCAGGTTAGGTTCCTGAGTGTGTCGATGTAGCATTATTCTCACTGCTTCTGACCCGATTCGCTGCCTGTGTTGTCCAGGTCACATAAAGGTAAATGAAAATAATGATAATGACTGAGGAGAATTATTAATGTTTAATTAAAACAAAAAGGAGAGCAAATTAATTCAAAGTTCAGTTTCATACAGCTGGCTCAATGGCCTCCCGCTCCTCTTCATCATTAAGAGCAACTGGTAGCATTTTGAGGAGATAACTATCCCAGACTCTTATCAGGCCGCGTGCCGTCAAAGCTGTGACTGAGCTCCGAGCTGAGTGTCGGCTGGCGTTTTCACCACTCAGGGGGGAATTACAGGACAGCTTCAGAGGTTTGTCTGGTCACCTACAGATTGGGTTGGACGCTATCCAAATAATCGTACCGTCTCCACGTTTGACCCGGTACACGATATAGCCGTGACTAATTAAAAATGATGACTAAAGGCTCAGACAGCGTCACCAAACTGTTCTCTTATGCATACACCGCTCAGAGACGGAATGCCAAACACTAAAAAAGAAACAATGATGTTGCCAAACTGCAGAAGTCGTGTTTTTCTTAGCAACGAGGTCACTAAGTAAACGACTTGCCATCTCTCTCTCTCTCTCTCTTAATCCTTATCTGCTATATAGGTGCATTGCATTTTTTACATGACAGTAATTACAGTATTGAAACTGAGACCGTTATACTGTCGGTATAGCTTATTATTACTGTATTACCGCCCAACCCTAGGTTTATGCATATTCAGCCATTCTTCCACTGGTCATTTGTATGTGCTTCTTACTCTGTAAACAAATATCTTTTAAGCAATTCTCTTATAAGCATCAGTAAAAAGTTTCGACCAGTAAAGTGAAGGAGTAGAACAGAGCAGACTATAAATGCTGAAGAGTGAGTCAAATCAATTTGCTTTGGAAGAGTTTGACTGGGATATTGAATCATTGTAGGGTTGTAAAGTAACAAGATGTCCTCTTAATGTCCTGGAGCTGACATGGGACTTTCAGATGACCATTTTTTATTTCAGCATTTTCCTCCCAAAAAAAGCACAGTTAGCCTGTTCGTGGGTTCACAGGATTTTGAAGCTCTGAGCGTTTCTGTCTGGACTCGACAGATTATCAGTTTTACTTCAAACAAAGATCTGAAAACTAATCTGATGAGCATTTGGCTTCCTTTACTGAGTGGGAACACCAAACATTTTCTCAGTTTAGCTTCAGAAGGAAAAGAACAGCAGGAGTGTAACATGAGAGGAGACTTTTGCATCGGGATAAAAAAACATTTTAGAGAAAAAAGCAAAAAGGAAAACATTCCTGAAGGAGTTTAGTCGATCAGAACTTACCCTCAGATCAATCCATTATCGAGCATAAAATTAGGCTGTTTCTGTAATCCTGCAACTTTAGCAGGATGACAGCTTTTTTTTACAAAGTAATTTACTTTTCTTTTTTTTTAAACAAATCTCCATATGAGCTCCAGAATGAGTGTTTCCTGGCTCAGCACTCAATTTCATGGTTCATTATCACCAGTGTGAAGGTTGATGAGGATCTATAATGTTAAGGCAATGTAAACGCATGACTGAGTTTGGCAGATGTCTCCAGTTTAAAACAGACAATGGTCGAGACTGTTGACAGATGATAAAAAAACAAAAAACACATCCTTGTTTTCCTGAGTTGAATAAATGTGTTTGCAGTCATGAGAAGACAATGCTTTTATCTTCAGATGAGATGTAATTAATCCTGAGCTCTTGAATTTATTTATTTTTAAACAAATTCACAGGTAAATACGTAACTTAATTTAATCTATTTTTTCCGTTATTAAGAGCAGCTGATCTTGGAATCCTTCGGGGAGTTGGGGAGAGGCAGCTCTGGCAGCTCTCTGCTCAGCTGTAAGACGACCCGGCAGACAGAGCCTGCAGACAGAGTGTTAATCGCATAGGAAGAGGATTACACAGCTGGTTAACAACAAATACCAAGATAAAAAAATAACACACACAACATCCTACTGATGGAGACCTACCACCTCTTCTCTCCTGCAGCATATAGACTTCCAACATATTTGTCAGCTGATTGATGGTTTGTTTTGTTATCTATCTTTAGAGAAAAGCATTGTTTTATCTATTTGAATATTGTTCTTTTTGAGTCAGCGGTTTCTGGTCAGTTAGTGGGTCAGCTAAACCAACATGGACGCCGCGCTGCTGCTGACAAGGAGCGATGGTTTCCATCACAAAGTGCGGTCCAGACCTATCCAGTCAGGTCAGCCATCAGCCGGCTGCTCGGTAAATAATCAGCACCACCGGAGGTTGTGTCGTGCTTCCACCGGTGGCATCTTAACCCACTGCTCCGACAGGACACCCCGCTTTGGATGTGACACTTGGCCGCTGCCGCGAATGTGTGCGTGTGTGTGTGTGTGCGGACTCTGGCTCTGCTGTGGACAAATGAGTTGTAGAGCTAGAGGACACTCTGCAGTCCACACGGGTCCCTGCATGTGAGCGTGACAGCCCAAGGTCCCCGAAGCATGACACATTTAGCCCTTCAGTCGTGTGTCTGTGTGTGTGTGTGTGTGTGTGTGTGTGTGTGTGTGTGTGTGTGTGTGTGTGTGTGTGTGTGTGTGTGTGTGTGTGTGTGTGTGAGAGTGTGTGTGTGTGTGTGTGTGTGTGTGTGTGTGTGTGTGTGTGTGTGTGTGTGTGTGTGTGTGTGTGTGTGTGTGTGTGTGTCGGCCTGCTGGAGGTAGATGCGGTTACCATGGTGGCTTGGTGGGTGGACTGGCTGTTCATGAGGCAGGAAAGAGAGCTTGAGGCAAAGGACAGAAGATGGATGGATAAAAATGTTGCTGTTACCTGAAATGTATTCCAGACCACCAGCAATCATCTGTTTAACTTTGAATCTGGATCCAAGCAGAACTGATGATCATTTTCCAAAAAATTTCTTCATTAATCAAACCTAAATTACATACTGTTAACCAAGTATTTCATGAGTTAAATAGTAAAAAAAATGGCTGAATTTACATGTGTTTTTCATAAAAGAAGCAACAAACATTTGGATTTTTAGATATATTTGGTCCTGTTGTCGACAGTTCGGACACATGTCAGTCAGTTTCAGTCAGAAATGGATCAAACAACACTTGAATAACACTTGAATAAGAAATAACCACACTTCTGTTACCTGTGATCAGTGCTTGACATTTTCGTCTTCAAATGCCTCGACATCATTTATCACGAGCAATTCAACTCAGATGATAAATGTCAAGTTTTAACATCGGTTACTGAGAGCCGAAAAGCATTTTGTCCTTGAGGAGCCAGAAATCCATCCGGGAAGACCACAGTAGCAGGAAGCAGCTTGAATATACAGATGGGGGTTTGAGTAAGAAGTGCAGGTCATTCTGGGAAACGAAGGCGGGCTCAGGTCTTTAAAAATGGCATGCCTGCTTTTATTTCTGGTCTGAAATAGCTGACAATTTTCGTTGTTTTCAACCCTAACCTATGGCAGATAACACTCATGCCAAAATTAAAAAAATCGAACTGTTTAGCTTCGTAATTGTAGACTCAACAGATCTCTTTGCTCCTGCATGTTTTCACAGAGCAAAGATATTTGAGCTTTGGTGGTGGAAGGATAATTGAAAATACTAGAGATTTTTACCTCTAATATTAACTGTGACAATGCTCCATGTCTCGTCTGAACTGGTGGTGTTAACACACTATATAAGAACATAAATCAAAGTCAATACCATTTCCATACTTTACGCACTTTACTCACAATGATGGAAAAACAGCCTTTGTTTAAGGCTATTTCCATGTTATCAACAAAAAAAAAAAAACTCTTATCAGGCAATAAATGTGAACGTTTCCTTCAATGAAAAGGAATTATTTTTCAACTAAATAATTACGCTTAGTCAATAATACTTTATTAAACCCCGAATGGCGATGACACTGCTGCTTTTTAATTGTATTTTAAAAATGAAAGATCTTCTAATAGTTGGAATTCATAAATCCGCTGTTAAGCATGTAGAAAGTTTACATGTAGCAGGAAGCAGGATTCAGAGGTCTACATCAGTGGGTGGATGTGCTGTTTTTTTTTGCCTGGCAACAACTTAGCTTGCCGTGTCTGTTGTTAACCAGTTCTGTAATCCCTCTCCTTTACTGCTTAGCCATGTCTGCAGGCTCTGTCTGCTGGGTTGCCTTAAAGCTGAACAGAGAGCATTCAGGGCTGCTGCTGCCGCCATGTTTCTGCCTGATATCCCCGCTGCGACCTCATCCGGGCTCCAGCCATTCCACCGTGTCCTGCACGAATCTCACATTTACCATTTTGATTAATGGAGGAAATGTTTTAAACTTCCTCCTGCTTTTCATCCATTTTGGATGATTTTGACTGGTGGCAGAAAAATGTTCAGGAATCATTTTTCGCTGAAAATGGCTCAATACAAAGGTCCGGAACTGCTGCCCAAGTCTCTAATTAGAGCTCAACTGATATTCTGGATGTTTCTTTAACATATTTTGTCACATGATGAGGTGTCACCGTTTGTGGATCAACACTGAACGCTGGATGTCAGAGCAGGTGAAGGCTCAGAAGGGGGCGTTGAAAAGGGTTAGAATAAAATGATTACCAAATATTAGTCATATTTTCAATCATGTCAATTAATAACTAATACTGGACAATCAGGCATCAGCTTTAGGCAGCTGGAAACCTCTGTTTATTCTTTATGGATCACTCAAAAATCACCTGCTTGCTGACTGGTGACTTTGTTGGTGGGTTTTTTTGCAGAAATTGCTTTGTTTTGTTTAAAAGCATCAAAGGATGGCCCTGTGAGTTTGCTTCAGAGGACATCTTATGTGTTAGGCGCACACGAGAAAAATTGTGTTTTTCAGAGACTTTTTCCCCCCGCTAGTGCTGAAAGCTCAGACCTTTTGGCTCAGCAGGAGGAAAAACTACTATCTGAATGTGGTGTTATCGATCCTCTCTCAGATATTCGTCAGGTTGGAGGAGGAAGGTAATTACACAGTCAGCACCGACTGGTGGGACACACACACACACACAGCACAGACGCAAGCATACGCTTCCACCCTGGCAGGCATCATTAGCACACTTCTCACATCTGATGCTCCAAATCCAAGATGGCCGTCTCAGGCCTTCTCCAGGAGAGCCGTTGCCAGGCAACAACCTCCCTGCTCTGCTTCCCTGCAAGTGGAAGATGGCGTCTCCCCACAGACCACGAGTGTGTGTGGAGGAGAGAAAGGGAAGAGGAACGGAATGTTTTTACACTGCGGCGGATCTGAGCGGAGGCCTCACACAGATCCAACACACTCCCAGATGAGCAGATTGGGCCCAGATGTTCTGGCCGGTCTCCGACGTCGGATTGTGAAATATGTGTCTGTGAGCTGGGTTTGTCTCTCGCTCATGAAAGCATTCTTTCTCTGTCTTTTGCCCATATTTCATGCGTCCTGTCAGGCCACACCTTTGTATTTCTGGGTTAATTCTTATTTCCGTCCACACATTCCTTGGGCACGGTTAGAGGAAATGACCGGCTGGAAATGCAGAGCTGACTGGAGCCTGCTCAGTGGAAAATCTTTCATTTTGGCTCCTGTTCCAGGGATGGCGTGCCCAGACATTTAATATTTGGAGAATAAGATGTGGCGCGTTTGTTTGTTTGCAGTGATAACATGTTTGCATCTGTGCCCTCAATTCGCACACATCTGTTTCCAAAAAGTCTCCTCTCAGGGTGTATTAACTAAGCTTCTCATGCTCCTGTTGGTTGATGTTTTTCGGTCATTATGTCAAGTTATTTAGCATGTCAGCTCTCAGATAAACCCTCCAAGAATATCAAAACCTGGAACCTTAAATCCTGCCTTCAGAGTGTTTACTGTCTTTTATTTTGACTCTGCTGTGTAGAATACTCACCCATTTCTGCAGCTGAAATTAATTTTCCATCCCTGTTTGAGTTTCACTCGCTTAAAATTGCTGTTACAAGCTTTTTAATGTTCAGTGGAAAAGTTAAGAAAACACTGAGAAATCTAAAACATTGACTGTTTTTGTATGACATTTGTTAAAATCAGAAGTAACTAATCAGTGTTTGAATTCTGAAACAACCTTTCATTTATTTTTTGTCATTAAGCTAAAACATCTTCTCCCCAAAAACAAACTTTCTTTTATTTTCACCATTGCCTCCTCTTGCTCTGAGCAGATTGATATTTTAAGGCTCATAGTGTGGAACGATGCTCACCCTCCGCTATCTCTGGATCTGATTATGTGTCCCCGCCTCAATGGCAATCAAATGAGAATCAGTAATTAGCAAACTGGTGTGAGGCAGTTTAACAGCTTTTAATTGGGACAAACAAGGAAGTATTATCCCATATTAGCCCTGCTGTGAGAGCCCTGGGGTGCTGTGATTGATAGGTGGTGTTGTTTGTGTTGATTGAAAGGAGGTTGCCAAGGCAGCCACCACCCCTCTGGGGGATTGTAATGAGCTTCTCCATGGCGGCCCCTCCACTCTGACCTCTCTGTTTGTCCACTACTTGGGACTCATCCATGAGCATTTTCAAGATACTTAATGTAACCAGAGGAAGGCAGTTAGCGTTGAAAATATCATCAAGTTAGCTGACAAAAGGGGAGAAAGGAGTTAATTAAGCTTCTTTTTAGTGTACTTTCCCATCAATAAGTTTTTAAAAATTATTTATCAAGAGTACTATGCATGATCTCAATAAACATTTTCTGTCAGAGCAATTAAAGCCAAATCTAGGTTGTCTCCATCAAAGTCCCAGTTTTAAGTAACGTAATTAAACACAGATTTGGCTTTTGATGATGTTTCCGCTTTCATACATTTGCTCCAATTATGGGGAGACTTCAAATCCCAGTTCTCCTGGTATAGTAAATGGTGTTTTCACCGTAGTGCTGTTTGCTTCTGACTTGATTAAACTTTCCTGTAATGGTGATCTTTATTTTGGCGGATGTGCTTTGAGCCCACCTCAACTCTGGGGTGCCTGAAAATGTGAGTCTCTGTTCTCTTTTTAAGAGCTGCTGCATTTGTCCCATGTACAAGCATGGATGGGGTAGCATCATGGTTTGGGGCTAATTTTCTTTTCAGTCAAATTAGATGTTGCAACAAGAAAACAAGCCAAACCAAACAAGATTCTGTTAGTGTGATCTTAGATGAAAATTGAAAGAATTTTTTTACCCCTTTTGAAACAGTCACTTGACAAAATGACGTCTCATATGACAAGAAAATGTAATTGCATGGCTGCTTGTAGGGCCTCCTTGTGGTTGTATCCTCGGCCCACCTGATCTAAACAGCTCAGTCCTTATGCTGTTAAACCATTAATAGAGCAGTTAGTCCACACAGTTAACACCTCGCTGCCTGTAATATTAACCCTCCTGAGCAGTTGAATGCTGACCTCAGAATGGTACTTCAGATGCGATCTAAGCTGTTTCTTTTAATCTCTCTGAGGCCCACATGCAGTACTTTGGTCATGTAATTAAGGACAACTTAATCTTTAACATGAGGCCAGATCTCAAAATGAGGTTTTTGCCTGCGGCCGTCTTGGCATGGTCAGTTCTGATCCTCCTTGGAATTTGTTTGGGTCCATCATCCTGGGGTACTCAAACTTGTCACAAGCAAGTTTTGGAAAGTCCTACTTTGTTCGTCCTGACACATTGTTCATTTCCACGTCCTTTCATAAGTTCTTTTTCTGTTATATTTATGTTCTCATTTTGTCTTTAATTAACAGCAGCAGAGTCAATCATTGAAGACTGGGAGAGACAGAGGAGGCTCCAATAATTTTAATTTGCCTATACATAAAAGAAGACACAATTTGATGAATCCGTTAATTAAGAAAGTGATGGTCAGATGAACCAACACGTCCCACAAAGCCATCTCTAGCTCTCTCACTCTCTATTTATTTCTATCTGTTCACAGGGGACATCACTCAGAAGGGTTATGAGAAGAAGAGGTCCAAACTGATCAGGGCATTTGCTGGAGGTAATTTAGCGACCTCTGACCCCTCCACACACTGCCACTCAGCTAAAATATTCGCATAGCACTACTAGATAATCGACCCGGTATCATGACAACTACAGTTGCGTTGGTGCCGTACTCCACTCTATCGATTCAGTCTTGAGCCGCCGCCATTAGTAATGTAGGTTAGGACTCCCTGGAGCTCAGCTTGGGCCTGCTCCTCTGTATCCGATCGTTTTGTAGTCACTTGCTGCCTCCGCACACACATGCCCCAGCGGGCCTCGCTGCTACTAAAACACACACTCATTCATCACAGGCCGGTGCATCGCTGCCATGTATCGCCAGATTCAGCTGTAATGGGTCACAGGATACTGAGGGATGCTCTGTCAGGGAGCGGAGATAGAGTTCCCACATTTTCCTGATTTTATTCTGTTTTTCGTTCAGTTATTTCATTTTATGAAGTCAGAAAAATGCCATTTTTCTGCCAATCAAGTCACCTCCATGTTTGTTTTTCTTTCTGGCACTTTCGTTTATTGCTTTTGTCGAATGTGGACGTGCTTATGCGTGTGTATGTACATATATGTGTGTGTCTGTCCGCCTGCTTATCTGCCTGCCTCTGTAGGTATGGAAGGGCCCATGTCTCATCGGGCCCCACTCGGCCCTCCGTCTGCTGCCCGTTTCCACCGACGGAGAACCTCTGGCACAAGAGATGAACGCTACCGATCAGGTACACAATGATAGACTACTGACCAGGTACACAATGTTAGACTTCTGACCAGGTACACAATGTTAAACTACCGACTACTGACCAGGTACATAAACTACAGCCTGAGCTTTCAGTTCAGGCTGGAATGATCTAGAATTATCCAGATTTTTGGTGTGCTGTTTTTGACTCGTTATGTTCTACAGGACTGAAATAAAGTCACCAAAAAATCATTCGTGTTTTGTATTTTATCTTTCATACAAACTGTGTATGTGTCCCATATCACATAAAACAGTAGACTGACCACAACATTACGAGGACAATATCAATAAATATATAATAAAGGAATTGTTCAAGACTTTTTATAGGTATTGAACTGGCTTTTAACTATGGTCCAACTTTCCTCTTGTGCCATTTTTTTAATTTCTTGGTCCTCTGCTTTATGAAAGTGACACCCCAACTCTGTTCTCAGACGTCCACACGGAGGCGGTGCAGGCTGTGCTGGCACGACATGTGGAGAGAAAGGTGGCCGTGCCCATGCCGTCCAAAAGACGTTCACTGGTGGTTCAGACCTCTATGGATGCGTACACGCCCCCAGGTGAGGTCACCACACATGCAAAAAAAAGTCCTTGGTCTTCAATTCGGAATCAGAGGCTGTTGAAACGATCGGCACAGATTCCCATTTTTTGGACCTATACTTTGTATAAATCCTCAAGGTGACACAGTCAAGTGGAAGAACAGAGTGACAGTGACTTTTATGAATTAAAAAACTGCAAAACAAGTGTCTTAATTTACACAAAAAAAAAACACAGGCAGCTGTGATTAAGGGGTCTGCTACCAAAAATCCTGGCTGAAAAGAGCAATGAAGCTTACCTCCACTCATTAGATTGACCCTAATCAGAGCTGATGGGGTCATTTTTGGTGTTGATTGAATTTTAATGAAAAAATTATAAAAAATTTGGTCTCTGGTAATTTGCCTCTCAACCTCTGTCTCAACCTCTAAGATAACTCTTAAGTGAGCCTGACGTCTCCCCAAGGGCTTATGTGACTTGTGTGGTATTGATTGGTAATATCCTTTTAAATCCCATGATTAAATCACAATTAGCTCATTTTAATAGAAGCAAACCGAGCCTGAAGCCAGTTAGTACACTGGTTTTTCTGCAAGATAACTAATTGTTGGCATTTCGTGTCCCGAATGTGGAGTGCTGAAAATTCAGAATCATGTTCTTTGGACTTTCGAGGCATCATTTTACTACTGACTTTAGAAAAATTGTTTTAAAAACCAACACTTCTGATGGGAGAAAAAATGTAAACCCCAATTCTAGAAGTAACGTTTTGTAAAATCCAAATAAAGCACAAATGGAAGAAAACACATAAAATGCTGAAAGTGAGGCATTTCATCATGTTATGGCACAAATGAACTGAAATTATGTTCTGCAAACTTTCCTGTATTAGCAATGCTTCCCCTGTCCCAGCATGTTGCTGCCAAATTGAGATAAAAATCTAAAAAATCCCATTTTCACTGTTTCATGTGATTTATAAATTCAGTTGTTATTAAGATATTGCTTAATGAGTATTACATGAATGTGGAATTTGTCTTGATTTGTTGGAACGTGTTGTTGTGCGGAGGTTTTACGTTGTGTGTTCATGTTATTTCCTTGTTCTGTGTTTTTGATTGATGAATAATCTCAACCCATTGACTGTCCCCAGGCCTGTCACCCCTGTGCTCAGACTCCTCGTCGGGCTCAGAGGAGGAGGCGGGGCCAGGGGACGACATGTCGGGCATGGAGCACTGGATGAGCCGCCCGTCCCAGCTTGGCCCCGCCCACCTGGGCTCCACCTCGTCCTCCTCCTCGTCCACGCAGAGCGGAGGCAGCGGGAACGCCGGGCGGCTGGCCGACTCGCTGGCGCACACGCACATCTCGCACCTGGCTCACACACACTTGGGACACGCACACTTGGGCCAGTCGCACCACCAGCAGAGCCACCTGTCGCAGTCGCATCACGGTAAGGCGCCACTCCTTCTGCGGCTGGCGTGTGTTCAGGACAGAGAGAAACTCCAGAGGTCATGCCAGACCTGCTTTAGTGGAATGAATCAAGTCTCCACCGGTGTGCTTCAGAAGCATTCCGTGACAGCAAAGTCTTTGGTCATTGAAATGTGAGAAAAGTTTAAAAAGTATAACAAATTGCTGCAGGTGTCACTGACATATTCCAGTTTGTTATCTTGATATTATGCAAATTATAGAGCCTAAATAATCTAAATAAAGGCTTTTTCACAAATGTTCTAGGTTAGAGTTTAAGGTAAACCTGTGAAATAGGTCAAAGCCTTTGGTTAAAGGATAAAGATTTTATTGAGAATCAGTAAAGATATTGAACCAAGATACAAAAAACTAAGTAAACAAGCAAGTCAGTGAACAGGTAAGGGATCATTTTCAGGCGTAGGAAGAACAATGAGGTCTTATAGGGGGAGTTTAACACTGTAGAGGCATAAATGTTTTAGAATTTACCGGTATACAGTAAAGAGAAGCTTAGACTGGATTGAAAAAAAAAAGAAATACCCAAGCAGGAAGGCATCAAAGCAAGACGCATCATCTAGAGTTCACCCTTTGACACCAGCAGTCTAACTTTGCTAAGCCTATGTTTAGAGTGCCAAACAGCTGTGTGCTGCTCCTCCAGGTATCGGCCACCTCTCTCTGAAGAGGAAGGGAGCTCTGAGTGTCGCAGAGAACGGCGGATCTCTGCGGCGCTCCTGCGAGTTTGGATCGGACATGCTGTGGCCGCCACCTTTGGAGTCTGACGGTAGGTTCACCCAGTTTTCCACCAAACCAACTCATTGATCTGTGGCCGACAGCTGGTTTCCCCCAAAAATTAAGAAGTATTGGCAATTTTTTTTTGTTTTATCCCGGCGTGATGAAGCAGTTTGAGCTGAAGAGACCAAGCATAATCTGTTTTTTTATAGTTCGCATTGCTTATCAGTAGAGGAAGCTCTGTCTTGAATCCGGCTCTGTATTGAGCAGAAGGCTACTTCCTCTCTCCTTTGTTCCTTCAGGCTGTTGCTCATTTAACGATGAATCAAATGACCGTAAAAGCTTGTCTAATTGTGGAGCACTTGACGAACAGTGGAGATAAAAGTTGCTGTTTCTCCGTCTCCGTCTGTCTGCCCTGCTGTCTTACCTCAGAAAATCACTCGGCCCCCCCTGACGTGACGGGATACTCATCAGACTCGTCCCACTCCCACACCGAACGTCACCACATGTCTAATATGGGAACGATTGCCAGGAACACCCAGAAGTACGGCAACGCCGAGCGCATGGAGACAGGCGATGGTAAGAGCCACTGCCCGGTCAAACACCGCCCCACGTTACGCTGAACAAAGACAAAAATAGCAACCCTTTAATCAGGAAGCGTGCACAAATTGGATCAGCGCCTCAGAGAACTGGCCAATTACGCTGTTTCTGTTGATGTCAGTCCTTTGGATGAACAGATCGGGCTTTGGTCTTTTTTTTTTTTACCCTTTTTTGTTTTCCACGCAAAGCTGACAGAGCACCTTTGTCGTCTCTTAGCGTACCTCACAGCCACACGGTCAGGAACACCGCAGCCACAGTCATTAGCAGAGAGACGAACGCCTCCCCGTGTCTCCAATTCAGCGAGGCTCTCAAGTTTTAAGAGTCAGCATTGAGATTCGATCTCATTCTCAGTAAAAATGATTTTCCAAGCGCCTCAAAACACTAGAGGATTTGTTTGTTGGAGCTGTTATTGAAAAGATTATCAGTCATGCAAGCTATTCAGGCTTTTTCTTTCCACTGGGATTTTTCCAGGTGTTCCAGTCAGCAGTCGTGTGTCGGCTAAGATCCAGCAGCTCGTTAACACGCTGAAGCAGCCTCGCAGACCGCCACTACGAGAGTTCTTTGTCGATGACTTCGATGAGCTTCTAGAGGGTTAGAAACTGTCTCTCTCTCTGCATGACATTCTGCCTGTTCATCTGTCTGTCTTTAGTTGCCTTTTGACATGATGCATAAACATAGTGCCGGGCTTTAGGAACATGACATATGGCAGCTCAAAGCAGGGAGACGGAGGCCTTTGGGTCGGTCCGGTTTGTTTTATTTGCGACAGCAGCAGAGAGTCAGGGGTGTTGCAGTGCGTTTGCCATCTTTGCTCGGCAGCATGACGGTGGATTTGCTCCCCCTCTGAGGCTGAGTCAGAGACTGCAGCTGGGTGCAGATCAGTGAGCCTGCAGTGGGGCTTGGTAGGAAACAGAGAGGACAGCAGGGCCTCTGACGACGGTCGGTGTCGGTCGGGTTCGGCAGATCGCAGGCGAACACAGAAGCACCGGGAAAAACCAAGCTTATTGTTTAATTTTCAAACAAAAGTGCTTATGGTCAGCTGATGTGGCTACTTGTTCTCAGTCAAATTCTTTCACACTTTTTTTTTGTTCTGAACTCAGAAGAAACAGCCAAAGCTTCAAATTTAAATATTTTGGGATATTTTTCTAACCTAAAACAAGAAGCACTACCTCTAAAGACTGACTTCAACCTGGTATTTTTTAAATACTTTATTATGTTTACTAGAAAATAAATGAAATATGTATTTATTATTAAACTAAAGTGGGTGAAATTCTGAAATTCAGACTAGTTTGTACAAATGAAAACTGGCACATGTGGGTCTCCCTATGTGGATTGGTCTTCATGATAGAAATTAAGATGACATTTATTCACTATGAAGTGGTTATCACTCTGAATGAAGAGAAAAATAAATAAAAGAAACAAAAGTTTTTGGTTATTCCTAAAAATAGATAGATAAACATAGTAAGTGTAAAACATTTATGATATTTGGAAATAACTAGGCCTAGATCACAAAGAAACATCTTATAACTTATATTCAAGGAACATTTTTGAGAATTATATGATAGTAAGAATGTAATAAATGAACCAATAAATATATCAACAAATGAAAATACTAAATCCAAAGAGGAATGAATAGATCATACGGAATTAGAAAAAGAAGCTGATTATTACATTTATTGACTCAATAATACAAGATACATTAAGCTGGAAGCCACATACACTATATTGCCAAAAGTATTTGCTCACCTGCCTTGACTCACATATGAGCTTAAGTGACATCCCGTTCCTAATCCATAGGGTTCAATATGACGTCGGTCCACCCTTTGCAGCTAGAACAGCTTCAACTCTTCTGGGAAGGCTGTCCACAAGGTTTAGGAGTGTGTTTATGGGAATTTTTGACCATTCTTCCAGAAGCGCATTTGTGAGGTCGCACACTGATGTTGGACGAGAAGGCCTGGCTCTCAGTCTCCGCTCTAATTCATCCCAAAGGTGTTCTATCGGGTTGAGGTCAGGACTCTGTGCAGGCCAGTCAAGTTCATCCACACCAGACTCTGTCATCCATGTCTTTATGGACCTTGCTTTGTGCACTGGTGCACAGTCATGTTGGAAGAGGAAGGGGCCAGCTCCAAACTGTTCCCACAAAGTTGGGAGCATGGAATTGTCCAAAATGTCTTGGTATGCTGAAGCATTCAGAGTTCCTTTCACTGGAACTAAGGGGCCAAGCCCAGCTCCTGAAAAACAACCCCACACCATAATCCCCCCTCCACCAAACTTTACACTTGGCACAATGCAGTCAGACAAGTACCGTTCTCCTGGCAACCGCCAAACCCAGACCCGTCCATCAGATTGCCAGATGGAGAAGCGCGATTCGTCACTCCAGAGAACGCGTCTCCACTGCTCTAGAGTCCAGTGGCGGCGTGCTTTACACCACCGCATCCGACGCTTTGCATTGCACTTGGTGATGTATGGCTTGGATGCAGCTGCTCGACGATGGAAACCCATTCCATGAAGCTCTCTGCGCACTGTTCTTGAGCTAATCTGAAGGCCACATGAAGCTTGGAGGTCTGTAGTGATTGACTCTGCAGAAAGTTGGCGACCTCTTCGCACTATGCGCGTCAGCATCCGCTGACCCCGCTCCGTCAGTTTACGTGGCCTACCACTTCTTGGCTGAGTTGCTGTCGTTCCCAAACACTTCCATTTTCTTATAATACAGCTGACAGTTGACTGTGGAATATTTAGGAGCGAGGAAATTTCACGACTGGATTTGTTGCACAGGTGGCATCCTATCACAGTTCCACGCTGGAATTCACTGAGCTCCTGAGAGCGACCCATTCTTTCACAAATGTTTGTAAAAACAGTCTGCATGCCTAGGTGCTTGAATTTATACACCTGTGGCCATGGAAGTGATTGGAACACCTGATTCCGATAATTTGGATGGGTGAGCAAATACTTTTGGCAATATAGTGTATGAGACAGATTTTTTTAAAATTATCAGTTGCAATACTTTGTAAAGTTAAAGATGTCATAAACCAGCTATCACTGCACAGGCTTTAGAAGTCCTTTATTCTTCCATATACAAACACATATCAGACAAAGAAACAGCCATAATAAAATAACCCTAATTCCTCTAATTTACTGATCCAATTACCTTTTGATCAAATTAAACTCACCTCACCTTAAGGACCCAAATCATGTGCAGGGATGGAGACGTAACATGTGCTCATTTAATAAGGATGAATGAACGAATGCCTCAAAGTGCAGTTTGCTCACAGCCGCCTCTCTCTGTGATTCCAGCTGAATGTTTTCATGTATTTTCACACTCACACCGCAGCATAAAAACCAGCAAGAGAGCTTGGTCAGCTGTACACCCATGGCGGTATTTATCTCCTCCTCTCCAGTCCAGCAGCCGGATCCCAATCAGCCTCGGCCGGAGGGAGCGGAGATGATGCCGGTTCGGGGAGAAGCATTGGGGGTGGTCACCAACTGGCCGCCCTCTCTGGAGGCTGCCCTCCAACGCTGGGGAACCATCTCTCCAAAAGCCCCCTGCCTGACCAGCCTGGACACAGCAGGAAAGCCCCTCTATGTCCTCACATACGGTAACAAACATTAATTGTGTTCACAATGAATAATGAGTCATGAGAAGATGATAGTTTTTTAATAACATACACGCTGACCACCTTTGGTGTTAGTGTTAATGTGAATCTGTGTTTTTTATGGTATATATTTAACATTTACTGTAGCTTATCTTTTTTTTTTAAAACATTTGAATATAATAATTCTTACCTAGAAAGAGAAAGGAGCTTTGCATTTATGAATTTGGTTTTTCAAAAACAAACAAAATAAGCTGTTTGATTATTTCTCGGTCCCTTTTAGTTGTTTTAAACACAGAAAAATCAGTTACAATGACAATCAAGTGATTAACTTTTCAGCCAATAAAAGGGACTTCTGACCACTGTGGACATTTTTCTCTCTGCTTTAACTAGAGTTCCGTGGACACGCTCAGTTGCATGCTGTGGCCGTGGCCTGTCTCTCACACCCTTGTATTGTCTGCAGGAAAGCTCTGGTCTCGCAGCATCAAGCTGGCCTACAATATCCTGCACAAACTGGGCAGCAAGCAGGAGCCCATGGTGCGACCAGGCGATCGGGTGAGTCACCCACCATCACACACTCTGTTTCCCTCTCCTCCTTGTGTTTGTGCTCATTTCACCTTCATTGTTAGGATGTGAGGCTCGTCTCAGCTCACGGGCACACAGTTTTAGCCTGAACGCACTTCTCTGCTGCTACAGTCATCAACACAAATTCCTGATAACTGTATCACAATGTATGCTTGATTTTGACTGCTTGTCATCAGCTCATCCCTCCTCTTGGCCTGATTATTCTGCCTTTTTAATAGCCTTCTCCTATTCTTTCCTCCCATAAGTAAAAATGTTGGAAGATTTTGGATACAAAAAAAACATAGTTTTAGGTAAGGATATTAACTGGAACTCCCAGCATGTGCAAGCCTGTCGAATGTCTTATCCTCCTTCCAAAGGTGGCGTTGGTGTTTCCTAACAATGACCCAGTGGCCTTCATGGTGGCTTTCTACGGCTGTCTGCTTGCTGAGGTGGTTCCTGTTCCCATAGAGGTCCCTCTAAGTCGCAAGGTTAGTTGTAAAATTTGCTTTAATACAAGTGACATGCGATGGAGTCCCTCTCTGTTAAATTTAAGCCATCTTTCCGAACCGTTTCCTTTGGATTTAAATGACCCTCTGATGACTTGTTCCGCGGGATCATAGTTTCCGTGCAGTAGGTTAGGTAATGTGATCTTCTACAGTATTTAATCCTCTTTGATTCGGCCACATCGTAGCTCCATCATAGTCCTGCTGTGTTCTCTGTGTGGACATTTTAAAGATCAACTGTTTCCTGAGAGGATAATCCTGTCTGAACAGGGAGCAGAGAAACATGTCCCACGCACAAAAAAAACAAGTTGTCAATTAGGTCGAACTGTTGAACTCCAGAGACCTAACATTTCCAAAGCCGCAGCCTGTACTTTAACAAAAAGCTTTCAGAAAGGAGCTCATGGCTGAAAAATGTATTTAGTATTGATTTTGTATGACTTTTAGCTGACAGCTCCTCTTTTAGTACACTGGGTCGTCTCGGTGCTCACGGTGGAGCGGCGGTGAGGCACAGCAGCCTGTCTGTGCAGCATTACGTGCAGAGCAGGGTTGGCATGGTTACACGGTGATTACTCGCTGCGGTAGAAGATGACTTTTGTTGCACGTTAGCTCCCCCCCAGTCTGCCCTGTTGCTGCAGGATTTTCCATAAAAGTCTGGCTGAAACGGTGCCACACCAGCAGTGTCCAAATGTCTTTTCCAAAGCTCGGCGTCTCAAAGGAACAGGCGAGCTTTTGTTTTTCCATCCTGACTGCTCCTTCCTCGTCCAATAGGATGCAGGCAGCCAGCAGATCGGATTCCTGTTGGGCAGCTGCGGCGTTACCGTGGCGCTGACCAGTGACGCCTGCCATAAGGGACTCCCCAAGAGCGCAACAGGCGAGATCCCACAGTTCAAAGGTGAGAGTGAAAATCATCAATCAAAGCTGGATTGTTAAAGCGTGATGTGGGGAGGGCAGCCTCCAAAAGACGAGGGTTTGCTTCAACATGAATGTGTTCATCTTGATATTTTTTATTTGTTTGTTTGAATTGTTTCTTGTTTCATAAAAAGCCTGATGTGTTACTTTGGGTAAATGTCAACGAGTGGAACAGAATCTCATCTTATTTTCTCCTTTTATCACCTGTAAAATGTTTTTATCTGGTTGGATCTCTTTACTCCAGCCTGTGCCAGTACTGTTTTTTGACCCAGCCTTTCCCACTGCAGGTTGGCCCAAGCTGCTGTGGTTCGTAACGGAGTCTAAGCACCTTTCCAAACCTCCCAGAGACTGGTTCCCTCACATCAAAGATGCAAACAACGACACGGCTTACATAGAGGTGAGCTGACACGCCAGCAGCTCAACAGAAGCTGGGGCAGCAGCGACCTCTCTCTGGTCACCCTGTGGCTGTTTGATACTAACAAAAAAAAACATCCTGTTGTTTAAATGACTTATTTATTCTGCTTCCATCTCTTATTTCTTGTTATTTTGAGCTCTTACTTGAGCTTGTATTGAAAGAGACACATAAATTAACTTACAGTAGCAATTTTTGGATGATTACATCCTGATTTTCTCTGTGAGCTTTACACTTTGTTTCAATATTTAGTCCTCCATATGCAGGTTCGATTAATGTAAACTAAAAAGAGGGATGAGAAAAGAGTCCATCCACCATCCTCACTGAGAGCAGCATGGTCCTCACACTATTCCCTTTTTTCAGCTTTTTCTATTTTTGCATTGAGTGCAGCTCAGGGGGTGGAATGGTGGGCATTGTAATAAAAGGTATAGCCTGTTCTTTACAGTATCCTCGGACAATATTTCGCACTCCATATATGCGTCTTCCTGTTTGTGACTGTACTGTCCTTTTTAAAATTCAACTTGAAAGAGCTAGATTTCACCATTGAAGTTGGAAGGAGACTTTTCTGTGTGGATTGACGGTGAGAATCCCTCTGAAAGCCTCCCTCTGCCCTGATTTCACTGATCCATCTGTTGTTTTCCTCTCAGTATAAAACCTGTAAGGACGGCAGCGTGCTGGGAGTCACAGTGACGAGGATCGCTGTGCTCACTCACTGCCAGGCTCTCACCCAGTCCTGCAGCTACACCGAGGGTAGGCACGCACCGAAAACACACAGACCTTCTTTTCCAAGTCCTGACTGAGCAACTGAACCCTTTTCTGTCCCTCTCGGCTTGCAGCGGAGACCATAGTGAACGTCTTAGACTTCAAGAAGGATGTGGGCCTGTGGCACGGCATCCTAACGGTAAGACCTGCTGCTTCAAGTCTGAGGTCAAGACCCTTGGATTCCATCTTTTTATGCAACATCAGAGATGCAGGATGTGGTTTAGCATCGTCCTGCTGAAAAATATAAAAATGGAGAGATGATAACCAGTTTGATGGTCCCTCTCTTCTTTAGTCAGGAAGTCGCAGCATCCATGATTTATCTGAAAACACAACAATTTCTGCTTTGTCTCAATTTATTTGACTGATTTGGTCCAGAGATTTGGTCCATGTTCACAGATGGTTTCTGCTTTATCTCACTCCAAAACCATCCTCCAGCTGGGTCTTTTTAGTACTGCTTCTGTCTTTCCAAATTCTTTTGTGCTGATATTTTTATGTTATCTCTGCTGTAATATAAATCATATGTTTATGAGATTTGTAAGTCATGGAATTGGGGATGCTACCAAAAGTGTGAAACAATTTTCTGAATCTATGTGTGTGTGTTTGCAGAGTGTGATGAACATGATGCATGTGATCAGTGTGCCATACTCGCTGATGAAGGTCAACCCTCTGTCATGGATCCAGAAAGTCTGCCAATACAAAGGTCGGTCAAATTCGCCCTGCCTCCCAGCGCCATCACACCAACCCCCCCCCCCCTCTTTTAAAACAAATAAATGCTGATTTTCTCTTTCGTTTTTACACCCTACAGCTAAGGTAGCCTGTGTGAAGTCCAGGGACATGCACTGGGCTCTGGTGGCCCACAAAGACCAGAAAGACATCAACCTGAGCTCCCTGCGCATGCTGCTGGTGGCCGACGGATCAAACCCTTGTAAGGTCCCAGCCTCATCTGCTGAGCCTATTGAATAAATATGAGGTGTTCTTAAGATAGAGGATGTTAAACCCTCATGGGTGCCAAAAAACTGGGTCATCTCACAAGAAAAGAGAAATAGGTGTCCAACTTTCCACTTTTGGTACCATAAATGGTTTCCAGCCTGGATGACTTGGAAGAAACGGAAAAAGTATCACTTTGTCCGCAAATGCAAATTATCCGTCCAGGATTTCAGAAGAAAGTAGTCGGGCTCCTGAACTGAACCTGCTCTGACATTTAGCGGTTGTGTCCATCTGTTAGGGTCCATATCCTCCTGCGACGCCTTCCTCAACGTCTTTCAGACCAAAGGACTGAGAGCAGAGGTCATCTGTCCCTGCGCCAGCTCCCCCGAGGCCCTCACAGTGGCCATCAGGAGGTAGGCACCTGCTCACCCCTACTTTACATACACATGAGCACACATATGCAAACTGCCGCTCAAACGCACACACACTGAATGCAAACATCTACTGAGAATACTGTAAATATGCCTCCCTCTGTAGCTAATGAATCATTCACTCTTCAGTAAATCTGTTCATCAAAAAATAGCAAATGAGATGCAAAAACAGGTGTTTTTTCTGTAGACTTTGGCAGGTAGTTTGGATACTTTTGTGGTTGTTCAGTGCTGTGTGTGTCCGTGTGTTTGTGTGATGCTTGGTGTTCAGGCCGGTGGAAGACAGCAGCCAGCCGCCGGGTCGGGGCGTCCTATCCATGCAGGGTCTGACTTACGGGGTGGTCAGGGTAGACACCGAGGAGCGGCTGTCCGTGCTCACTGTGCAGGACGTGGGCACTGTCACACCAGGAGGTAAACCTGCTCCCCTCCCCCGGAGTTTGTGACTCTGATTCTAAACCGTGGATTTTGAGAAAATGCGTCGGGATTGTATCCAAATGTCTGAAAGGAGACAGAACCTGTAGGGAGAAAAGGTTTTTTGATGGTAGTTAATGTACACTTTTTCTATTTGCTGACTGATTTAAAGCTCAACCCTGTTTAATAAAATAGGTTATAGGTTTTAAACTTACCTAAATAAAATACAATCACTCATAGGGAAAGTTGAGAGTGGCTCAAACTCTCTGCCGCCTCACACAGCTCCGAACTAAAATGGGGTGATGTTCTTCTTAATGAATTAGCTTACATTTGCTCTAAAAGTCACTCGATTTGTCACCAGTCATCTAAAAAAGTCTAATTAGCCAGTCACGCCTTGTGATTGAAGAGCGCCTACTGATCAGTGCTCATTTTGATTGATGAACACCCACATCTTCTGCCTGGTCTGCTTAGAAATCTGGTGATAAATAGTGCGAAACGCTGTGGATTTGTGGACTGTGGGCAGCAGCACAGATTTAAACATCAGTAACTACAGGTAGTGAAAGGGAGGGGCGGAATAAGGAGTCAGTTTTACGGGTTTGTGTTCTGACGCACGAGTGACTCAGACTTCTAAGGTGGCAGTTTTTCTTTTAAAAACTAAATAGAGAAACATTGATTTCTCTCTGTGCTACTAGATGTTAGCTTGATGTTAGCTGCATTGCTGTATCTCCATTGTAAGTATTTTGGGATAAGAGTGTCATAAACAAACAGAAATGAGCAACTTAAACCCTCTACTTCAAACACTGCTACAGATGGCCAAAGACTTCATCACAAAAGGCCTAAAAACTGAAACAATCCCAGAGCATAGCAGAGTATTCAAATGGATAGGAATGCCTCTGATTAACGCGGGGCTTGTAGACCCTTTGCTTGTGAGTTTCCCACATTTCATTAATCTTTATGTAAAATTCAAAGTCAGATCACATTCTTATTAATATAAAAAATCAAATTAAAGTCACATTTCTTGGCGGTGCTGCCCTCAAATGAGGTTGTTTCATGCACCGCACAGCAAAAAATCCATCAAGTATTTTAAATCATTAAATTAGTTACAAGAGTGTGTCAACGTTGGGTCTCTGTTCTTCATCAATGTCCAATTTCTGCAGCTCCTTCTCTGCTCATGACTGCGCGGGTTAAGTGTTCAGCTTCACATTTTCACGACCTCGATGGCCTCCAAGAAAGAAAAAGTAGTACATGAGAGTTTTGGGTATGACTACAATCCATCCTAATTAGCTGAGTTTTATTCTCTGTACAAAGCCCTCCCTGACCATTGTAAAAGGTAATACAGGGCACAAAGGTGCATAATTCATCACCTGTTCAGGCTTCAGCTGAAACATTCATGAATACTCGTCGAATTTTTGTGTAACGGATGAATTACACATACCTATAATGGCAAGCAGTGTTTATTTTTTTGTTATATTGTGGTCATGATTAATTATAGTCCCACTATGGCAGCAAAGCTTTCTCACAAAGTGGAGCTTCTGTCCCTTTGTTGCTACTCTCTGTTCAGTGTGAAAGGTATGAAAACCGTGGGAGGGGGTGTTACCTTTTCCTGGCAGCAGATATGTGCAGAAAAGAGAGTTAACATGGATAGACGTTCCAATCTGGTGCTGGTTACACATTGCACCCCTGATCTGTTACCAAAGCGTGCGGTGTGAGGGCAAACACTGGGGCAGCATCAATCTGTGTGTGTGAACCACTAAAGACCAATCTTTCATCATGCAGCCCCAGTTCCAAATAAATTAAAAAACGGGACATTGATTCACATGCAGATTAAAAAAGAATGCAGTGAAATGTTAACGACAAAAATGGCCTGGGGAAACAAAGCGATGGAAAAATAGGTTGGATTAGAAAGAAAGTACTTGAGGAACAAGATTTGTTACCTGGAAGCAGGTCAACGGGAAGACTGGACAAAAACAGCACCTTAGAGAGGCAGAGTCCCTCTGACATGAAGATCTTCAAGCACGTGAAAAAATCATGTTTGATAGGATTGATAGCTATTCGATTATCCTGATTATGAAGATGTTTAGCCCCATTTAATAATTAATTCCTCAATGTATTCCCGCAGCTTCCTGCTATCATATCCACTGAGCCAAGAAGCTCAGCTCCTTTGTATTCCCTCTCATAAATCTACAATGAAACATTGTCAGGGAAGTATTTTAAAATGTAGTCATCATCGTTTGGTTGACACCTCACATGAGACTATGCAACAGCAAGCTGCCCTCTGCTGTGTGCGCACTGAGCAAGTGGTGAGCGGGCGTGTACAAGCCCAAGCTCATTAAAAGGCGACTCCCAGGACTGCTGGGACAGGTCAGCAGCTTTAGAGGTGGACTCAGTGCTTTTATGCTCTGTCACTGCAGAAATCCCCATCCGAGTCGAACACCAGCTTTTATCTGAGTCATCCGCACTGAGACTTTTTCAAAGTGTTTTTGTAGAGCTGGAAAACATTCTGATGGAAAATGTGTTAGAAAGCAGCATGATGGATCTATGTCCATATGTATATTCCGTATCGGCCATCATCATTTATGATCCACAGAAAAAACAGATCTTTGTACAGTCTGTGCTTATTCAAATAAACTCTCTACAGGTAATATGTGATGCATATGGACTAAATGCAGAAACTTCCTCATGAGTTTCTTTTGTGTCAAGTGTGTTTCTCTCCTCTAATCCACGAAAATGGCAGTGATCTTTTGGCCGCCACAGCCTCTCAGACTCAGACGTTTCTTTCTCCTCTTGTTGCTGTAACTCACGCCTCCATGTGTTCACCTCTGGAATCACACCTGAAGGAACAACACATTGAATTAACCAGTTAGAACATGAGGATCCATGATACGATGGATGATTTTTTTCCTTCTTTTTTATCCCTTAAAGGGAGAGGTTAAAGTCTAAATATAAAAAGGTACACGGGGAATATTGTTTGCTGAGTCTCTGGAAATCGATCCACAACCTTTCACATCCCAGCAGAGGTCGTTCTGTTCAGGAGCATCTCTCTTCATAATGTTTTTCAGTTCATCCTTTTCCTTGATTCTGTTTTAGTTTCTGTCTGTTGTAAATACCTCTGATTTTGACAATTTTTCATTGAAAACAACAATTTCGTTGTCAGAATAATTTTGATAATCAAGGTCCGGAAGTATTATTCCCCCCTGACACAATGATTCTGATTCTTTTTTATGTGGGTGCCAGGTTGTAGAAGGTGATTTTTAGCTTTTTAGAATGAATAAGGGGAACCAGCGTTGACCGTCTGTTTCCCTTCCTCCTTCCCAGGCCTGGTGTGTGTGGTGAAGCCAGAGGGCATCCCTCAGCTCTGCCAGACAGATGAGATCGGAGAACTCTGCGTCTGCTCCATCGCCACCGGCACGTCCTACTACGGCCTGACGGGCATGACCAAGAACACCTTTGAAGTGAGCTGGCTACTGTTAAATAACGTTCAAATAAAATACATTTTGAATGTATTTTGCGAGAGATTAGTTTAATTAATTCAGCCCAGCGGTGTGACTGTTCTCTGTGCCAAGTGTAAAGTGGAAGCCAATGGAATATCAGATTGATTTCCAGTCCTGGCTGGTGGCTGTGACTTTGGTGCAGAGCTTCATTGTTATGTGTTTGCAGGTGTACCCTGTGAGCTCTGGTGGGGGCCTGATCAGTGAGTACGCCTTCATTCGGACCGGCCTGCTGGGCTTCATCGGCCCAGGCGGCCTGGTCTTCATCACGGGCAAGATGGACGGGCTCATCATGGTGAGCGGACGGAGGCACAACGCTGATGATATCGTAGCCACGGCGCTGGCTGTGGAGCCCATGAAGTTTGTCTACAGGGGCAGGTGAGGGGGTCTGTGATACACTTGTCACATATCGACCACACAGAAGAGCCTCAGAGGTGTCCAGCTTCATCCCCATCGACAGCAGTACAAAAACCTCCCGATTTCCAACACTGACACTTACTGTCACCCTGATTAATGAGTCAAGCCCCACACACATTATAAATCTAATAAAGTAGAGCAACAGCGGATGAATCCGGACACAGTTATAGAGTGAAGTTTAATTGTATCCACAGCCAACAAGGAGGAAATTCATCTTTTTCCTGACAGGCTCTGATGACACGTTCTGGAGCTATTTAAAGTCTGTATTTGGGAGGGAGCGAGCGACTGTGGAAATGGGGAGCACAAAATCCTCCGAAAATGTAAAGCAGGCTGAAAGTTTAGTTTTATCTGATTCTTTTGAATTTCTATCAGCTTTCTTTTGGTTTCTGCTGTTCTCACTTTGAACCTTATCATTTCTGTTTTAGGTTATTTATGCAACATCTTCTCACTTGGATAAATTAACTTGGAAATAATTATGTACTTATTACCCCATATTCCCTGATTAAGAATAGAAATTCAGCAAAAATGAAAGAAAAACAATCACTTGGTCGATTCTAGGTTGAGACCAATCAGACGAATCATTTTGACCAAACCTTATTCACAGTACAGTGTCAGTGCTGAAATATTATACAGAGAGAGCACAAGAATCAACCTGCATTATGAGCAGTCTGATGTATCCACTGCAGGGCTAATGTTTGAAACTAAACACCCTCTGAGGTCAGCCTTTCAGCTATTTTTAGATCCATTTCAGGCTCCTGTTATTCCACACATCATCAGAATTGACTGAAGTGATCGCTTTTTTTCTTTTTTCTGGAAGTGTCTCACTGTGGTGATCTAATGAAGTGTTCTTAGTTAATTTGTTTAC
Organism: Menidia beryllina; assembly: GCA_013363375.1. Lineage (NCBI taxonomy): Eukaryota > Metazoa > Chordata > Actinopteri > Atheriniformes > Atherinopsidae > Menidia > Menidia beryllina. The sequence goes on from JABUIW010000156.1 coordinate 6,117,468, forward strand.
ATCTTTTGGACGGAGCTGATGTTTTGAAGGCTGTTAGTTTGTTACTTTGGATTCTGGATTTTGGATTCAAAGCACAGACGCTTCTGCCCCGCAGGATAGCGGTGTTCTCTGTGACGGTGCTGAGGGATGAGAGGATCGTGGTGGTGGCTGAGCAGAGGCCCGACTCCACAGAGGAGGACAGTTTCCAGTGGATGAGCCGTGTTCTGCAGGTGCCTTTTCCTTCAAAACACTGTCAACTGTAATGTTTAGGACGCTTTTATTTGGGTTCAGCAGACGGCTGCTTTGATTGTCCCAAACATGATTCATAAAAAGTATCACACGATGACCTGAGTTTATTTTAGAGTTTTTCTCTGAGGATTAGAGGGTGGGACTCAAAGAAAAATGGGTCTTTGTCTGAAACATTATGGAGGGAGCTGTATGTCTGATCCTGAGACGAAACACATTGCACCGGTATTGGACTCTGTTGCATCAGATTTGTCACTTTTATTGCTGTTACTGTGTTCAACATCTGTTCTATTTTAGCTCTCCTTAGTTTTTGTGTCAGATGAAGCAGCCTCTTTGTACTCATGGAGTTGCCATAGAAACAGCCCAGTATTTACTGAACCATCCTCATGATTGGCTGCTCTAATATTGAAACGTATGAAGCGTTGCAGGACGTTTGTCTTTGCTTTTCATAATCTTCTTGCTTTTTAGGAGTGATGTAATTTGTTTTCTGGGATTCATTTCTGTCAAAAATCCGATTAAGACGGCCTCTCTTTGTCTGTCCCAGGCCATAGACAGCATCCATGGGGTGGGTGTCTTCTGCCTGGCTCTGGTTCCAGCTAACACCCTTCCTAAGACTCCTCTGGGGGGCATCCATCTATCGGAGATCAAACAGTTGTACCTGGAGGGGGGACTGCATCCCTGCAATGTCCTGATGTGCCCCCACACCTGCGTCACCAACCTGCCCAAGCCACGGCAGAAACAGCCAGGTGGGGCGCACAGCTATTGGAACACATGGAGGAGTGTGTGTATGTGTGTGTGTGTGTGTGTGTGTGTGTGTGTGTGTGTGTGTGTGTGTGTGTGTGTGTGTGTCTGCTCCATGTGCAAATGTGCTGATCTGGCTCATGTGTGTCGCAGAGATCGGACCTGCCTCTGTGATGGTGGGGAATCTGGTGTCCGGAAAGAGGATCGCTCAGGCCAGCGGCAGAGACCTGGGACAGACCGATGACAACGACCAGGTAGGCACTCGAGGGGTGTTGATGTGCCTACGAGGAGTGTTGGGTTTGGTTTGGTCACAATTACATGAACAAACCAGGACTTTTTCAAATCATAGGGAATGATCAATCTACAAATCAATTGATCATCAGCAACCACAATCTGGGAAGTTTATCACCCAATTTTAAAATATTCTGTTCAAATGATTGGATTCTACTTTAATCTTTGTAGAACTATTAGTGTCTTAGTTTTAGAAAACATTCTGTTCTTCTTTGTTGTTGATTTAAGATTCTGATATTTCAGCAGAATTGATAATCCCTTTTAATAAAATGAATCTTCCTTTGATTTACAATCCTAACCGGGGGACGAACTTTCTGAACAAGCAAGCCATAGTTTTCACTCAGTATTGGCAGGTTTCATCTGATTTTCCTTTCAAAGTCAGTGCCTGTAATATTGATCACAGTGGCAGACAGAAGACACAGACTCAGCAGGGAGAAACTCATTTAGCTCTGTATGCAGCAGCTGTGAGAAAAAAAAACTGCTGGTGTTAGCGATTCTGGATTTGTTGTGTCTTTCTACTTTTCAGGTTTAAGACAATGTGTGTCCTTTTAGTACTTCTCTGATTGAGACTTTCAGGTGAAACAAAATCAGCGCTTGGCACATTTTAGTTTATTATGTTAGGATGAAAAGTTTGGCAGTTAAGGCAGGAATTGATCGAACGCTCCACAGTGGAACTGATGGTAGGAGATAAAATGACACCGTAATGCGACGCTGTATTTCAGTTCCTGTTCCTGTCAGAGGTTTTGCAGTGGAGGGCTCAAACTACACCGGACCACGTCCTCTACACCCTGCTCAGCTCTCGGGTAACAGCACACATATCTCACGGCCTTAATTGTTCTCGCTACAACAACCCATACCACCGTTAGTTTCACTTAAAACGCTAAATGTCCACCATGGGTATTTTCAGATAAAGCGATCGACATGTGGTTCCATCCCTGTATAAGCAGATATTGAGCCAGATTTATATTAAGAAACCCCAAGTTTTTGGTTCAAACATCCAATAAAGTGTGCCATCCTCCAGGGGGCGGTGTCGAGCTCCCTCACCTGTCTGCAGCTGCATAAGAGGGCGGAGCGGGTGTCGGCTCTGCTGATGGAGAGAGGAGGTCTGCAGGAAGGGGACCACGTGGCCCTGGTCTACCCACCGGGTCAGAGACAGCTCACATGGTGGTTTCTCAACAGGTGCACGCCTCCAGCAGCATTGGCTCACAAACCCCCTCTCCGCTGTGTTTGTGTGTCTGTTGGTCCCGCAGGCATCGACCTGATCGCAGCTTTCTACGGCTGCCTGTACGCCGGCTGTGTGCCCATCACAGTGCGGCCGCCCCACCCTCAGAACATCGCCACCACCCTGCCCACCGTCAAGATGATCGTCGAGGTCAGTCACTGCTTTCACCGCTTTTCATCCTGGGCACCTCCAAAACATAAACTAACTTTTATTGTAGGTTTTCATGCAGTCGCATGAGTTCTCTTAACAGAAGAATGCCTGCATTATCTTTGAATCCCTTGAGGCTCTTTGCATAAAGTGTCCCTGAAGCCTTGTGTTGACAGATTTATGTGTTTACGTGACCAGCAGGATGAACTGAACCTTCAGTATTTATTGTTCAGCCGTTTCTTCATCCTTCTCACAAAGTTAAAATTAGATGAAAATACAGGTCAGATAATGTGCCTTTTAGCTTTTTCCATAGAAAGTGAATTATACCAGAATTTTATTTCTACTGGAATTCATCTGGGATGTCTGGTTGCGGCTTAACTGTTATGTTTCCGAAAGCTCAAGTGGAGAGGGTCTGCATGCTGGAACCGAGAAGCTTTTCTGAACATATAACAGAAAAAGTCTAAAACCAACCCAGCTCAATAAAATTTCCGATTTTTGGGAATAGAGTCCACGCCAAATGAGATGTTGCACATATTTCACAAACTTTTTTTAGGAGTGTGGGTTTTAAAACGTTGCAGAATGTGTCCACAAAACTTTTTGAAGCTAAAGTCCCCCCTCCGTTCTCTTCTGTTGCTCCTGAAGGTCAGCCACTCGGCCTGCGTGATGACCACAGCGGTCATCTGTAAGCTGCTCCGCTCTAAGGAGGCCACGGCTACTGTGGACATCAGGAACTGGCCCCCGGTCCTGGACACAGGTACTTTAGCTTCTGTTATAAACCCGAACTCTGAGGTAGGGGGTAGTGGGACAGATGAATTGTTAACCAGGATAAACAAAGCCAGAGCTGTAAAGGGAACGTACATACTAACAGCAGCACGCGATAAACAGTTTTGTTCATAAATGAGCATCTTGCGCAGTGTGAGGCTATGATTTTTAATTATTTTGCCCAAAAGTGGAGCTCAGAGGCACAGAGCAATAAACTGCATCAGACGTTGGATAAAGACTCGCAGCACTCAGTGAGATTTGTCAAGCATAAGAGAGATGAAGATTATAAGCAGAACTGTGTTTTAAATGAGCTGCTTTTGATGAAGAAAATAGAGCATCTGTTGTGTTTGCGTGGCGCCAAAACATCAGAGCGCCGTAGCCCCTCTTCAAGCTGCCAGCGAGCTCTATGGGTTCAAGCTGAGGCCAGCCCATCTCAAATGGATAGAACTCAACAGACTGCTCTCTTGAATGTGATGAAATAAATGTGTGTGTGTGTGTTTGTACTACAGATGACCTGCCAAAGAAGAAGCCTCCAGCTCTCTATAAACCCACCAACCCCGACGGCCTGGCCTATCTGGACTTCAGTGTGTCCACAACGGGCATGTTGGCCGGAGTACAGGTCAGCCCGCTGTTAATCCTTACTGTCCCCCTCCCACCCTCCTTTTAATTAATTAGTTGTCTACTCCAGAGGGAGATTCAAACCGAGGGACCTTAAAGACGGCAGAAAAAAGCATTTTTAGTTCAGTGTGGGAGATTTCAATTCAAACACAAGCAAACCAGCTGTGAACACATTTTTAATGCAGATATTCACATTAACTGTCATTCTGTTTCGTTCCTGTTCGTCTGTGCCTGTTGTTGTGTCTCTCCGTCCTTCCCTTCCTCTCTCCAGATGTCCCATAATGCAGTTGGAGCCTTCTGTCGCTCAGTGAAGCTGCAGTGTGAGCTGTACCCGTCCAGAGAGGTGGCCATCTGTCTGGATCCCTACTGCGGCCTCGGCTTCGTCCTCTGGTGTCTCTGCAGGTTGGTGTGACTCTTCATTCAGAATCCCTGAATTAAGTTTTCTTCTGATGTTTTCCATTGTGACAGACTTTAAAGACATATGTGTGTTTAGATATTAAAGCAACAGGTATCAAGATGTAATTTTTAGCGAAAACATGACATGGCCCTTCATTCTATCCCCTTTTTAAGAATCTATACACCAAGTTTTCCATTTCAAATGTTGTTTGAACATTTGTTCAGATTTAACTTACACGATTTGTTAGTTACACGCTTTGATAGGCAGATGAAGATGAAGCATTTTTTCCGACGACATGTTTAGTAAAGCAGGAAGAAGAGGAAAGATTTAGATTTGCAGTTTTAGATGAAGAAGAAGACTTTATTGATCTCACCAATGGAGAAATGGTGGTCTTTAAACCTTAAATCTTAGTGTCATTTTACAGTTCTGCTTACTTTTAAATTCAGTCTCCATAAATCCTGAGACGTGTGAGCACTGCTCCCCCCTACAGTGATGATATAACAGTCATAACAAACACTTTTATCAGCTTGTTGTCCATGTTCCTCTGGACAGCACATCCTAAACTTTACAGATCTAACTGATCATTAGAAGTATCGATTGTAGCTTTACGTCATGCTGTCATTAGTGCTAAAAAAAGAATCAAACACTGTGAAACCCCACAGTTTTAGATGTATGTTGACAGGAACCAGTTAGATTAAGCATATTTGTGTTGTGTGCAGCGTTTATTCCGGCCACCAGTCCATCCTGATCCCCCCGGTGGAACTGGAGACCAACCCGGCTCTGTGGCTGCTGGCCGTCAGCCAGCTGAGAGTGCGAGACACCTTCTGCTCCTACAGCGTCATGGAGCTCTGCACCAAAGGACTCGGACTGCAAACCGAAGCGCTCAAGGTCAGCACAACACAGACACTTCCACATGTCGATTCCACTCGGATTCCACATTGTAAGAAAATAACTTCTTGATGTCATTTTATGAGGAGAGTCTCAAGTGTTTGTAACAAATACGCACCACTTTGACTGCGGCACAAATGAGAGGTCATTAGCAGCCCGGGACAGTCGCACTAAGTCTCCATTTCAGCTTGTGTCCACAACCAGTCTTATAAATCGTTTTCGATTGAGTAAAATCAGACTGATCAATATGTTACGCCGTGCTTTTTCCTGAATGTTGACGACACATTTGGTACAGGAAGAAATTTTTTGCTCTCAGTAAACATAACAACCCCATTCCTGTTGGTGGAAAATTGCTCTGCATCAGCCTGTCAGAAAATTATAGATCAAAACGCAGCATTCAGTTACTGAGTTGAAAGTCATAATGAACAACTTTAAAGTTAAAAAACAAAAGCAGCAACATTTTGTGTGATGTGAAATAAATAGATAAACAAACATAAGAAGCATATGTTTTTTATGTGTTTGCATGGCATCCAATACAAACATTTTCTGGTGATTTGTGTTTAAGTGGGTTTCTGAGCAGTTTTGTCCCCATATGGTGATAAATTAAGTGTCATAAAGACTTGATATCCATTATAGTGCTTAAATGTTCTTCTTTCTGATTTTCTATTGATGTTTCAAAACTGCTCCTATCCATCACTTTTATGTTTACCATAAAACTGCTGTTCCTCGATATGAATTTCTACAGCAAATTGTTCATTTCGGGAACTCTCCAGAGAGTTTTAAGTTCTACTGCAGCAAACTGTCATAAAGCTGGAGGAAGTTTCCTTAGGCGGAGCTGACACTGCCAATAAAAGCCTCCTGAATGTAACCCAGACTATTCAGAAAGTTTCAACATGTAGTGAATCTACCACCGCCTCAGGTCATGTCTCAGGTAGCCCGTTTCACTCATTTTGAGCCATGGGGAAGCATTAACTTAAAAGTGGATGACGTCTAAATGATCATCACAAAAAATGGCCACGTCCAAATTTAAGCAGCAGCTCATTGGTGTACAAACTAACAAGTCACAGAGCTAAACAGTTAAATACACATTTAGAGGCAAAGTCTGACCAGAGTTGCTTTAACACATTCATGATAATAGTAAGTTTTTTGTTTCTAAAATGGTCTTAATTGCAGTCCTGAAGTCCATCCTAGGCTTCTCCAGTCCATAACGATCTCTTCTCAGAAAATAAATCAGAACGGGAGCCAAAATCACATCAACTCCGCAGCTACCCAGAATGCATTAGCACAGGTGGACTTCAGGCGCGTCCTGTTAAACCGTCAGCCTCTGACTGTAATGGAGACAGTCACTCTGCGCAGGCTGCCGCTGTCGGAGTTGTCTCTCCAGCATCGTCTCTGGTAATAAACTCTGCCTCCATCTGCTCAGCCAGAGGCCACGTCTAAGCGGCGGAATAACAGACTCACGCTCCTCTGATTGGTCCCCGATGGAAGCCACAGAGTACATTTTAGTCCTTATCTGTGTTTAAGTCTCTGTGGTGACTGAAACGCAGAGTGAGAAGTGGAAATGCGTCTTATTACAGGCAGTTTGTCGCAGCAGAGGTGAAGAGGCAGAGGATTCCATGACAATAAAATGCAAGAACCATTTTTGACAGTATTTACCAACATGTTTTTTTGGGTGCATCATATGGAAATGGTCAGACTCTGTGAATTTGTGAATTGATAAAGTAAAAATAATGCTCATAGACAGAAAGATGCTTTAGGAAAAGACAGAAGAGATCTGATCCTAATTACTCAGGGAGAACACACCAGACCCACATACTGGGCTTTTCCTGTTTTATCTTAAAGATCGCCCTTTTCTCTCGTCCAGGCTCGAGGTCTGGATCTGTCCCGGGTTCGGGCCTGCGTGGTGGTGGCGGAGGAGAGGCCCAGGATGTCGCTCACACACTCCTTCTCTAAGCTCTTCAAAGACCTGGGCCTTCATCCACGGTCTGTCAGCACGGCCTTTGGCTGCAGAGTCAACCTGGCCATCTGTCTGCAGGTAAAAGCTGAAAAGGCACATCCCATCGTTATTCGACAAAAAGGGAGAAATGTATACCATTTTTAGTCAGTTTAAATAGTTCATTCCTGACTTCAAGTAAGATTTTTTAATTTGTTTTTATTTAACTTTATTTTTGCTTATAAATGCAGGGCACCTCTGGACCCGACCCCACCACTGTGTACGTGGATATGAGAGCACTGCGCCACGACAGGTTTGTGGGACTGTCAGTCGGACCTTCCATCTTTAGAAGGCTAGTAGAAAAGTTTGACATGTAAAAATGTGTCTCTGTCAGGGTTCGGCTGGTGGAGCGGGGCTCTCCTCACAGTCTGCCTTTAATGGAGTCTGGAAAGGTGAGTGGATTCTCACTTTAGAGCAGGACTTTCTCATGCTTCCACTCCAAACGTTTACAGGTGTGACGAAACCCTACAGAAGCCGTTTCTCTTGAGATGTTATTAGAACAAATCTAATTAGCTTTAACGATGATTTAGATTAAAGCAGCTTTAAACCGAACTCCGCTTTGTAAGAAAGGACAGAAAACTGATAAAAGCAAACGGAGACGCTGAGATATCAGAATGAGATTTGGAGTGAATGACTGCGCATTCCAGGTCTATTTCTGCTGCTTTTTATGGCACATCCTCCCACACTCAGTGAGTCAGCCAAGGCTGCAGGTTTGAGTCAATGATGAGCCTCCGTCCTCCCTCTCAGTCTGTGCATATGTGGGAGAAGAGACTCACATCGAGTTTAGAATAGAATCAAGAAAGATAGCTTGTCCGGTAGTGAATGTACAGCCTTTTGTTGTGCTGTTTTCATGTATGAGCATTTAGTTGTCAGTGAAGCTGAAACGCTAAAGTGTGTGGGAGCACTTCCTGAATTCAGTGCGGATTTGTTTGAGGCACTGAGGATGACGAGCAAGGCTGCGCAACCCCTGCGGAGTTAATTATGACCAGAACTGACTGTTTACTTTGGACTTCAGTGGACGCCCTTGTGGGGCTAACTTTATGCAGGGGAGAATGACGTCACACTTGGCAGTTTGGTTTATATAATTTGTACGAACCGAGAAAGCCAGAAAAATGCTAATCAACAGGACTCTTTAAGAAAAAAAATCTACAAGTTCAATCTGTAACGTGAAGAGAAAGCGATCTCTCAGCAACACCCAGAAACTCATCCAAGCTCATCTGCAGGAGTCCACTTTTTAGAATGTGACATGTCCAGAGAGGGCTGTCATCAACAGAGAGCAACATATGTGACCAAAAGGGACACAGAGAGACACATGGCCCCCCCCCGGCTTTATTGTAAAAAAACTTTTAATCTTAAACATTGCTTCATTTGTGGACTCAGCTGAATATAGGTTGAAATGGGTTTCTGTTTCTGCTCCACTGACTGATTAGACTGTTAATTAGAGCAGATTTACAGCCACTAAGGTACAACTAAGGCCGTTCATTAAAGTCAGCAGAAATTACTTATGAAGCTTATTAAAAAGCTCTCTCAGTCAAGAAGGGGAAAGAAAGCTGTTTCGTCACACATTTGTTCCACTCTCAGGACAAAGTCACCATTTGTTCATTTTCTGGAGACAACAGGAAACAGAACATGCAGCTACTCATCAAAAGCTAACAGATGGAAGAAAAGGAGCAGAAATTCATCACCTGCTACTGTGAGCTCGCCCACGCCGAGTAGATGAGGTCCGGAGAAGTGGGTTTATTTTTAGAGCCTGTTCAAAAAACAACAGCTGCCGTTGAGTGCTGCTGGTTTTAATACGAAGGCCACTCCTTGGCCTCTTGTTTATGTCTGGCTGCCTGTAGCTACTTGGGTCTGATACAAGCCCACAATGATCTCTGGGTCAGCTTCCACCCACTATGCAGACCCGGGGTATCCATCAGGTCACTGACATCTGTCACTGCCACCCCTGGGCACCAGTCCACGGTCCACTCTGGTCCCACATTCTGCCTTCAAGAGGCTCTAGAAACCATTGTTTTTCCCCCAGTACCTCCACTTACGCCAAGCAAACTAATTACTACACTTTTCCTACGGTTTCCGTCGATGATGTATCTGTAAATTGTTAATTATCTTTTTTCTGTGTAAGTCACACTGAATGAAGAACAGGAACACGACTCATCACAAACCCTCAAGGCTCTTGATAAAAACAGCTAATGTCACTTATAATGGAATCTCTAAAATTAGCGGTTTGTAATTAGATTTAATTTAAAAAAGCACAATTTTATGAATAGCTTTTTTTTTATTTCAATAATTCTCTGTCCTGGCTTTGGTGATTCCTCCCCTTTAATGGCCTGTCTGGGGTCATTAAACAGGTGGTTGAAGAACACATTTAGAGATCTACCCACAGTTTCTGATCTGGGAGGAAAGGGTGAAGCGCGTCAGAGGGATGGATTTTTCTGGGGGCTTTATGAGTTGTTTGTTTGTGATCTTCCCCCACACTGACACAAAAGGAAAGGGAGAATGGTGTGGGGGGGGGGGGGGGGGGAGGGGGGGGCGGTTGATTTTGACTCATTGCATGTGGGAAGAGGACAGAAGCAGAATGATTTCAGGTCAGTTAGTCGATTGTAAAGCTTCAGTGAGTTAGCGCTGGTGTTTGTGTGTTCATTCATTTGATGCCAACAGACTGACTATCTGCTCAGTGCCACCAGCTGTCTGTCTGTGGAGTTTTACTTCCAGGTGGATCAAAGATCAAACTCAGTGTGAGTGTGCAGTAACCATGGCAGCCCTTTTTCTTTTCAGATCCTACCTGGAGTCCGTATCATCATCGCCAACCCGGAGACCAAAGGACCGCTGGGAGACTCTCATCTCGGAGAGGTGGACTCTACGTTTCCTGTCTTTTTCTATACCTTTTTTCTCTTTTTGTTGTATTTTAAATTTCTTTCCTTCTTCGGACCTTAGCTGTAGTCATGTTATCTTTGCGCTCCATCCCTCCTCATGTGGTCACCAATAGGTTCGAAAATCCCATTTAGCCGCAGCGTCTTAAGCCTTTTGTGCCCCTGCTGCAGATCTGGGTTCACAGCGCTCATAACGGCAGCGGTTACTACAGCGGATACGGTGAGGAGGTCCTCCAGTCGGACCACTTCAGCTCCAGGCTCAGCTTTGGAGACACTCAGACGGTCTGGGCCCGGACCGGCTACCTGGGCTTCCTCCGGCGCACTGAGCTCACTGACGCCAACGGAGGTGAGATCTGCTGTCTGACTCCTCTGTTCCCTCCATGCGCTGCCGCTGAAACCAGGCCTGACTCTGAGTGTGTCTGTGGGTTGGGGGCAGAGAGGCACGATGCTCTATTCGTGGTGGGGGCTCTGGAGGAGGCCATGGAGCTGCGAGGGATGCGGTACCATCCCATTGACATAGAGACCTCTGTCATCCGAGCACACAAAAGCATCATGGAGTGGTAGGTTTATGTTAATATTGTAATTGATTGAAGTACAGATATTTAAGGGTTGTTCTTTGGTTGCTTTTTCAGTCCAGCTGACCTTTTTCAGAGGAATGTGTTTTTTCTTTGTTAAAAACAAAAAAAGAAGCCATCAGATCAAGGGATTAACCAGCCTTGGTCTACAAATATCAAACAACTAACAAAGAAGCAATTTGAATTGGATCTTTAGCCTGTCACTACAACACATAATTAGTTCCCATTCTTAGCTAGTGTGCGGAATAAGCAAAAGATAACAACAGAAAATAGTGTTCATGCAGAAAATGGCTGATTTCCAAAGAACTATTTGCTGAAAAATATTAAGTGAAAGGGTTGGGCCTAAAAAATATCTACAACAGATAAAAAGTTCCTGAAAGTGATGAGGCCATTCTTAAGAAAGGGAAACTAAACCTGAGGATCTACTAAACAGATTTGATTAAACATTTCTAAAATATATATATATATCTTTCACAAAACCCTCAAATTTTAAAAGACTTTTCAAACAAAGTCATGTAATTGGTTGCTTTCTCAGACCAAATATTGACTTTTAAGATAATAAGAATTGTGCAAACTCTCTATTTAACTATTTCTATTCATGTTTACATATGGTCCAGTTGATCTATGAAACTATTTCCGCAATGTTTTGGGAAAAACGGCTTTGACCCCGGTTGTGTCGGTGTGCCTCTCCAGCGCTGTCTTCACCTGGACCAACCTGCTGGTGGTGGTGGTGGAGCTGGAGGGCTCCGAGCAAGAAGCTCTGGACCTGGTTCCCATGGTGACCAAGGCAGTGCTGGAGGAGCACTACCTGATCGTGGGTGTCGTCGTGGTGACGGACATCGGCGTCATCCCCATCAACTCCCGTGGGGAGAAGCAGCGCATGCACCTCCGCGACGGCTTCCTACAAGACCAGCTGGACCCCATCTACGTGGCCTACAACATGTAGCCTGAGTGTGTGTGCGCGTGCGTGTGTGTGAGAGCGGGCATGCGTTCATATGCTGTGCATATTGCCGTTGTTGTTCATTTATTTCCCCCCAAAAATCAACATGTACTGTATTTTTGAACCTGCGTGTGGTGTGGTCGTCAGTCGTCCGTTTGATTTGAAGTCGTGTCGTGCCGGTGGGTTGATTGGCTCATGAAGCACCTCTCTTGGTTTTTTTACACCCCCCGCTCAATCGTGTGACCGTCACCGGGAGCTCGTCACTGCAGAACGCCTTAGGGGAACACTGTGCTCGGGGCGCCGGCCCCGCTCGTCACACCGCCTGTCGTCTTGGAGGTAAAAGTAGAAGAAGTACTAGAGACTGTATCCGTCAACATGCTTAACTGGTCAAAGTGAAAACTCCCGTTCTTTGTAGTATTATTTCAATTAGAAAAAGGGGCATCCAGATTATTATTGTAAAAAATATAAATATTGTACATAGACATAATAATCTATATGGAGAGATACCTAAAACACAATGAGGTGTAGTAGCCCCTATATGCAGCTCTCTCCACCCGCACCCCGTGTGTTTGTGTGTGTGTGTGTTTACCTGTGTTGGTGTGTGTCAGGGACATTTAGACACTGATTTTGACCCCAAACGACCAGATGCGAAACATTTCTACGGAGTTTCACACGCAGGAAGGAGACAAAAACATCTGCGGGTGTTTTCCATGAAGTGGCTCACGGGGACAACTGCTCTGCTTCTCTGGATCTCGTAGAGGTTCAGAAGTACCCGAGACATCTGAGTAAAATCCAGTCGTGCGGCCTCTCATTGATTTGAAGCAAGAATGCTGCAAATTTTAACACAGACAGTAATGATGTTTAATTTTGATAGTTTTCTGAGTTACTGACCTGTGAAAATCAGACCAAAAGCATCACGTGCACTGTGTGAATATATAAAAGAAATGTGACTATTGTTATTTAAATGGAGTGTAAGGGAATCTAAATGATTAAGAACAGAGGTGATAGTAACAGCTTCCAGATGCTGCAGCAGTAGTAAGTTTAATCAGCTGCCAGTCAGAAGAAATGAAAATTGTTTAATGGAATTAGTTTAAGCTATATTAAAGAGGTTGTGTTTTTTAGAGCTCAATGCAGAGTAAAAAAAGATCAAATGATTTAAATATATTTTATTAAATAAAACCCAGCCAGCTCATATTCACAGCTCCATTTGAAGTCTTTATTAAACAACAAGACCTGGAACTGCTGTGCTAAGTCATTGCTGTGATGGTGGGATTTAATGTAGAAAGGGCTGCGGAAACATCTGGAAACTGTTGGGACAAAAAGGGATTTCCAGATTAAGTTTACATAGAAAAGCTTCTATTGTAGCAATAATACCCCTAAAAGGATGTTCTTTACTGGCTGTGTGGATTCCAGACATATAGGATTAACAGCATTTTCTTCTTCTTCTGTTTCCAATTTCAAGCATCTGAAGGATCAAGGTTTTTGTGTAATTTTCCTTAGAGTAAGGGCAAACTGGAACTGCGATGGGTTCAGAAGTGCAGTGAAGTAAATACGCTTTTTGCTATGCTTGTATTCGCTTCAATATCCTTTAATGGGTTTCTACAGAAGCCCACAAGGGCCAAAGCAAACACCGGCTCCTCAGGGTGTTGAGACGTTCGGACAGTTCCAGTTTTCAGTTTCTGCCTCTAGATGTCACCACACACTTGAAGTCTTTCTCTGGAGAAGCTTTGTTGTAACTTAGAATGAGAAGTTGGTGATTACAGTGTAATTGACCTAATTTTTAAAGAGTCCAAAGTCCTGGACAGAAGATTAACGCAGAGTATGTTTGGAAGAAGGCCAGTTCAGCTCCATCCTGTGACATTAAGTATTATCATATAAAGCTGGTAGTTCTGTAGACTTTGGAAGTATGCAATTTGAATCCATTTTATTCATTTGATGTTCTTGTTAGGGGACTAAGTCATGTAGTTTAGGCCCTCTGTGCTCTTACTCAGTGCTTTGGGCCTCATCTCTGCAGATGCTCACTCCTTCATTTCATTTTTCTGACGCCTCGCTCCGTTCTTCAGCATCAGGAAATCAAAGAGAAAGATTTTCTTTGGGAAACCTGCAGTAAAGAACATCCTTTGAGCTTTGGTACAGCAGCTACCACCTGACGTGCACTGACCCAAACACTTCCTCAAATGAACTGAGGGTATAGAAGATTCTAACATATATACGGATAATGATAATAATAGAAGTATATGAAGAGTTTAAAGACATATGACTTTATCCCAGGACTCTGAAGAGCTGACTGCTGGGGATCATCGATGCTGTGTGCAGGTGGTGTGAAGCCTTTTTCTCAGAGTGTTGTTGTTGTTGTTGTTTAGAAAAACTCCCAAACAGTGAGTTTGTTTACATGCCTGTGGCTAAATAACACGTGACATTTTTTTTTCCATCTTTCTTATCGTTTTTCCTCCACGCGTTGATCAGAAGAAAAACCTTTATGCATATCAGAAGTTGCTTAGCTCTTGTTTGGCTGACTTAGCGGTTTGGGTTTGTTGGTAGCAGCGTAGCGGCCATGTTTCAGTCCCTGAGTGTGTGTGTGTGTGTGTGTGTGTGTGTGTGTGTG
>JABUIW010000156.1:6131751-6172939 GCA_013363375.1 Menidia beryllina
TGTGTGTTTGGATCAGGAGGAACTCCCGTCGGACACCCGGAGGACTCTGTGTTCAAGGCCCAATGGGAGAGAGGCTGCGTGGTGCGTGTGTGTGTGTGTGTGTGTATACTGTGTGTAAATAGTGTTGATTTTGTACGGTACAAGTGTGTTGACTTGTTTTGTACACATGATGAAAAAGATTAAATGACACTTTTATAAGAGCCTGCTATTGGCTCACCGTCACACTATACAGTGCAATAAAGTGCTTTGATTGGCTAAAACTCAGACTGGACTTTCTTTCTTTCTTTGTTCCAGCTTCCAATGCTTCCACACACCTCATTTCCTGATTTAGGCTGAATGATTATATTTAAAGGAATTCTCTTTTAATAATTCTCTTTAAAAACTAACTCTTTTAGGTGTGTTAATGCTGAGAAACTTCTAAAAGTTGCTGGACAGCATCCTTTGTTATCTAAAGTTGTAAAAGTTTTGAAAGAGCAACAGAGTTGAGGATTCAGCTACAACAGCTTTTTATCAATTTGAACCATTTTTTCATTAACATATGCTGACAAACACTCAGGCAATATACTGTACTGCTCACCATGTTGGGGTTTCTTTAGTTTCTTAAGTTTTACTTTTTAGGATCAAACATTTGCAACAAAAACAGAGGACTCAAAACTTGACAGGTAATAATGAAACTTTATTACTGGAAAATGAATAGTGGAGGGGTGACTGGCTTTCCCACCCACACTGTAAACACTTCATCTGTTGACAGGAAGGAGTAAAGTTTGTACATGCCGCCATGTTTACAGGCTTTTATGTGCATGTTTGCTCACAAAGCGACCACAAATGGACAGTGAGAGGCCACAAACGGCACCGGAAACAAAGCTGTTTCTGAGCTTTGACACGCAGTAACAGCCTCACAATTAGGTTTATTGGCCAAGTGTTTCTACATACAAAGACTTTGACCTGGTCGTGGTGCAGAACATGAAACATATACATAGCACTAAGAAAAAATTAAAATTAAGTAGAGTGGGACCCTGGACCTTCTCGGCTCAGATATTTATATCTGTGGGTCTTAACTGACTGAGTGATCTGTGGGGGTCACACAGACGGGTTCAGCTGATGGATGAAGTTTCCATTCTTTCCTCATCTGCTGTTCTTTGATCTGTGGTGGATCCCCGTCATTCAAACCTCTGCGGACGCTCTGGTTTATCTCCATCTTCAAATGGTTCCACTAACAATTTATCAAAAAGGGCCTTTGCTTGCAAAGAAACAGAGATCGCCTTTGCGCTTTAAAAGCAACAAAGCTTTCAGAACGACACAGGAAATTTATATTTGGATCACAGCATTAAAACACAGGGATCCAACAAATTAAAAACATCTGCACCATTCAACTGAGAACAGTTTTCAGACACAATTCATGTTTAACTTTATTTTATTTATTAACATTTACCCTTTTCTACCTTTAAGGCGGTAATTATCAGAAGCTTTAAAATGAAAATTATCATCAGAAATGACTCTGTTTCTCAACTAATATGAGGAAATAAAGTCATGGAACAGTGTAAGAACAAAGACTAAAGGATAAAGGTTGGAAGTCATTGGCCTTTTTTTTTCAACTTATGCTATCTGCTCAATCCGGTTTAGTCACAGGGGACAGAGCTCAGCCTGGACAGGTCAGCAGTCATCACAGGACCACACAGAGACACTCCCACACCAAGGAGCCATTTGGAAACACCAGTTTAACCCAACATGAGGAGGCGGGACCCCCCAGATAGGAAGTTTAATGAAAATGTATTTGAATTCAGTTTTTTTTCTCTTTTTTATACACCGATTCCCAATAAAAGTCATCTTTGGGTACAGTTTCGGTTATACATATCTTCTGTGATCAGCTCATTGGATCAATGAATGTCTTGGTTTGTTTTGGGCCCAATTAAGGGTCACATTTTGGTCAAAACCAAGGCTAAGTGTCCACGTGAGGTCGCTGTTGTTTTACTTCTTCAATCAAACTCTTTAAACTTCCTCAAGGCTCTTTCAGCCTTGAACAGGGGACGCGCATTGGACCAGAGGCGCGCGTGTGACAGGGACGCTCCTCACCCAGCGGCTCTGGGACTTCTCTCTGCGGGGTGTTTGGGTTCCAGCTGGTCCACGGCGGTTTGCAGGCTCCTATGTTACAGTCTCCACGCCTCTGAGGGTCAACGCTCCATCCAAACCATGTTTTCTCCTGTGAGCCAAAGTGAGATCTAGTCCGTGTGGCGATGTGGGGAAACTGTGCGTAAAGGGGACGGAAATCTGAGTTACAGGCGGAGATTTGCGCGTTGCAGCCACAAACCTGTCAGCCTGCAGCTGAGAGCATTTGACCACACGCGTTTCCTGCTGAGGAAAAGAGTCAGATGAGCTGTGGGCTGCTGTTCAGGTGGGTTTAACCCCCGATGGATGAGATGTCCTTTACGCAGCGGCTCGCTCTTCTGCTCGGCTTGATCCACACGGTTAGTCCTTTGCTTGTTAATATTATTATGATAGCTTTCAGTTCTTCTTTTGAAAAAAAAGGGCATTTTTATATTTATGCCTTTCACTTTACTGCATTTCCAAGAATTATGTTTACATTTAGAGGTTCTAATTCTGAAACTATGCTTATTGTTAAATTATTCTAATGATCTACTTGATTCATGTAATATTACTCTAAAAATGGATACTATACAGTTATTTCATGCATTTGTGTTTTGCTTCCTGATCCAGAAATCATTCCTTTATAATTTACGTCCAAATGACAGGACTTTCTTACAATATGTTTCTGGACTTCTCCAATCTTTCTGAATGCATTTCACACTTTAATCCAGTTTAAAAACTGATAATTTTTAGAGGAATGTTTTTTAAGCCTTCAGCTTAAGCTGAAAATGGCCAATAACTCAAGGGATGAACACGTGTTTAAACAGACAACTTGGAACCTGACACGGGACCTGAGAGATGCATTTGGATCATCTCCTTTTGGCCCATGCCTCTTCAGAAATGCTCTCCATGGAAGGTGGCTGTCAAGAAGCAATTTTTTAGGAAGGGAAACAGGAAGAAAATGTTAAATTATGCCAAATGACTCAAAAGATATACTGAAAACCAGTGACAGCAGCTGGTAAAACCTCCCTCACCATGAACTAGTGTTTTCAGAACAACATTATCAGCCTCTGATGTGGTTATAGGAGAACTGTAGCCCACTCAGCATTGCTTCAGTTTATTGAGATTTGCAGCATTCATTTCTGCACACCAGAAGTCCAAATGACCAGCCATCTTATCTTTTTTTTTTAGGTCTGAATTTTTTTAAGGTGCTCACACTTATCAATGATCAAATAGTCCATTTACCAGCAGTTTTGGATCATTGAACGTTGAGTTTATGTATTATGTCCCATTTTTAGCTCAGTAAATAATAAATCATTGGGATAACCCCTACATTTTTCATTTTGGTTACCGCTTATTCCCTAATGGGGTCGCGGGGTGACTGGAGCCTAACCCAGTAGTCCATGGGCGAGAGGCGGGGTACACCCCGGACAGTCCCCAGTCCATCACAGGGCCACACAGAGACACACAAGGACAAAAAAACACGTACACTCACAAACACTTCTAAGGGCAATTTGGAATGTCCAATTAACCTATTATGTAGGTTTTTGGACGGTGGAAAATCCGGAGAGAACCCACCCAGACATGGAGAACATGCAAACTCCACACAGGTTCAAGTCCTGGTTCCCCCGGGGACTCAAACCCCCTCACCTACATTTTTCCATTTTGTAATTCATTATTTGTACGTTCTTACTTCTTATCGTTAAAAATCATAGAATTTGTTGCACTTTTAGCCAGTTATGGTCAGATTTAATGAAGAGGGCTCTTTTATTCATTACTTAGAGTGGATTAATCCGGTGTTAGCCATCTTGATGTCTTCCGACCTGCAAAACACAAAATCAATGCTCACAGGCTGAATCAGCTCTGTGTGGTGTGACTCTCTGTTGCCTTCAGATGCGAACATATGAAGCCTGTTTTCAGATGTTGATATCTATTACCAAACGCCCTATTTGTTAGTGTGAGAAGGCTCCATAATATTGTGAAAGAGACTGAAAGTTTTCCTGAGGACCAATCCCTCTAAAGCTGAATAAATCAAGTATTTATTGGAAGAAAAGGCGTCTAGCTGTTGCGGGACTTGAGTCTGACCACTTGAAGATTTTCTTTCAAACATTGCAGAATGATGAGCAGCCTGTGGCCAAATCCACTGACCAAAGCCTGAATAAAGGAAAGAGATGAGGTGTAAGTCTGATAAGGAGGTTTCATTTGAATGTGATTTATGTTGATCCGTGAGTCTGCAGAAGAGCAGCAGCCCCGAAGTTAAGAGGGCAGAAAATAGCGTTAAACGTCGATGCCATTGATCTGTAACCGTCTGCTGGTTTTGTTTTTCTGGCTTGTCGAAACTATGGTGTAGCCTTCTACTAAGGCTTTAGGAAGATGTTCATTCTTATGTATCGTGTGGAACTGGCAGGGAGGGAGCGGATCAGCCCAAAATGAGTCCAAACAGCCAGCTGGAGTGAAAGATATCTCCCTGTAACAGAAGCTCAAGTCTTCACAGATTGCTGACACAAGGTTCAGGATAAAAAAGTGTAGTTAAATCCTGTTTTATGTTATTCCTGATTCCTCTACCTCAGTATGGAGTTGTATGCTCCTGCTGCACAACCCAGAAAAATAATATCAAAGCAAATAATCCTTGGCCTGATTTCCCGATTTAATTTCCCAATTTTGCTAGTTAGTATTTACAGTCTTTTTTTGTTTTGCCAAATTGTGAAATATGGCCCACGTAAATCCAGTGAAATACTTTAGCTGTTGTGAAACTTCTGCATAGCACAGCCCATCCAAATTGGGACATCCGTCTTTATCTGAAGCCAGGAGAGCCATTTGTACTCAAGAAATGTCATAACTCCAAACCCGTTTTGAAATATCTGCCAACATTTTTAATAGAAGTTTTTTTTTTTTTACATACAAGTTGCAGAAAACAGAAATTTCACTCGTATTGTTCCAGCACATTCTTGTTTTCCTTTATTTACTCCAGCATGACACATCTATTAGAAGACATTCACATGGAAAAATAATGCCAGGAAAAGTGCAAACTGGAGTCACTTTTCTGAAACAGTTTTCATCTGCCAACCATGAGGATGCAGGAGTAGCAGAAACAGCTGAACATTCGCTATCATCTCCAGTACAGTTTGTCCCACAGTATGTGCACAGTTTTCAGCCTGACCCACTGACCAATGCACCAAAATTCCTTTGGAACACAAATTGCAGATTCATCCTCTGATGGAAATTATCCAAAAGAAATGCATTGGAAGGCTGCAGAAGCAGTGTGGAATTCATTTTTGTTTTTACAGAAATTCAGAGGATATTCCCGACCAGGATCTTCTAATCAATGCACTGCTTAACTGACCAGGAGTACAAAGGAGGACACCAGCTATGGTCCACGAGAAGCAGTCTTCAGGAGGTGTTTAAGGCCGTCTCCAAACTATTTTGAGTCCGTCCAAGATAGATAGAATTAAAGCTGTCAATCTTCCACGGAGGGTCTAGAGAGAATCTTGATTGTTTTGGCTGCAAGAGAAAGCCACTTCTCTGTAAAGAGACCGCGACAGCACAGTTTAGGTTTGCAAAACTGCACCTCCAAACAGACTTCTGCAACAAAGAGCAAAGCAGAGTGTTGGTCAGGAAGCACAGAAAGCCAGCGCAGCATATCAGCACAAGCAGCTCATACAGTAGCAGGTGTCAGCAAGGTGGGGGAGGGATGATGATCTGGGCTGGTTCCGCAGCATCAGGACCTGGGAGTCCACCATGAACTCCCAAAGGGCTAAGAGTCAAAGATCCCAAACACGGTCACAGATCTACAACAAAAATCCTGGAATAGAAAAGAATGAAGGAGCTCAAATGTCCAGTCAGCTGAAGCATCCATGGAAGGAAAACATCATACTTGCCTCATTTTATGATAACATTCTTTGCCGATTAGTCTTTTTTTTTTGCTAAATTTTTCACATAGCCGTGACATTATGGAATATTTTTATAGATTCAAAGTCTCCCATGAGAACCACTGAATTTTCAAAAAATTATAGAGACACTTGTGTTGAAAGCTGCCTCCTCCTCACAAAAATACAGCCGATCTGTTCTGATTTTCACTTCACATGCAATCAACCGTCTTTTAATTGTCAGTCTCCTCTTTGATTGGTCAGATGTTGACTGAAGTTAAGTGGTCTTTTCTTAATGAACGTATTGAGATGGCAACTTTAGTCAGAAAAGATGGAGCCCCGGCAGGAAGTGAGGAAATGTGTGTGGGTGTGTGTGACAGAGTGTTATAAACACCCTGACAGGGCTGACATGCTGCTGAGAGTGGGGATATATCTCAGTGTAAACAGACCTCCCAGCACATACACAAACTCAGTATATCAGCAAAGTCGAGTTGACACATGAACTCATTCTGTTTGAGGGCTTTCTCTTTGTGCGGATCCTTGACGCTCGCTTTTGTGAACACTCTGTTTGAGTGTGTGTCCTTGGTTACCATCAGCGGTACCAGAACGCCCGTAAGATCTGATCTGAGGCGGGCCAGCGTTTTTCAGAGGAAGTGTGTTCATTCTGTGTTTGACACCCGGCAGCAGTGGAGACTGAGCCGAACCGACATCATAGCACGAGTGGGTTCTGATTGAATAATCTTCTATAAAGCGAGCAAAAATCATCAGAACTGACTCCATTGTCTTTTTTCCGTCTTTTACCCCTCGCTTTCTGATATTTGGGAATATTCTTCGTCCCTGTCTGGTTACGGTAGCTCTCAAATTGTAAAGATTGAAGCCACTAAAACTCACAATCTATCTTGGAGTCTCCATCTGAGTCACATCCGAACAAACAGATATTAAACAAATTTCACAGAAGAAAGAGGGGTTCTGGTTCATACCCAGCTGGGGGCCTTTCAGTGTGGAGTTTGCTGCTCCCTCCCACCATCCAAAAACATGCATGTTAGGTTAAATGGAGACTCTTAATTGACCTTGCATGCGTGTCTGATTCTCTTGTCTCTGTGATGGACAGGTGATGTTTTGTGTACATACTGTAATAAAGACAGACTCTTTATTTTAAGTAGAAGAAAAAAAAAAAAACCAAGACATCCTGTCTAATTTATGATTACATCAACTGGGATGACTGAGAGCAGACAACCTCTAGAGTTGTCTCAAATAGAAAGAATTAGGAACAGAATTAGTTCATTGTGCTAACAAGGCCTAAATGTCTCCATTGGACTCAGATGGATCAGATTCACTCCCGAGAGCCTGCGTGAGAAAGCCCCAGAAAGGTGAACTTTAGTCCAGAGAGCTGCTACGTTTAGTCACAATGAGGCTGAGGCCGAGCCTCTGACTGACGGGGAGCTTTGTGCTTGTTGGAGGTAATATTCATAATATTTATTTCCTCGTGTCCTGACAGGTTAATGGAAGGTTTCCTCGCTGCCTGCTTTACTGGGAGATGGAAAGATCCAGAGGAGAGTGTCAGACACAACTGGAGCAGCAGACGCCAACTGATACAGGTACATAAAAACACCCCCCCCCCCCCAACCCCCCCACCCCCTCCGGCACTCACGGGGACGTCTTTTTTTCCAGTGCATCTGAGCAGAAAACAAGGGGCCACAATTGGAAAGCGTTTGAATGTGTGTGTGCGTGTTGACCGAGGTCAGCGACGTCAGTTACGTAACGCGGAGGGTGTGCCAGTGTGCTGTTTCAACGCTCGCGCTATCCATCATTTAGTCACCTCTCAGGCCAAACACACAGAGAGCACACAAACACACACACACATGCAGATGTGAGGCCACAGGTGTGCTGGTATGTGGAATGAGCAGAAGATTCTCGGCCGTGAAGCGTAGAAGGTCTTAACCACAAAAACAGATGCAGAGGTCCTTAAAATGAAGCATTTCCTTCTGTTTAACTCAAGAAGGACAGAAACAACAGATTCAGGTGTAAAAAGGAGTCATGAACCAAAAACCAAAAGAAAAATAGCACCTGAAAGCAAAACTAAGGAGGCTGAAAAATCATAGAAACAAAACAGACACGAGGTCTCGGAGGTAACTTTGAGAAAAGCGGGCATCTGAATTAATAAAAAAAGTCAGTGAACAAAAAACAATTTTATCCATTACAGCAACTTAAAGAAGTGACTCCAAAAACACAACAAGCGTCTGATCAGACCACAAAAAATACAAACAGTTTAACCCCCCCATCACATTAGTTCAGTTACTACCTGCAACACTGACCTGAATCTCACCTCAACATTTGAATGATATCTTTACTTGCTATGTGCAGTGTCCCTGTTCCCGCGCACCGTGTGAGTAATCCACGGGGAAACGCATACTGGGACACGTGCAACATTGAGTTGTTTTTTATCTGGAAATCCGTGTTTCTGTGAATGCTTCGCTGCAGTGATGAAATGTTTTATCTTTGTGCTCTGCAGAATTGAGCAACGTGAGATTTTGCTCACTCGCATTTAATCTTAGAGTGCGAACCCATATGAATTGATCCCGTAAGACTTATCAGTCAGAATGGTTTATGTGGTATTTCCTGAGACCTAAAGCAAGGAGAAAGAGAGATATTAACCCTTGGTGTGGTGGTTAGCACCGTCACCTCGCAGCAAGAGGGTTCTTGGTTCAAGTCTGTGGGGGAAGCAGGACCTTTCTCTATGGAGTTTGCATGTTCTGTCTGTGTGGGTTGGACATTCCAAACTGGTGGCTAACTTTTAATCTTTTTGTGCGTGTGCGTGTGTGTGTGTGTCTGCGTTTGTGTGGACAGGATGCCAAGGCGAGTGGAACAACGTCTCGTGCTGGCATAGTGCAGCGGTCGGTGAAGTGCTCACCCTTCCTTGCCCCACCCCTTTCCTGCTCTTCTTTGGCAAGAACGGTGAGCATCACCTCACACACACACATTTCCTCCTCCTTTCTTCATTTGTCCTCCTCTGAACACACACTCCTCAGGAAAAAAGGAAGAGCTGAACAAAACAAAAAAAACACCAACCAGTTTTGTTCTTTCATTCAGTTGTCATTAATTGACTTTCAGTATTATTGTTGGACTTAAATTAGCTTTACCTGTTAGATAAAAACCTGCTGAGGGATGTTTTGCCTCTTTTACATGCAGAGAGGACCAGCCTCTAAATATGTGAGTTGTGTGGAACACACACACACACATACACACACACACACAGTTAGTAAGCAGCAAAGCAGCAGCTGATATCCACACCTCAAATCCCCTTGAGTTCAAAGACACCATACCCGACTGCATTTACCACAACTTTTTATTCCATTAACATCATGTTATCTGTTGAATACTTATCAGTTGATGCTCCTTAATGGACTATAAGTGCTTTGGTTGTGTGTTTAAGAGGGAGAGTTAAAAGTTTTCAATTAGAAAAACATAGAAGGTTGGTAGGACACTGGGTGTTCATTTAAAAAAATGCCAGAAGTGCAGTCGTTTTAGGACTGTTCTCTTGTTTAGTTTGTTTTTGGCATCCGCCATTAGATGCCAAAAATTATTAATTCATGTTTTAGCATTTGCGATATATTCTTTTTACCATAAAGTTTGTTTTTCTAACTTTTCAGCTCCAGAAGGAGAGTTAACATATTAGATTCGTAAATCTACGCTGCATCTGGCTTTTTCTAAAAGGTTCTCTGAATTGAGCAGCAGCATTTGACAGCTTGCTCCCTGTTGTCGGACGGCATCGTCTAGGAACCGTGTTGTCATCCCTGGATCTGTCAAAGACGGACCACCCCAGGTTGTCTGTGCTCCCGTTGGGACTTTTGTTTGTGTCACACATAGGGAAAGTTGCACTGTGATGCTGTGTCATACTACCAGTCTTCTTTCACATGGATTCTGTTTGGACGTGGCCTAAGGAAAGATACACGGCCGTTGTTCAGCACTTTGCTTTGTAAATGTTCACTCCTGTTGGCTTAAGAACTGTCTCGGCCCAGTTCTAACCGCTGAGCATAAGGCGGGTTGTGGGGCCCTTTATTTGTTCACGTGCTTTATGCACCTTTAGGATTTTCCTTCCTAAGAGCAGGAGGATTGGTGCATTTGGTCCACTGGTAGAATTTTACCGGTACTGACCGCAGGTATAGGTGATGCTGTGCAACCTCCGGGTAGGGGATTTCTGTCCTATCATCTGGCACCCTGTCGCACTCTCTCAAAGGGGGTGAGGCAAGCTTTACTTTCCCATCCATGGGCTCAGTGGTGAAATGAACAGCTCTCATTCCATTTTCTGTTTTCACGCCAGGCTGTGTACAGAATAACACTATGTGGGAAATAGGGTTTTAATCTGGTCTTATACAGGAATGCTGTTGCATCCAACTGGTTGTCATTTTACTAAATTAACTATTTATTTAACCTTAATTAAAAGTCCTTATTTGAAATTGAATATTTCTAAACCATCTATTAAATTTAGATTCCAGAACTGACTTGGATGCCAGATGACTCTGCAGGGATGTCAGTTTTATGTACAGCCACAGACAGTTTCTGATTTATGATGATGTGGGAATTTTATGGGAATTTTCCCTTATTTAATTGAAAAGTGTGACATAAACATTTAGAAAATGTCCTTTTTTCATTTTCCAGACTGACTCGGAGCTGTGGATTGAGTGGGGCTCTGAGACAATGGCACCTTTGATCATGTGTAACAATTATATACCTGACTGTGTCCTTTTTCAGGGGTCTAAAGATGTCAAACTTTCTGCATCCATCCCAGGTAACCTCAGCAGGAATTGTACAGAAAATGGCTGGTCCTCTGTCTACCCAGACATCAGAGTCGTCTGCTCGTCAAACATCCCGGATCAACCAAAAGAGGTGAGCTCAGCATCTGAAATCAGGCCACTGTCTGTTTCTTAGCTGTCAGCAGTCCAAAAACGTCTTTCGGGCCCAATTTTTGTTTTTTCCTCTCGTTTGGCCTTTTACTGATGCTCTAAATGTCAGGGTGGTGTTGGATTGCCCTTTTTAAAAAATTCTACATTATATTAAAGGAAATACAGCTGCAACTAGAGGTTGGTTTGTTTGAACAAAAATGCATCCCAGGTGGTAGATTTATTAAAAGAAACATTTTTGCTAACCTGCAGAAATATTTGAAACCTGGAACCTGAATGAATTTTGTGTTCTCAGAGTCTAATAATCTGTTCAGAGAAGTGTGTGTGTGTTGGTTTAGTTTCACATCCTCCTCTTGTCTGCTGATACGAGCACAGTGAGCCAAAGAAGCCTCTTATCGTAGATGAAGTGTCGAGTTACAATCTTCCTACAGAATAAACAGATAAACAGTTTTAACATCCTGTCGACTGGCAAGAAAAAAGAAAAACAGCTTTAAATCAGCAACTGTGTCACTTTTGTTTGTTAGATCATGTTGGCTTCTTTGGAGTTGAGCTTTCAGGGCTTCTTTGTACTCGATATTCTTTCTGTTGAGCAGGTCTATAGGTGATAGTTGTGCTTTGAGCCACTGTTAAAAGCTTGTTCTTTGCAGAAAGTAGGAAACCAAACTCAGCCCCCGTTTTTAAAACGCTGAAAAGTTTGTCCTGACCTATATGCACACAGAAAAAAAAGTTGGTTACTTTGTGGTGAATTTTATTCAGATCATGTGGTTTGGACTACTTTGAACTCAGCACATCAGGCTGATCTCACTCTCAGGGTTTGTCCCGAAGGTGTTTTTGTGACCCCACAACAGTGTTCAGCCCACTGTTTAGAGGTAGTTTACGGCCAGCGGGTGATGTGTGAACATACTCTACATCAGAGTGCAGGCTGTGAAACAGGATATGTTACAGAATTGTACGAACTAAAGCTTCTAAAAGCACATAGTTAGTGAACACAAATAATCCGAGCATCCATCCTTTCACTGTCATTTAGGTAGAAAGCACAAGCAGGAGGCAGATGGGAGGCGTCCTAACCTGATGAGTCCGATCTTGGAGAAAACTAATCAACATATTTCATTTGCAGTCTTTGCGCTTAATATGTGTAAACCAGACACAATGGATACATTTAACACCTTTAAGCACCTTTGGACCTTTTCGCTTCTTTATGGATGTCATGCTAAACCCGACTAAACAGCTGGTTTCTGTAGGATTGTTGTTTAACACATTTAGTCTCCCTTCGTACTCACATCACCGCTTTATTAGCAGGTCCTTCCTGAGGGCAGCAGACCCAGAACAAGGCTTTCTCTCCACACTTCAAATATTGTTCAAGTGGTTTGACAAGCGTGGCAAATGAATTAAAGGTGCCGAGTAAGCCTCCAAATCCCCTGTATCCCCAGACTTAGACTTTGTCGGACATCTGTGGAAAAGCAAGCCCAATACACAGGGGGC
This sequence comes from Menidia beryllina, assembly GCA_013363375.1. NCBI lineage: Eukaryota > Metazoa > Chordata > Actinopteri > Atheriniformes > Atherinopsidae > Menidia > Menidia beryllina. The sequence goes on from JABUIW010000156.1 coordinate 6,144,086, forward strand.
CCCACCTTTCAGGATTTAAGGATCTGCTACTTTTGCCTTTGCGCCTGTAGCTGTAGCTGAGGCCCTCTGCAGAGGTCCCGTGGAGTCCATTCCCCAGCAGCTCCGAGCTCTCTCAGCAGCATGTGTGGGACTTCAATAATATCAAGCAGGTGGTTCGGTGTAGTTTGCTCTTGTGGCGAGACGCTGGCTTATATTTTCAGCTCCTCCAGTGGAATTAGGAGGTTCAGTTCCCGGTCGGGCCACACTTGGCACCCTAATCTGCTCTGGTCTGTTTCCATATCTGCTTCCTCACAAGATGAAGGTAAACCTTCTGAAAATCCCCGCCGTCGTCTGATTCTGCAGAGGATTATGAAGCTGAGTGACACAGCTGAGTATTTGATCTTATGAGTGTTGCAGATTGAAGGAAAAAAAGGTTAAACTCTAAGTCTCCTGGAGTCTGCTCTTGGTTAAAAGATAAAAACTTAAAATCTTTCATTTAGTTTTTTTTTGTTTCTGGAAGAGAATAAATCAAAATGATGGCGACACCACAGCTATCCAAGCCCAGGACGTAACAGTGGAGAGAAATTCAAGAGTTTTTTTCCTAAATTACTCAGCAGATACACGGGTTTGAGCAGGAAAGCGGTAAAGCTTCTTTTTTCTAATGGAGACATTTGATCACTTTCTGTTTTCTATATTCACAATTTACACAGATTACACAGAATTTACAGCTATTCAGACTCTTTGTAGTTGTTAGATTTATTTCTTCTATGTTAAACTGAACACCTTTCAGCAGGTAATATCTGACTTTAACTTTAGCAGGAACAATGCGTACGTAGAGATTCAACTTGCAGTTAGTGACATGCATGAAGGTCATTGTTTTATGGGCAGGATCAATGAGGAGCATTTATAGCACCAGAACAAATCAAACCGGATCGATTTAGCCTAGTTTGATACGGCTGGTGTTGTCGTGTAAAACCCCGCGGAGTGGAAAAAATAGCGGGTTGTGCAGGTTTTGTCCAGGAGCCCGAAAGGTCAGCGTTGCTTTAATTCTCTGCTCTGGTGTGAGAGGAAGACGGAAAAGGCGGGTGAGACAGAGTTTATGGATGGATGTGCGTTTGAACATAGAAGGAAGTGTGGCTGCCGCAGAGCAGGAACGACAGGCCATCAGTTCCCAGCCGGACGGCCTGAGAGTCGAACTGAGGAATGAGACGCTGATGCCAGGCTGTTTATGACCTAGTATGTGGGAAGATTTGTTAGGCACAGAAACTGCTGGAAGAAATAATGAAGCAATAATGGAACCTAAATCATGCCACAGTGAAAACATACCATAAAGGATTTAGTCGACTTATCGCAAAAAAAAAAAAAAACACAAAAAAACAATGTCTTTATTTGAATGATTTACTTCTGCTGGGTTTACAGTTATTCCTCTGAACAAACACTTATGTTTTTTTAGTGTTTTGCTTAGTTTCCATCACGTACTACCACGATGAGGAGCTAGAATAACAATCATTTCGCCCTTAGAAAGCAAGTTAAAACATTAAGTCATGTATCTTTAAACATTCAGCTTTATCTATAAAGTGCTTTGAAAATAACATTAAAAGTATGGCCTTTTAGACAAACCCAAAACCCTAAAACACAAACAAAATATGCAAGTCTTCGGAAATAACTGTCTCAAACCTCAAAGGACATAAAGTATTGTCTCAATGAGTGTTAAAAGCCACAGTGAAAAAGTCGATTTTATTCAAAACTGTTTAATGTCTTGTGCCACGGCTTCAATGCATCCCAACCTTGATGCCCTCTGAGCTTCAGCATCGTCTTTTAAATAAATGCAGGGCTGGATCAGGTCAGAGAGGTGGTCTCATCTTCTTAACAAGGTAGAATCCAGCAGAATCTTGATTGAATTGCGATCGAATCACCTCAAACAGCAACAACACAGTTCAAAGGCTGCAGGCTGAGAGAATTAACCAAACTCTGGATGAGAAGGACCCAGTAATGCAGACTCAGGTGGAACATCTTATGCTAAGCTCGAGAAACAAAAAGACGTAACAGAACCAGAACATTTGCAGCCCAAACCATAGATGAGGATCTGTTGAGGACTGAAGGAAAATAGGGAGCTTAAATTCAGAGGAGGATTTATTGTTGTGGCAGAGGAGCTACTGAACAGAGCAGAGGAACAATAATCCCAATATAAACGCAGGACTGAAAACAAAGAATGTAAGCAAACTGAGAACATAGAATCAGATCATCCAGCTGTGAAGAAACAGGAAAAACAGAATACAAAATTCCAGATCATGGCAGAATGCGTTTGGGTGTGAGTCCCTGTGGGATCCTAAGATGAACTGGTAAAATGGGGATGTACCTTCTTCCCCAGTAGCAAAGTAGCCTAAGTGGGTGGATGCAGCAGCACACAACTTATCAAATGACACATAACGATAAGACACCTGACTCTATTGTCTACATCACTCCTGCTGGGGACAGACGGTGCTCTTTTAGAGACCGAATTGTCAATGATTTACCGATAAAAACAGAAAAAATAATTGGAAAATGAGAAGCACAACAAGAAAGGATGACAGGAAATACAAAAGTCTGTGTCAAAGAAAGAAACAACGGCAGAATATGGCAACAAAACCATTTCAAATGAGGAGAAACCAACAAAGACCAGCTCTCCACAGAGAGAGAGAAGAAAATGAGCAGAGAGATGAGAGAGGGGACAGGGATAGCAAGTCTCCAAAAATGGCAATATTTAAGTTAAAAGACAAGTGTCTGCAAAGGATACTTAAGTGCAGCAGCTGCAGGAGACGATGTGGAGCACCCTCCACCTCTTTTTACGGGAGTCCTCCTGGTAATCCATCTGTGGGAGAACATTAAACTGAATGAGTAAGAAATGTTGTCTTTAAAGTGAGATCTGTAAGATCAATTCAGTGATGCCTCCTACATGTTTTTAATGGCTGTGTGGTGTTTGCATGATTGCATGCTATGCATGGAGCGTATATTTCCAGTCGGTTGGCGTGTCAGACGTGGGGAATGCTGTTTACAGACGTGGAGAGCGATGAACACCAGGCACACACACATTCGCGCGCAGTCAGCGGGCAGTGTGGACCGGGCTCCAGATCCCCTGCTGCCTGAAGAGTTTGAGGAGAGTTAGCACAGCTTTGAGATGGACCAGATCCTCCTTCTGACCCTGACCCCCTTCTGATTGTGAAAGAGCCTCTCCACTGTGGAAAAAGAAGCGGGAGGCATTAAGTGTTGTTAATCTTTCCTCCCTCATTTCGCTCTCTTTTCTGTCTTCTCACTGACTGCATTTACAAATCCTTTGAAGAATTTGCCTAAACATGTGAAAGTGTTAGTCTGAAATCATGGTAAAGCATATTTATCAAAGTCAGATTATCCCCCTCAGATTATTGGAGTTTGTTGCATGCTGGGAACAGATTTCAATTCTAACGCTGTAGTTAGCGCTTAGATTCAGGTTTGTTTGGCTGAAAACTGTCAAATGTGGCTAAAAGGTGAGAGATGGACAAGTAGATCAATTAACCTGGGAAACTAATAATTAATACCTAAAAGATTATTAGGAACGGTGGAGGACTGTGACATTAAAAACACGTTGGCATAAAAGTAGACACATTTTAAGATATTTTAAAGGAAATTGCCGTAGATTGTCTAGATACAATTTTTTTCTACTCAATTCAAAAATAGGTAAATATTGAATCTATGCAAACGTAACAGACTTAACAATCAGTTTATTTATTCAGAAGCTTGTTTGTAATGTCACAAATTTAGCTATTTGGGAGCAGGTTAAACCAAGACCTTTTTTATATGTAAAAAATCATCATTAAGATCAACAACTGCCAACCAAAAGTGATTTAACTGAGCCGGCAGAGGTGGTTATTATTCACTTCCACCTGCAGTTTTTGAAGCCCAATGGGCTTTATGCAAAGCCACCCAGCTGCGCTTCACATGATGCGATTATCAGCTGTGACTGACGGCCCTGTTGTTCCTCATTCAAAGCCCCATGAGTTGTATCTCCGTGTTTGTGTCCAGCTGGTCTTCTACAAGGTGGTGCAGACTCTGTCCACTCTGGGTCACAGCCTATCGCTCACTGCTCTGCTGACCAGCACCGTCATCATGTGTCTGTTCAGGTAAACGCAGACGCACACACAACAATCCACCACACATCTGGCAAAATACAACAAGAGGGGAGTTTTTCTTTTGTCCTGTCGGTCTTGGCCTTGTGAGCGTTTTTTTAAATTTGACTTTCACGAGCGTATAGAATAGTCTTTTATTAATCCGACAGTGGGGAAATTCACCATCCATTGTCATGATTACTGGACAGTCTGATGGCAGACGGGATAAAAGACCTCCAGAGGCGCTCGGTGGGTGCCTGCTGATTGAAAAGCTGCTCAGAGCTCACACAGTGTCACGGGGAGTGGGGTGATAAAAGACAGATAAACTAAAGGAAATGATGTGTCTTTGTGACAGGCTGCCAGTAAATAAAGTGCTTAAAGATCCTATTTAAACTGCATCTTGGCTAAGTTGTCTGTTCTGTGTCAACACAACACTGTTTCATTCCTTGAGTTCTTTCTGCTTTAATGATTCATAGGTCAGGGGATTAAAAAAAAAGAAATTCCTCTGATAATGAGAAGCAGAAAATATCCAAAGAAAAACTGAGAGACCTTCAGAAAGTCTGAAAACTACTGATTCTGACCACAGTCAAATATAGTTGATCACTGGCCTGCTGACAGGTTTTGTTTATTTTAATAGTATTAATGTTTTATTAAAATTACATCACACGTCTTTTTCAATCATGTGACTTTTGCCTAAATACCATTTCTCTGCGGAACTATGAAGTTGCAATACACCAACATGTGTGTACAAATAAGAAAGAATTCCTATATCAACTGAAAATTGATATTTTATATAAAGAACTGAGCACTGAGAATTGATTTTCATTTACATTTTCAAAGATTTTATTGTTTAAAAAAGGTTTTCACACAGATAAAATAATTATTTTTAGTATCCTAATTAATTTGCTATACATCATGCTTCAGGAGTATTTTGAGAGGATCAACACTGACCTATCAACATTTATGGTGAACTTAGAGTAAATTATTGGTGCAAGGCTCCATCATTTATTGTCATGCTTGTGCAAATGCATGAAACCTATGATAACCCATAAAGTCAGGATAACTCAGACGGATGAGCGCAGTTTATATAACAGAAGCCCATTAGCTTCACACCCACATACGTGTTCTTTAGCACACAGAGTGCTTGTGTTGATAAGAGTTTGTTGTAAAAATGTGCGAGACCCGACGGCCTGGATGAGCTCCAGCTGCTCACCCGGCTGCTATCAGCCTCCGTCTCAGGATTCCCGCCCCGGCCCTTCTCTTTTCTGTAAACACCCTTCTCAACATTCTTGTGCTTGTAGGCGGCTCCACTGCATGAGGAATTACATCCATCTGAACTTGTTTGTGTCCTTCATGCTGAGAGCCGTGGCCGTGCTGATCAAAGACAGCCTGCTCTTCTCGGAGGACGAAACCATCGACTGCAGCGTGCAGCCCTCACTGGTGAACGCACAGAGCACTCCGGCGCGTTGACACCAGCATTCACCGTGCTGGCAAAGGGACCCCAGGACCAGACATTTATTTACCATTCTATTTTTATCTATATGATTAATCATGGTGGGGACCAGGCCCTCGGCTGTGTTGATGGTTTTAGTGAGCTTTGGATGGCCTGAGAGGTCCAGGAGTATCCACCTGGTATCGGGTAGTGTTTGCAGATCTGTGGTGAGCATCAGGGTCAGACATGCTGAGCGGCAAAAGGACTGTTCTTGCAAAGTGCTTTTGTGGTGTAGCTGACTAGAGTTTGGGCAGGTATGAAAGCTCAGCCCAACGCTGGTACAGACCAAACAGGTCCTTTGCAGTAGCTCAAGCAAAGAAGAAACGATTCACCTCAGGATTCAGATTATTTTAGTAATCGTCTCGTTCTGAGTATTGTGCAGGTTTCCCCTTGAAGCTATTCAGTACGGCTGAAGAGTCCCAAGACTGGAAGGGCCTTCACCAGAAGCCGCTTTATTTAACAACAAATTCTATGTTTTTAATGTGATCATCAATTTTTTATATGTACAAAGAAACAAAACCAGCCATGATATCATTGCCACAATGTCATTCATCGTCCATATAAATGAGGTCACAAGCTGTTTGGCCCATCGTTCTGTTGGGATCTCATTCGTAACCCAAAGCGAGCGAGGCGAGTAGAACCCAATAAGACTGAGTGTGGTACTCATGGAAAAGCCCCAATATAGTAATCCTTGTTTCTCCACTGCTCTACTCACAAACACATGTTATTCATTTGGAAACAATGACCACAATCTTTGTGATACGCTGTGGCATTTCACTAATATGCTGCCAGCCACGAGTCAAATCATGAACGTTATTTGGTGTCTGCTTTTAGCTCTCAGCCAGCGGTGCATCTTGTTTCCTCTCCAAGCCAGGGGAGAAGGTCCTTTAACATTTGCTGGATGGGTTGATTAGTATTGAAGCACACAACCCCTCTGAAACATATGGATTCTTATCACCTGGTCTTTGTGAAACCAATTCAAACATAACTAAATTCTAGTTTTATCTCCATTTGCTCAAAAGCTGAAATCAACAATGTTTGTTAAAGAGATATTTTCTCCTTAACTAAAAATGATTGCAATTTTCTCAATGAATCTTGAAACGGGGTGTGTCTCAGCTGAACCCTGCACAGTGTCTGTTGTGAATAATGTTGTTGTTGTTGTTGTAGGTGGGCTGCAAGGCCAGCCTGGTGTTCTTCAACTACTTCGTCATGGCTAACTTCTTCTGGCTGCTCGTGGAGGGCCTCTACCTGCACATGCTGCTGCTCGTGGTCCACACCTACTCCACCCGCCTCTCGTTCTTCGTGTTCATCGGCTGGGGTGAGCTACACCACAAGTTTTTGAAAACGCATCAATAAACCTGCCCAACGCAGCAGGTTTATTGAAAACAGAGGGCATGTTAAAAATCTTTGTGTTTTCTTAAAAAACTACAAGCAGATCCAAGTGAGTGATGTTTATACAATATGTCCGTTTGCTTTTATGACCTCAAGGGAAGGAGGAGATATCGAGATAATTGTGAACCCGTAAAAATCAGTGTGGGAGGTGATGCAATGGAATGCACAATTTTTTTTTCTTATTAATCTGTCATGGCAAACTGAGCTTTAGGACTCGTCCTTGTTCAATGATTTAAGTCATTCATAGACATATTGGTTCAACGTTTAATGCTGCCGCAGATGGATCACCACACACACACACACACACACACACACACACACACACACACACACACACACACACACACACACACACACACACACACACACCACTGAGGTGGTGTTTAGGAAAAGCTCGGGCTATAAACACTGTCCCAGCCCTCTGTGTTGTTTTTTTTTCCATTCAGTCTCTTCTTCTGCCTCGTGACACCTTCTTCCACTATCTATCACCCTTTACCAACACTCCCCCCCCCCACCCCTCCCTTATGCTTCACCACTGAGCCCCAGCTGTTTAATGTACGTGTGAGTGTTGACGTCATATTTCCAGCGTGGCACCTTGTCATGATGTTCTGTTTCTGGCTCATGGAGAGTCTAAACACGCTGTCTGCTCTCTCTGACTCCCAGGCATCCCTTTTGTTTTCATGGTGGCGTGGATCATAAGTAGGATACATCTCGAGGACACAAGGTGACCAACAAGCTACAAGTTTCTGCACAATATGACATCACCGTTAAGACACAAACAGCGCAAAGAAAAACCTTGCTTCCTAAAAACAATTGGCATAAAGTTTGGATATGAAAGGAGCATCGATCAAAGGCTCCCTTTGTCCAAACAAGGAGCGCTTGTGGCTCATCACTTTGCACCAGACACTGACAGAAATCACTGACACAGAAATCAACCACATCCGATCAGATGTGACAGTAGCTGTAAGCTTGTACCTGTCCAGGGCGATCAAATCCGCTGCACCCTGAGAGTATTCTTACAAAATCCACTCTTTCTCACTCTTTAAAGAAAACCCACATTTACTGGAGTCACATTGCTTTTGTTTCAGAGCAGTCACGTTTGACTTTTCAGCAGAGTTCCACGGTTTACCCTCCTGCTGCTTGTATGCCCTGAAAAGCTATCACAGCCATCTTTGAAGTTTAGAAAGATTTGGGCTGTGAACAAAACCACATTTCCAGAAAAGTTGAGAGTTTTTAAAATGCCAATAAAACGTAAATCTTCATGTTGATTGTATCAAACAAGAATCCAAAGAGGCCTTTTCTTTTCATTACATTTCCAAGGCAAATAATTGAACAGATCAGGTTTCTCAGACATGTTGTTGGAGAGACTAAACTTTACCCTAATGGGGCTACTTTTAGACCCAACCTTGACACCTTCACCCGTCATCAGGTGAGCTGCTGATTGGAGAACCCAGAAATGATAAAATAGCCCTTTTTATTTGGGTGGTTTGGGCAGCCAGCCACTTTGCACTAAAAATAAATGTCTCCCCTTTCTTCCCCCTTTCAGCTGTTGGGAGATTAATGACAACCCCATTCCTGACAGACTCATCAACTGGCCAATCATGTCATCTGTCATTGTGAGTTTTGTCCTTTTTTTATTAATTGCATTTGATCCATTAATTCAGATGTACTTGGCAGGTTGTTATTTGAACTGGTGGCCGTTGTTTTTTCTTTATTTGATCATCAACAATAACTGAAACTTTTAAAATATGCCACTAATTTCAGCTGCAGTTTCAAACATTTGCAATAGCGTCCTAATCTTTTTTAGGTCTTTCTATCACTTCAGAGGAAGTTTGATGTACTTTATATCAATAAATTACTGCTATTTCCTGTTTTCCAGGAAACTGACAAGTATTACCTACAGTGTCATGTAACCACTCCTTCAGTGAGGGATCAGTTTTCTGTTTTTTCAGCTTAATTTTCTTCTTATTAACTGCATTGTTGTAGTTGTTTTCTTAGCAGATTTTTTAATAAAGTGTTTTCTGCATGTTAGTGTATTTTTAAAAAGGATTTAGTATCTTTAGATCAATCTTAGAAGCCGTAAACACCTTCAATATTTTGTATTCTAAATTTGAAATGTTTCAGTTGATGAATACTTTTCCTTGCTTTGTTTCTCCTGTAGATTAATTTCATCCTGTTCATCAGCATACTTCGCATCCTGGTTCAGAAACTGCGATGTACTGATGTCGGAGGAAACGAACAGTCCCAATACAAGTATGCAGGAGTCATATTTTGCCACTGAGGAGTTTGTGATTGATCCACAGATTGACCTCAGACATGGAACCCTCTTTGGCTACTCACACTATCAACTGATTTAGCTGGTTTGAGCATCTCTTTACAAGCCGCTCGGCTGATCGAAACACACAAAGCCTGAGCACAGATCCCTCTATCCACACTGTCTGAGTGCTCATTGTTGGATTACATACCCACTGTGTGTTGTATGTGTGATTACCAGGCGACTGGCAAAGTCCACCCTCCTGCTGATTCCTCTGTTCGGCGTAAATTACATCGTGTTTTTCTACCTGATGGAGCCAGATGATAAAACCTGGAAAAAAGTCAAAATCTTTTTCGATCTCGGCCTCGGATCTTTCCAGGTATGATGGGACTGCCTGCGCAACAGAAAAAACATTCAAACACTCATTCATGAAAGTCAAAATGTCCTCTGTCTGTTTTGCTGTGAGACTGATTTGTGGAATTGAGACAAACACATTTCAGAACATCTGAATATTTTCCAGCTAATTGATTTATGAATTTGCAATGCAGGTTTTCCCATTCTGAATATATAAGCCAGTTTGACTAAAACATGTGGACACTTTAATTCTGTCAGACTGAAAGCTGCAGCTTAAACTGACGAAGACAAACCATCCTAGCTCTAAAGTGCTGAAAATGTTTTTATTTAAAGAATCCTCTTCCAGTCTTTTTTTTTAGAAGCCAATGTTTCTAATATGAAAGATATGTTTAGTCTTAATGGATGGTTGTGTGTTTGTCTTTCAGGGTCTAATCGTGGCTGTCCTCTACTGTTTCCTTAACAGTGAGGTGAGCCTGTCTCTTGCTTTGTTGAAGAAAATCTGAAACATCTTTTTAATACATTATATAATTCTGTGCTTCCGGCCTTTCTCTACACAAAAAAGGTTCAGAGTGAGCTGAGGAGGACGTGGAGAAGTTTATCTCTGAAGCACTGTGTGCGACGGGACTACAGCCTCCACGCCATGACAGCCAACCAAAATGGTGCGGAGAACAGGCAGTTTCCCCGGAACATCCGAGCACAGTCCATCCTGCAGACCGAGACCAGCATGCTCTGACCAGCCGCCCGTAGAGCCACAGCAGGAGGGACCACGCTCTGCAATTGTGCCCCCTGGAGGGAAAAACTGTTCCAAAGTGCCTGAAGCTCATCAAAATATTTGATTTTACATTGTCAGATATTTTTCCCACATTGTGCCTGCCGGAGAGGAAAAGACATGGCAAACAAATATGAGTAATGAACCATAATAAAATCAACTCTACTCGGAGAATAATCCCTGAAAATGTCTCGAAGTGAAAGAACAGATGATGTCACCCTTTAATCTAACGTAACTCACTTGTATTTACAGGTAGAAAAAAAAGTCCACTTTTTTTCCACTTTGGTCTCATTTTTCAGTTAGGCAGCTTTTAAAGAACAAATGAATGTATGAATTCTTTTGAACTTTAATGGTGCGTCCCTCAAGACAGTGACTGACACTGATTCCCCTCCTTTGAGGAGTTGTTTTTAAGGAATTTTGAGAACTGATCTCATATCCAAAGCATGCCAGAACACAGGAAGTCCAAGTCAAAGATGCTTTTACTGACATATCATGAGCTCCTCAACTGTCCGGAGCCTGCAGAAGAGCCTCCTGGGGAGATTAAAGCATTCTACAGCAAGTCAGCCTTTGCAGAGCTAAAGATGGATTTTGCTTGAATCATTGTTTTTGTTACAAAATGTGTTATGCATTGTTTGTTATTTCATATTTTATTCCAATCAAGAGGAGCAATGTCCTTGGAGTTGTTAGCATTTCCTGGCAAAAAGAGGAAGGTAAGACCTTTATTTTTTTCTCTTTACTGAAACCAATTATTAACTTTAAACTAAAACAACTAATTCATTGATGAATCTACAAGATTTAAGTTACAATATCAATCAGGTGCTGGCTTTTATGCCTTCTAATATCACCTTTACCCTGAAAGATAGCTGAATAAGAAACTATTCCACCAAATGGTCATTTTTTGTACAACTCAGGGCTTTTGGTGCATGTGAAAACGCTGTCATTTCAAAGCCCCAATTTACACCAAAGGATTCTCATGTCTCCTTTCTCCTGAAATTCATCTATGTATTTTTATAATGATAATAAGTATTGGGGGAGGGGGGGCGCTGTGGCATAAATCCTGGAAACCCAATCCTAAATCAATACAAACCTTTAAGTGAGCATTATGTAGTCTATTTAAAGAGCCTTTTGTAATCTTGTACTCTGCTAAATCCGTTCTTCTGCTTTTCAGTTGGATCATCTCACATCCTCTCAGATGTTTGCTTTGCACATTTAAGCCAATGATCAATGTATTATTGTGATCAGAATGAGCTATTTTTGTGTAAAAGCTCAGGAAGTGTCCAGAAAGATAATGTGCATGTTACTCCTTGTCCTTATTTTTCATGTGTTTTAATTAGTGGAAATTTGTTTGAAAATTCCTTTTTGTTTCAATGTGTCCTAATCAGGCTTACCAGCTTTGTCTGTTGACTTTCTCTAAATGGCTACATAGGAATACATTTTGCATCATGATGTGAATACATTTAGAGGATTTAAGAAAGACAAAAACATATTTCTGGATGGATCACTTTCTCTCATTCTGCTGAAATTGTTTTTCCTCTCTGCTTGCATGCAGCTAAATTAAAGAAAAATAAAAGAAACTAAAGAACAGAAATGGTTATGTTTGTAATGTTAACTGCTCTTTTTAGAGATAAACAGAGACTAATACAGAGACCGAACAAAGATATCGATCTGAAAGCTTGTGCAAGTCCTCAATGCACCATTGTAACTTTAACCTTCCCATTCCAAATTTTTTGAATAATCCAAATATAAATGTATGTAGGTCTGGAATATATGTACATCATAGCATTTATTTGTGAGTTTTAACAGGAAAGTTCACCAGCAAAAAGGTGTGTAAGAGCTAAAAGGTGTGTAAGAGCTCTGTTAGTTTTTTTTTTTTTTTTAATTAAATATGTTACATATTCCATTAATTGTGGCATCCATAAGTGTCTTAGATACTATATATACATGTTTTAAGCTAGCACACAGATAAATCTGATCTAAGCTAGGGAGGTAGGGATGTATTTTTGGATTTCTGTGTTCACCTTAGTTTAAGAGCTGGTTTTAAAGTTTGTCGTGAAAGATTGTCAGTGTATTTTATACCAATTACAGCCACAAGATGGCAGCAAAGTTGTGCGTGTGCAGGCTTTTTGCTAAGATATCTTAGAGCCCCAATAGAAAATTAATTTGTTCACATAAACTGGAAAATATGTTTTTTGTTTCGCCTTTGATTTTTCTCTATGATCTATTAATTTCATTATCAATAATTATTATTAATTGATCATATTTAGACACATTTGTTTTGACGTGGGGAATGGAAACAAAAAAGTAACACTTTATGGTTTGTGATGTAAAACACATTTATTTTCTTACTTTCTGCAGATTTATAAAAAGAAGCTCCACTGTAAGCATCAAATCAAGCATTTATCATAGATCAATGAGTATAAATATGATGTGGGTGGGGGGTGGGGGGGTTCCTTGAATCTCTCAGACAGGACGCCATAGTTCATCTAACCTTCTTCATGTTGACAATTTCTGTAGAAACAGGACAGAAAACAGTTGTGTTAGGGCTTCTTTACACATTGTGTGGCATTCACATGTTTGAACCACTTACGTGTTTTTACCCATGGGGCCCTGGGATAAGCACACACCTGTCCGTCAGTTGTGGTGAATCTGTCAAATCAATCAAATAAAACATAGATTATTACAGAGTTTTTTTATACTTGTGCCCAGGGGCAAAACGTCTAAACTTACATTACAGCGTTCACGCAGGGATATTTAGCGGGCTGCTCACGATATTCGTTCCCAGTAACCAAAGTGCTGACGTTTCTCTTGAAGACTGAAACGCAGCACGGTCGATTCTTTCCAGCTGGATAGTGGGCTGAAAAAGAGCATTGCAGGACTCTGTTTGAGCATCTTTCTGCTTCGTTTAAGGAATGTTTAATGTTAAAAGAGACACACAGAGGAATGATGAACTTTTTCCCTTGAATGCTTTCACCATAAAGAGTAGCAGGTATTGTTTCAGACAGCAGTGACTAACTGAAGATGTAAGTCCTTGCTAAAGATAGTTTGGTTTAATTGAACGCATTCACATAAGTGTGGGATGCCACAGCAGCTTTCAGATAGCAAAGGAAGAGCATCGAAACAAGTCCAAATAAAAGTTATGATCAAGGTCTTCTTTAGCAAAGACACCACTTGGGTTTTTTTGCATGGAAAACTAGAAAATGTCTGATGAAAAACAACTATAAATTCCTATAACATGACACACTTAGCCCCCTAATCCCCCTGGTTACCTGTTTTCTCCACACTACAAAAAAAAACACTTCTCAAAAATCCACTAGATGAAAGTTTACATGGCTAAAACTGCACTTCATATGCCATAAATAAACATTATTACCATGGAGTCCAATCTGTATCCAACACACACATAGGCTAAAATGAACTGAGAAAAAAAATTATTTGCATCAACCATGGAGAATCTATGCTAAATGAAACTCCAGTGCATAAACCTCTTTTTTTTTCTTTAAAAACAATACCAGAGTTCAGTTACCTGCAAAGGAGTGAATGCATGAATAAACGGAGAGCAAAACGAGACCAACAAACAGGATCTTCATGGTCGTTCTGAGCACCGGATGACAGCAAATACACAAGGCGATCAGCTCAAATATTTGGTGTAGGTGGGGGGCATCTTTGTTTATTTATGTACGCAGTGTACGTGTGGGCTTTAGTTGCCTAGTCATGGTTGTCACACCTCCGCCCCTCTGTGACATCTGAGTTCCTGGTACTGGGTTTTTGATGCCCAATAAGTAATGTGCGACTTCCTTTGATATTGAGTTACTGTGGCTTTATCAGTTTGTTGGTTTAAATGTGACGTCTCATTTACATTTCAGTGTTCTTTTTTTATATTCAACAGACCCATAGATGGCAAATCAGACAATGTTGGTGATGATTATTTTTCCATGCACACAATGCTTCCTGACATGCTCTGATCTTGCTTTGAATGTGGCATCAGAGATAAAAACATATGAGCAGAGCCACTGCTTCTGTTAGAAATATAACAAGATTTATTGGGAGTTTTCTGTTTCCTTTGATTGATCTGTTTAACACATACTCTGAAAATACTCGCAAACCAAACCATGCAAAGTGAAGGAGACAGGAAACAGAGAGCGAGAAATGAGAATAACTAGAAACATAAGTCAAGACATCAGACAGGCCGCAGATGATGAAACAACCAAAGCCACAAACCTGAATTCATGACACCTGCAACTATGATCTGACTTAACATTGTTACTTTTTTGTTTGCATTAAGCGTTTTTCTTTTTAGAACTAAAATAATCAGGGCTGTTTAGTGCAGCCTCTTCGTCCCCACCCCTCAGCTGACAAAATTCAAGCTGACTTGTGGTAAATGGTTTGGTTGTTTTGGCTCCTCATTATGTGTCACTGTGAGCTGTCCATTTGACTCTAATTTTAATGTTTTGTGTTTAATGTTTCCACCACCATAAAAAACAAATGTGGTAAATGCGTCCACTTACATGAGGCAGTATAACTTTGTGCAATGTCTCGAAAATGTGGAAACCACTAAAGGAAAGACCAACACAGTCATGCAACTGAAAGTAATGCAGTGATGCAAAAAGAAAAGTAAAGCAGTTCTCGGTACAGGACAGTGTTGCTGTATTTAGTTTAGTGGAACAATCGTGTGGAAAAAAGGCAACAAAATGAGGCTAAAAACAGTATAGGAACTTCCAGTGTGCATAACTGCCCTCTGTGCGACACCAGTATTGGGAAATACTCAGCTTTGTATCATGGATGTCAGTCAGTGCAAAAACTGAAACATGATGTGACACATTGTATGGAACCATTTAAATCTGAAAAATAAATGAATGGACTCTGATTCAGCATTCATCAGAAAAAAAGAGACAAACTGGATGGACAGAAACTATGAGGCACCGTGAAGATGAAACAAAAGCCATATATGGAGACCAAATTATCTGGGGTAAATCTGTGAAGGTTTCATTCTATTAACAGACTCTCTGTTTCTCTCAGATGTTCTTGAAAGCAGAAATTCTAGATTCAATGTTTATATTATTTTTTTTTCCCCTTTCTGATCCAGTCATCATGAAACTGCGGTGACATAACCAACATATTGTTGGGGAGTGCAGTTTAGCCCCTAAATAATCAGACGGGTGTGTTAGAGAGGGTTGTGATGCAGTCAAATCTGCCTTAAAATCAATGTTTTAGACTTAAGCAGTGCCATTATCTGGCATCAAGAAAACTGTATAATTGCTGACTTTGACTTAGAAAAAATAATTGTGAGCAAATCATGCAGATTTGAATAAGTCTAAAGAAATGCAACAGCCTATATGAATACATTTTAGTCACTCCTAACTTTGAGTGATGGCTTTATAAACCATGCAACTTTTTCAGCTATTATGTCACTTAATCTTTCAGTTTTCCAGAAATAAATGCCAGAAACAAAAAGCATGAAAGATTTGATGCATGTTTATTACAGAACGAGATGTTGTATCTGCACAGTATCACCTTCAGATGAACATTAATAACACTTATTTCAGCAAACAAGACAGTTTAATATATTAAACGCTTTTTTTGAAGTTGTAAAAACTCCAACCTGTCATAAGTTATTTCTAAATGCTATAAATACATTTTGTAATAAATAAAATCCTCTACTTTGTAAGCACAGGTAAGTTAAAAGAAATAAATACTTTAAACACCTAAATTAAACACTCAATAGAATCCATCATTTAAATGAATTTAACTTCAAATTCTCTAAAAAAAAAAAACATGAGCTACAAGCCATCTTGAGGAATGGTGGTTTACTGTTTGAAATCAGTGGTGAAGGGGATGCTCTCGCCCCCTGAGATGCCCTCACCAGAAGTTTCTGTGGAAGTTGAGTCAAAGGAGGGATGGGATGAATAAGAAGAAAGAGGGTTAGAGGATGAAGAAGGAGAGGCAGTGGACGTTATGATGGAGAGGAGGGAGACTGAAGAGGGTTTGACTCCAAACGGAATGGTTGGATTTGCTTTTGCTTTCCTGTGGGAGAAATTACAGAAAGATGTCAAACTCAAACTCTGGGGAAAGATGAATTCCAAAAAGTGCAGAAAAAAAATCAAATGGTGACATTAAACCCACCTTAATTCCATAATCTTTCTGCGAACCCAGGGAGCATTGGCCTGGCTGCAGTAAAGCCCCGACTGTGTCTGAAAGCTGTGGATTAACAAATAAATGGATTACTATCAAAGCTTCATTATCTGTATGCACATTTTTACCAAATTCCAGATGTTATCAACTCTTTTTTAAACATGCGATGCGCCTTTAAAAAATCCTCTTTTACTTACATGACTGCATTGACACACCAACCACTGGCTCTCTGAACCAAATATCCCAAAACTGGCTCAGTGATCTCACGCTTGTTGACAGTCGTACAGCAAGAAGCCAGCTTCTCACTTGGATCTAAACAGAAATGAGTTTAAAAGGATATTTCAGTCCAAATTCAAGAAAGACATCTGTGAGATTGTATGCCAAGTTGAAATAAAGTCATATGACATTCATCTTACCACTCTCAGCCACAGCCACCAGGACGACAGCCACCAGCACACACTTCATGAGCCTTGCACAGTTTTGCATTTTGAAAGTCTATGGATATGAGTTTGATAAGTGAGGAAAAAGTTCTGTGCCAGGTAG
Organism: Menidia beryllina; assembly: GCA_013363375.1. Taxonomy (NCBI): domain Eukaryota; kingdom Metazoa; phylum Chordata; class Actinopteri; order Atheriniformes; family Atherinopsidae; genus Menidia; species Menidia beryllina. Next base: position 6,161,119 of record JABUIW010000156.1, read on the forward strand.
TCGTCTTCCTTTCTCCCCTGAAAGCTTGGTCAAGTGACAATCATCTGGACGCAGTGATACTTAAGGCTCAAAAGCAGAAGCAGCTCATCCGGTTAGTCATCTTCCTAATTTTCTTTTTCCCTCCTCTTTTCACATGTGAATGAACAAGATGCTGAAGTAAGGGGAATTCCACGAAATGACCGGCTGCATACTCTCAGGAAACACTTTCACTACGTCTTTCCATTCGGAAAAATTCAGTCACGATCCTTCATGACCAACATATTGTGAAGGCCTGAGGAATCTCTTCAAAGAAACCAAACCAGACTGCGGAGATAGGAAAATCTCTGTTAGTGACAGAGCCTCATGCAAACATTGTCAAAGGATAAAATGTACACTATCTTCCAATAAAAAAGAACATATTGAGAGACAATCTCCCCCAGGTTTAGCAGAAGTTATATTTGTTGTATAATAAGTTTGGCAAATCATTATATGAGGTAAAAATCTGCTCCTGGTGACACTCTAGGTTTCAGTCTATAGAGTAGTATGACCAGAGTTATCTTAGTAAAAACAGGAAAGCAAGAAATAGCTAGAATGACATACTGAAATATGTTTAAGAAAGAAAGAATATTCTCTACAACATCCAACCCCAGTTCTGTGCAAAATTCTGGGGAGGATTCATCTGTCCATCAGACCTGTTGCCAGTGATTTTCAGTCCACTTCTCGTGCCCTTTGGCATAGCTCAGCCTTTTCTCCCTGTTTCCCTTCAGTAAGAATGTCTTCTTGACAGCCATACTTCCACGGAGAGCATTTTGATGAGGCTTAGGCCAGCTGAAGGTCCAGATGCATTTCTCAGTTCCCGAGTCAGGTGTTTGCTGGATTTTTTCTCTTTTACTATGGGCATCACTGCCAGATGCTCTTCAGCTCTGTGGATAGTTCTTTAGGCCAAACATGTCTTCCTTTTGTCCTGCACTTGTCCAGTTTGCTCAAATGCTTTAATGAAACACTGTACACCGTGCTGAGATATGCTAAGTTTTTATCTAATAGCTTTTTGGAAATCAGCTTGTTGCAGCAACAACACTATTTTTTGACTGACAAACTATCAGGCAAACTATCAGTGTTATCCTTGCCATTTTTCAGAGAAGAGAGAGTTTCAGATCGAACAGGAACCTAAAATTGCACGAGTCAGCTGCCTCGTCAAATAGTTTAACTTCATGTTTTGCTTTAGCACAATTCTTTTGCATCCGGATTCACTTGGAGAGACTTTCTTATAAAGCAGTATCTCCTCTGTCAGCATATTTAAGTGTTCTTGGACAGCCTGTTTATCCTGGTGCTCCGAAAACCACAACTACATGTTAATTCAAAGTCCATTTCCAGCCACTCAAATCGGTTTAGAGACACTCTTGAATCTGTGTAATATTTCGTATTGAAGCAGTTCCCCTCTCACTGGGATCCTTCTGCATGTGGATAAAGGTAAATCATCGCCTCGCAGCAAGAGGGTTCTGCATTCGAGTCCCTGGCGAAACTCTTTCTTTAACCTTAAGGTTTGTTAAACAGTTGCAATTCCTTATGCTTGCAGACCTCTATAAGGTAGAAACCAGAACCGTAGCATTTAGAAAAAAAAACTGTTGAGGCCAGACAAGAAGATGTCAAACAGCAATGTGAAAATAGACGGAAGCCAGACAGGAAATGGCTTGGTGTTGCAACAGGGTCTGAGCAAAGCCATTTGTGCTGGGTGTACTTTCAATTTGTTCATTTCCCGTAAGATCCAAATGCATCATTGGACAAATTGCTTCTCTTGAAAAGAAAACCAAGACACCATGTGTCAATCTGGTGTTTGAAAGGTTTAAATGAACCATCTGTCCTTGATACTGATAGAGGATGAATTCCTTTATCAGTATCAAGGAGAGATGGTTCATTTAAACCTACACTTACAAGAAAACTATTTGAAAAATGCAACTCCCCCTCTGGTGCTGGTTCTTTGCTTGTGTAATTTCTTTGATAAATCTGTATCAAATGGAAATTAAGAATGATGTAAAGTTTGGAATTGTAGCTATTTTAAGAGGGAATTTCTCAAAAAAAAAAAAAGGTTTTATTCAGCATTTTGAGCGAGATGAAGAACATCCCATGTGTTGCAACTGAGAATGAGAAGTATCATGAGGAAATTAAGGGGGAGGTTTGGTTCATATGAGGCAGCTAATCAGTTGAATATATGTGTGAGGCCATTATTTCTTTATCATAATAAGATAATTTTTGTTCTAAATTTAAAAAAAGTTGGGAAGCCTGCATGAATTATGACTATACAGATCTTGTTAGTCAGTAATTTTCCGTGACAATAACTATCAATGAGTTGATAATTGTCATCATCTCTGGGGGTGTTTACTCAAATCTTTCCATGAGACAAGAGTGGCTGGGGGTTGAGAGGTGAGGTTTCAACTCATGTCAGCACGCTCTTTCATACAGAGTTGTAAATATACCAAGCTCTGTGAGAACACTTCTTTTCCTTCACTTCGTTTGTACACATATATTAGGCTGATTAGCTGCCTCATATGAACCAAACTTCCCTCTTAATTTCTTCATGATACTTCTCATTCTCAGTTGCAACACATGGGATGTTCTTCATCTCGCTCAAAATGCAGAATAAAACCTATTTTCTTTTTAGTTTTTTGAGAAATTCTCTCTTAAAATAGCTATAATTGCAAGCTTTACATCATTCTTAACTTCCATCTGATACAGATTTATCAAAGAGATTACACGAGCAAAGAACCAGCACCAGAGAGGGAGTTGCATTTTTCAAATAGTCTTCTTGTAAGTCATGAATTCCTTTATCAGTATCAAGGATGACTGTGGCTTCGTGAGTCTTGTCTTCTGCTCAGCGCATGAAATTTTTGACACTTAAAGCGCTTAAAGATGATTTTGAAAAGTCATATATTTTTGTAGAGGAATATAGGCTGAAATGAGGATGAGGGATAATCTTTTTTCCATTGTCTATAAAAACCAGATGTTCTTAGAGTGTGTTGAACTGACTTCCTCTTGACCTCTTCAAATCATTTTTAGTTTTCATGAGAAGTGTATTTTGTCATCCAACTCATTGAGCAGCTCCCTTTATTTGGTTTTTGTACTATGGTGATCAGGAAATGGTGACAGTTGCACTAGAACAAAAATGACAAACGCTGAGGTCAGAGTAGGCGACACCCAAAGTCATCTTCAATGAAAAACAGTGTCAAACCAATATGGTGACTCAAGTCTCTGAGGGGTTAGTTTCCTTCAACCCAGAACGCAGGCATTTAAATGATCATAAATCGTAATTGAAGTCTGAGAAACCATCCAACCATTTTCAAAACGTCTTACTTCTAATGGTGTCGATTATCTCAGCTGTCAGTGAGAGGAGAGCCAGACCCTGAACAGGTCACCAGTCCAGCACAGAAACTAACGAAGCAGAAAAAAAACCCGCGGTCACGCTCACTACTACGGCCAATTTAGAGTTTCCAATTAATCTGACATGCAAGTGTTAGCATACATGGAGAAAACAACCAAATTCCACACAAAAAGGCCCCAGGGACCCACTTTTTGTAAGGCAGCCCAGTCTGCTCATTTAGAGGCTGAAATGAATCCTCCCAGCTTACACTGAAAAATCACAGTCAGGAATCAAGGTGTATAGAAATAAAATGAACACTCCACTTATGCCAGTTTTTAAGGTTTGTCAAAGCTTGTCTAAGACCCGACTTGCATTTGGAGTCTTTATCTCTATTCAGTTCAGTTCAACTGTTTTTTTTTTTTATCTCTGAAGACATATCAATGCAGCATCAACTGTCGTTAAATATGTGTTTCCTCTTTTCTTTCTTTTTTTTTTTTACAATACATAGATGACAAAATAGATATAAAACAGCTGAAAAATATGTTGAAAGCCGCGTGCAGTACAGAAGAAGTTGTGGTAGAAATCTTCTGAGGTCTCTATTAGTGTTGTTTTGTGGCTACATACAGTTACAACTTTTAGCTCTGCACCCTACACATCTCCTCTACACTAAAATGGTGCAAAAAAAGTGCACTGGAGCATAAGTAGATGGCAAATGTGTTCAAAGCAGTATCCATTCATTATCAAGAGTTTGTTGCAGACTTTGAGTAAAATTGTCTCTTTCTGGTATTGAACAAGATAGGGAAAGCAAAAATATTAAGGAAATGCAAAAATGACTGTGTGAAAGCTGTTGATAAGAACAAAATCTCTCTCACACACTGATTAGATAAGCCACATCAACATAATGTGTGAAAGTAATGCTCCATGTAATATTCTGAACTGCACATTTCCTGTCAAGTTGACAGTTTTCACATGTTTAGAGTCTGTATATATTGTGGTGTACCACATGTGCTGAGATCATGTTAAAGTGATTATTTGTGCAATTGACTGTGGAAATAGTTTGGTGCCGTTCTCACATGTTGGCTCAGAAATAACACCTAACTCTCCAGGACAAAATATGCACATAATGCCTTAAAAAAAACTTTATGCAGCAGGTTAAGGGGATCTTAAAGTGATATTTTTAAGAAAAGTGGGGAAAAAATCAAGCAAAGACCTGACACAGGTTCTGCAACTGGACCATCAGCTGATCCATCTGCTGATCATCAGAAAAGAGCGAGACCTCAACATTATTGAAGCAGTGTGGGATCATCTGACAGGGAACGGAACAAAAGTCAACCCACATCCAAAGAAGAGCTTTCGGATGTCCTTCAAGAAACCCGGAGAGCTATTCCTTGTGGCTCCTTAAAGAAAAGACAAAAATTCTGTTTTTGCCTTAAAATTGTACTTGCATTTAGGTTTACGGAAGTTTAAATAAACTGCTTGATTTGTTTGCTGTTCATTTAAACATTTAAAATTTTAAAACGTAATATATGTGAGGTGGTTTTGGTTCTTTTTGAGAAAATCCTTTTTGGACTTGGACTTGGTTTCAACATGCCCAGACAGATCACAGTTCCTTAAAAGTCCTGAACGGCTTCCTTTTCTACCTTCATTCATTTCCTAAGCTGCATTAAAAGAGAAAAAATATGGAAGAGGAAGCAATGAATGGATACCAAATAAGCCAAAGCATCAGGTGAATGACAGGGTCATGTGCAAAACTAATCATCAAGTCTTTCGCATGGGTCAGCATTAGTCGGCCTATGTCGAGAAACGCTTCGTCATTCAGCAGACGCAGTGTCACACCGTTCACATTCCTTTTTTTTTACAGGACGTGATGATGGTCTGAGGGCGATTTCCAATCATGTGCTAATACAGTCTCACATCAAGGCCATCCGTCTGTGTAGATTGCCATTATGAATCTACACAGAAGGATGAAACATACTTTTATACACTATATTGCCAAAAGTATTTGCTCACCCATCCAAATTATCGGAATCAGGTGTTCCAATCACTTCCATGGCCACAGGTGTATAAATTCAAGCACCTAGGCATGCAGACTGTTTTTACAAACATTTGTGAAAGAATGGGTCGCTCTCAGGAGCTCAGTGAATTCCAGCGTGGAACTGTGATAGGATGCCACCTGTGCAACAAATCCTGTCGTGAAATTTCCTCGCTCCTAAATATTCCACAGTCAACTGTCAGCTGTATTATAAGAAAATGGAAGTGTTTGGGAACGACAGCAACTCAGCCACGAAGTGGTAGGCCACCTAAACTGACGGAGCGGGGTCAGCGGATGCTGACGCGCATAGTGCGAAGAGGTCACCAACTTTCTGCAGAGTCAATCACTACAGACCTCCAACCTTGATGTGGCCTTCAGATTAGCTCAAGAACAGTGCGCAGAGAGCTTCATGGAATGGGTTTCCATGGTCGAGCAGCTGCATCCAAGCCATACATCACCAAGTGCAATGCAAAGCGTCGGATGCGGTGGTGTAAAGCACGCCGCCACTGGACTCTAGAGCAGTGGAGACGCGTTCTCTGGAGTGACGAATCGCGCTTCTCCATCTGGCAATCTGATGGACGGGTCTGGGTTTGGCGGTTGCCAGGAGAACGGTACTTGTCTGACTGCATTGTGCCAAGTGTAAAGTTTGGTGGAGGGGGGATTATGGTGTGGGGTTGTTTTTCAGGAGCTGGGCTTGGCCCCTTAGTTCCAGTGAAAGGAACTCTGAATGCTTCAGCATACCAAGACATTTTGGACAATTCCATGCTCCCAACTTTGTGGGAACAGTTTGGAGCTGGCCCCTTCCTCTTCCAACATGACTGTGCACCAGTGCACAAAGCAAGGTCCATAAAGACATGGATGACAGAGTCTGGTGTGGATGAACTTGACTGGCCTGCACAGAGTCCTGACCTCAACCCGATAGAACACCTTTGGGATGAATTAGAGCGGAGATTGAGAGCCAGGCCTTCTCGTCCAACATCAGTGTGCGACCTCACAAATGCGCTTCTGGAAGAATGGTCAAAAATTCCCATAAACACACTCCTAAACCTTGTGGACAGCCTTCCCAGAAGAGTTGAAGCTGTTCTAGCTGCAAAGGGTGGACCGACGTCATATTGAACCCTATGGATTAGGAACGGGATGTCACTTAAGCTCATATGTGAGTCAAGGCAGGTGAGCAAATACTTTTGGCAATATAGTGTATGTGACCATTTTGTTGACCATAAATCTAAATTTTTTCTCCAGTGTGTATGGGTGTGCGTGTAGAACAGGATTTGTGATTAACAGGCAATATTAAACTTTAATTAAATAAAAATTGTAATTTGAATTATGTAGCAATAAAGTTTTGTTGTAGGTTTAGCTTGTTTTCTCACAGAGACATAATTGTTTTATTTTATCTAAAGTAACATGTTGGGTTGAACTGAGTTAAACCTCACAATCAAAACTCCTTCCTCTATCTCTTTCATACTGTAAACTCATTCATGTGATCGCTGATAAGAATCAGACACTTAGACAACAGAGTGGGGGTCTACAGTGAGAGGATCAAAAACGCTGAGGCCAGACTGAATCAAAGAGATGAAAACATTCCTCACACTTCCTTCGCTCTGAATCAACGTATCAGCACCACCTTGTGGAAGAACAAAAAACCTTCTGCCATAGAAATATAGTATCCAGTAAGCCTGAGAATAAACCAGAGAAATTATCGGAGTACAAATGTGTAATTTATTCATGTCACATGTAAAGTATATCAGCGCACTGATATAATTCTGAGTATCTGAGTATAATTATCAAAACGAGCAAAGCTGTCAGCAAATTATATGAAATCCAGGATCTATCTAGTAATAAATTAAAATGGAGTAAAACTCTAAAGTTAGTAAATATAAGTCTATCCTAACACTGCTCTGGTTTCGGTAGGTTTTTCCACCAACAGGGGACTTTGGAGGAGAACACTCTGGACTGGCAGATGATGCTCCTTTTAGGAATTTAGACAGAACTTGGCTTTGTATGAGGTAGGTTTGAGGAAGCTGGGAGCAGATCTAGACATTTTTTTAAATTTATGTTGAGTAACTCCACATAAGAATATATTAATGTTACCTGCAAGATGCATATACATATGTAAAAACAAACAGATAAGACATTTTAGTCAAAGTATCACTGACTCACATTAGCTTCTGTTTTTCTCTCTGATGTTAATCTCAGTTTTCAGAAATGATACACAGGTCAACAGTGTCTGCTCAGTATTCAGTGTGTGTGTCATTAATGTCATTAATGGTGACATATTGCACCATACTGCACTCTTGTGGTTGAAGAGCTTAAAGCAGCCTATCCTAGTGCAGTGAAGCTAAGATGTTTGTGGCTGCAGGAGCTGGAACATTTAATGCCATTTTAAGAAATCTGGTGAGAAAGAAATGTATTTGCTGTCTCATCTTTCAGAAAATAAAATCAGTAAGGGACTCTCTAAACAATGAGTTTATTTTCCATGATATTCATTTCTGTTGTGGACACATCGGTCCAGATACCTCCTTGTAGTACACTCATCATTAGATGTTACCTGCTGTTACCTATTTGCTAAATCTACATAAACAGACTCAAATGTTACTTAAAATTTCACATTAATTCTGGTTTTGCATGTAAAAACTTAATGTATTTTATGTGATGACAAATTTCCAGCTGACTACTGCTGTCAAAGAACCGCTTTAGTACGATCCAAATGTTCTCTTTTCTGTCGTTGACTTTTAAGAAGCTGTGGTAATTTTTCTTTTCTCTTTTTGTTAACTTAAATACTGAGTGACAACAGATGGAGAAAATGAGTACAAATATGGTAAACAACCAGATACAAAACCAGGGAATATGGAGAATAAACCAAAAAAAAACTGCAGCAGACGAAGAGGATCTGAAAGTGGTGTCCTTCAGAAAGAGGAAAATGCAGTAAAGACCCGAAAGAGGTCCTGAGAGAAGCGTCTGAAGATTCAGCTGGTCCAGGAATGGTCTCTGTTCTCTATTTGATTCCACAATTGTCACATACATAAGCTGTAAGCTGTAAAATGTAAGTTCAGTTTGAGTTCAAAGGCCTTTAGTGTTGCGCACTGATGTGTGATGTCACAATCACATGAAGGTGTCCCCTTCCCGTTCCCACATGATAAACCAGCTAAGGAACATGTGAGCATTCTTATATTTTCAGTAACATCTTGAGAGCCTTATGTTGAACTGGGTTATTGTTTTTATATCACAAGTTTAATTGTAAATCTCTGCATTTGCTCTGGTTCTGTGATATATTTGCACCTGTCTGATTCCTAAAATCATTGCTGTTGTGACACTGAGACACCGTAAAACTTCCCTCTTTGCTCCAACAGCGGACTTAATGCATGGAAAAACACTCCAACACTTCTTCACATTTACAAACCGTTTAATATTATGGCTCCAAGGTTAAAAACAAAAATTCTTCCATTTCTTGATGTGACAATAAACAAAAGAACAGCTTAAATTATTCTTCTATTAAATAAATAAAAAAATAAAACACATTCAAAATATATTATGTAAAAGTAATAAATAATAAATCAGGACTAAAAGTTGTCAGTAGCTGCACTTCTGGGATGATGTTTTTATGCTCCTATTTCACCAGATGTTTAGTTGGATTTATATGATGTCAGGACGACATTTCAATCCCTGCAGAGAGAAGAAAGGAGAATGAAGAACATTTTATCAACACATTAGCACATTCACACTTAGAACAACACTATGATCACATACTTACACTTTATCTGTATTTAAAAATTAATAAAAGGTTTCTGTTGTTTGTAAAATACATTTATCTAAGCCTGGATTCATGTGACGGTTTTGGTAGCTGATGTCTACCTTTTGCATCCTGTACTTCAGCCATTTGGAGGAGGGATCAATGCACCACATTTCGTTTTTTGCTGTCTTGATCCTTTGAGCAGAGGAAAAGGACAGTTAAATCCCATAAAAGTTTAGTTATTACACAGATATTTCATCCCAAAACATCTTTAACTAATCATGCACATTGTGTTTTACATACCTGAGTGAAGATTAATAAATTCCTAATATGAACTCAATAGAGAGGACACAGAGTCTGTACTTACAGGAAGGCGTGGTGATTGCAGTTATGGCGTGGTGTCTGCTCATAGCACTCTTTAACAGACCTGATTCTCCCGGTGCCGCCTTTGTGACAGCAGGGCAAACCAATATTTTGGGAATTCGCTAGAAAACAAGAAAGACAGAAGAAAATCAGGCAGCAACACTTAAGTGGTGGCCTGTTGCTTCTTTCCGTCAAATATTTCTGCCATGGTTCATCATGGCAATTTTAGAGATGGGGTGAAATACCAGACGTTTGGCTTTAATAGAACTTAAAACAGCCTGGATACTTATTAAGTGCCAGGCTCCACAATTATAGTGCGACTTTTAATCCAACTGGATATACAATTAAATCAACCAGATAAATTTGAATCAAGCAAAGTGCCCTGTAGCATAAATACATGTCTGACAAGACTAAAATTGTGAAATTTGTTTTAGAATTATGAATTATGTTGTAGAAATATGATAAATATCAGCTAGCCTCATCCCCATTAAAGGAAATACATTATTAACATGTTAAAGTTGTCTTTAGAATTAGGCGGTCAGGATTGGTGAGTTTCTTTTTTGATATTTTTTGCTTTTTCACTCCTTTTCAGTAAAGTCCTTGTGATTTCCAATTTTCACAGGGATAGGTTTTTCTTTGTTAATCTACTTAACTCTGACGTATCGATCAAGAGCTGGCTTAATAGTTCCTTATAATTAAAGAAATGTTTGTTTTTCCTCTGAATTGTCCTCTCAATAAATCACTGAAATAAATCTTTTATTTTCTTGTGGATTAAGATGTTTGCTCAGTAAAATTAATATTCAACCTCATGTCCAAAAGTACAGCTAAATAAAACATCGACAAACGCAGAGCTGTCACAGGTTCAGTCTTACCTTGTGATACTGAGATGAGCATCATAGCAGCCAGGGTGAGAAGAAAAAGCAGACGGTTGGCAGAGAGAGTCATCCACATCTTCAAACACTGAAGGTGTACCTGTAGAAAGCTGTAAATGTCTTCAGCTACTGAGAGCTCAGCTTCAAAAAGTGTAATGAATGGCCCAAATAGGGGCGATCTTTTATATTCTCAGAAAGAGGAACCATTGCTGCCATGACACCAACCTATGGGATGTGGAAACATTCATGTTTTAGTCGTGACAACACAAAGACTCATACCCTGAGGTGATTGTAGGAATTTGTGCATAATGTCCATATTTGTTAAGGTTCCCTGGATTTGTCTGTGTTCATTGTCATAATTTTAAGTAGTGTCTGGTGTTCACTTTAGCCGTTTGTTGTTACCAGAGGAAAATTTGCAGATGAAATTATGGTGATTCAAAAATGAGAAACAGAGGCTATTCAAACAAATATTTAATATAAAGGAAAAGAACCATGAAAGAAAAATCTGAAATATTTCTGTAGCTGATAGGAGACACAATTACAGTGGTCTCACAAGTGTTTTATTCCAGGAATGTTTTGCTTTAGCAATATTTATCCTATTTAGTTTGAATTTAAACAGCTGAATTTTAAGTTAATTTTAAGTCAAATATATTCTTCTATCATCATGTTCGATTTGACAAGTCATGAAGCTGACTCTACACATGTAGAAATCTGTTTCATTTTGGTTTCAACACAACCAATTGATTAAAAATAGTTCCACTTCCAACACATTGTAACAAGTGCCTTTAAGGCTCACCGGAGACAGAAATGAATCATATTCCTTCTGTTAATTCTGGGGCAAAAGGGGATGTCCCAAACTCTTTGTTTTACTCAGACACGCCCCAAGTATGACATTCAGAGACTAACAAACCATTTTTGGTAAGCTGTTACTATACTAAATTTTAGGAAACAGTCAGCGCTGCGTGAGAGATATAAAAAGCTTAAAGAGAGGAATTACTCACATATGTGGAAAGCATGTTTTTTGTGTTTGCTTCTCTTCCTGAGAGATGTAATGTCTTTAAATGCCATGGTTTATTTTTGTTGTTATTGCATCATCTCTTAATTCAGTATTTGGGCCACAAAATGGAATCAAACATTTTAAGCAGGATCTCATATGAATTCCATGAAATACAAAATTCTATTGTGTTTCAGTCCGGTCACCACTTGTTTTTACAAAAGTATACAATGTCTATTGTTCCTTATTTCTGTTTATCTTGCTTCTTGTCATGAGTTAATATGGTCATTTTATTGGGTTACACATTTAAGTGTTGGATGTTTTTTTTTTTTTTTGTTTTTTAACATTATTTCAACTTTGTTTGGATAAGTAGAATGAATCAAACATTTTCAAGTCATTGGATCAGTAAGAAAAAAAGTGATACATGTGACACAATCAAAAATGATGGCAAGATTATATATATATATATATATATATATATATATATATATATATA
>JABUIW010000156.1:6173039-6190229 GCA_013363375.1 Menidia beryllina
ATACATATAAATATATGTAATTATTCATAGAATAAAATTAATGTTATACTTATTCAGAAATTTAATAAAGAACTATATTTAATCAGAAAAAAAATATGAACTGATGGAAAATAATTAAAATGAGCAACGGATCTGTGAAAAAGTGTCATTATTAAGCACAAAGGCAATACCTTTATATAGTCATTAAAAAATAATTACACCAGAAAATTAAATGTCATCAGACAAAAAGCATTTGCCATAATTAGTGATGCTGACCTGGGTCATTTAATAAAACACAAAGCAGATAGTTGGTTTCTAAAAAAAATATAAAAAGTATTTTTTTCTAAACACCAGATTCCAATGTTTTGAATCAGCCGCGATATCTGTACTCTCGCGACATTTGGCCAACAGCGCCCCCTTGTTTGTATACGGAGAAGTTACAGGAGGTATGAGGAATACACCGCGGCTAATGATAGCAACGTACACAAACAGGGAAATAATTCATTATCGGTTTTCATTAACACTCTGCGCTCCACGAAAACCAAAGGGAGGGGTTCATTGCTGTCAAATCCTCCATCTCTCGCCAAATCTCCACCGAGGTGAGCACCGAGAACGGAAAACTCACACTAATCCCGTAAAGTGGGGAGCGGCCTGCTTTTGTATCCGGCCTCCTGGTTCAGCTCAGGCGGCCAGCAGTGTCACCAGAGGCCGGTGCTTCCGGTTGAATGTTTTTCTGTGCACCGACAAAACCATCGTAGCCACGGGGGTGTTCTAATTAGAATAACAACAGCCCTTCTTTCACCCATACCCCCACTCCTCGACGTGCAGCTGTTGGCGTTTCTTGCCCGAAAGGAGCGTTTCAACCCTGGGCGGCCTGTTTTGTTTTCGAGCCGCCATGAATCTCAGCGAACAATAACACAACCATATCGAGCCCGCTGGGGCTGCACTGAAATAGGAGCCACGGGAGCCCCGGCGTGGGATAATTAAAGCTTTGTTTGGTACCAGCTTTGAAACGACGTGAAAACCCGGGCTAAGCATGCATGAGAATCATGTATTTTTCTCCGGGAACCAGCTGCAAACTGGACTGTTTTATCACGAAAGCCCATGTTTAAATTTTGGAGCTGCTGCGAGTTAATCGGGTGGAAGCACGGTTAAAAAGGCGAAGGGGACCGGTGCACACTATGCTTTGTCTCATCACATCTCACGAGTGGTGTGGAAATAAACCGAATGGATGTGGGTAAACAGATATTTCTATGCAGGGCCGACCCTCTTGTGATTGAAATACCCTATCCAAAGCCTGAGTGCTGTCAACCCGGGGCATCACATTGAGGATGGATTGGCTGTGACTGGGGATGAGTAACCCGGATTGCTCTACCCGCAGACTGATACAAATGTGGGATTTACCGACGGGAAACTGAGGACGTTGCACCCATCTATGCTCGCTTCAGAGCCACCAGACTCCCTTGACGAAAACAGTCATTTTACCCGCACTGAATGCGGTAATACCGCTGAGTCCGTCGACTATTTTCTCTCTCATTGGGTGAATTTGGAGCCTAAACGTGTTACGACATCTTAACGGACAGGACCGAGTTGTAGCCCCGGGCCAGCCAGCTGAGATGAACCCGGTGAATGCGACCTCTCTGTATGTGTCCGCGAGCCGTTCGGTGCTGCAGTGCGACCCCCGAGATCCCCGGGCCCTGGCGGAGCTCTGCAAGCTACTGCCATTTTTCCGACAGTCTCTGTCCTGCTTAGTCTGTGGTAAGTGGGTCAAAATATATATTTTTTTCTGTTTATGCACAACATTTCCGTGTCAATGTGTGTTTTGGTAGAGGATACAGATAACGTGCACAGTCGTAAACTGCCGTAGCACTGGCAGCTAATCTTTAAATTATGTTGCATTCACGTGCAGTCAGAAATTCTTCAACTGGTTTAAGATCTGGCGAAAAGTTTGGCAGAACATCAGTATCTGATATGGTACAGGTACAATATTAACCTTTTTTACGATATTCGATGTTATTAGTTGTATTTGAACTAATCGAAATAATAGAAGAAACAACTATGCAAATATATGGTCAGATAGGAACCAGTGTTGCATCCTTTTGGAAGATCATGCTTTAGAAAAATCAACTTTTCAATTTATTTCATTTTAGCTGGTACAAAGAAGCATAAAATTGTGAATTTAGTAACACTTAATTTAGATTTTGAGTTTGATAAATATATTAAATTCTGGTTTGAGGTTTTACTTCATCGTTCCTGCAGTTTAACTCAAAATGTGTCATTAACATAGACATACATTGTTGAATTTAATCTTCTTTTATTATGGATGGTATTATGGCTCCGTGGGCAATTTCAAAGACTCATGATCAGAAATATTCAGAAATACCTTGTTTGGAATAAGTTATTGATGAACCCTTGGTGTGGAAATATTGTAAATTGATTTTTGTTTGTTTTCGCTTTGCACATGGAGTTGATCCGTTGTGGGGATGTAGAAACAAGAAATTCCGAGGTGTAGTGAAGGCATCATGATTTACTGCTACACCCATCGTGACACACCCCCCTCTGTGTGTTGTTTGGCAGCTTTGGGGCGTTTCTGGAGTTTATGCCACGGAATAACGGGACTTGCACATACTAGAGGCAAAGAACCAAATGTTTTGATGCATTTCCTGTTCTAAATTCTTGATTCAGTATTTGAGCAAACGCTGGAAGCAAAGCCTCGTCAAACAAGTTTGTTAACAGAGTTTACTTAGGAATTATGGGTTTAAAAGAGAAGAATTAAATCGTAGTTAATAATCAATCAGTAATTTCTTTAAGTAGTCTTCAGCTGAAGGTCCAGATGCATCTTTCAGGTCTTGTGTCAGGTGTTTGCTGGAGGTTCCCTTTTTCTTAAGGACATCCCTTTCAGATCTTTTTCATTCACTGTAGACACATTTTTAGGCCCAACACTTCTTCTTTTCTCCTCCAGTTTCCTCAAGTTTTTTAAGGGCACACTGCACACCATGCTGAGATATGGCACATTTTCAGCTAAAGGCTTTTGGGGAATCAGCCTTGTGCTGCAAAAATCCAAACAGCCAAACTGGGTTATTTATCAAACATCAACCAAAGAAATAGAAACAAAATATGTGTGTAGCTGCTTGTAACAAAGGGCTTAAAAACCTATAAAACTGCATTGTTGCAAACAAAAGTGAACCATTCCTTAACAGTGATTTGAAGATGGAAGAAGATAATGTTAAAGAAAGGGTCAGAAAAACTTCAGAAATCCCTCAGAACTATGGCAGAGAGCCACTTTAAAAAAGGCTAAAGAAGGACTTACACTTACAAGAAATAAAGGACAAATCAGGATTTTTTACAAATGCCCTGTTGTCCTGTTGTTTTTGTCTACATCTCTGGTTTTCTTTTAAGCAGTTATCAATACATTCATGACAGTGTGAAATATTTATTCATTTTGCAGGAGCTGAAGGTTATATGTGTGTTTCTGGGTTCCCTGGAGGAAAGAGAAGAGTGGCTTTTCCATACTCTCAGATCTACGCTTTATGAGCAACACATCAATATAAAATCAAGCTGAGCAGTTTGTTAAATATAGACATCTTGTTGATATGTGGGATGTATCGGCCCATGTGTGGGGGGTCAGTTGTCTCTTATGAATGGGTCTTCGTGCTTTTTTCCCCCTCCGTCTGCAGCTGCACTCTGTAGCAGCCAGCGTTGCTAAGGAAGCTCCTCTCAAAGAGTGGCTGTCATTCAGCCCGGCCGGCTGCCAGGCGCCGCTCAGGTTTACAAATGCGTGCTGCTTTTGGGAGCTGTGGAAATACGGCAGGGTTAGGCTAGTAGTGAGCAAGTTTTCAGCATTTGTAAGGCTCACCCCGACACCAGATGTGCCACGCTTCTGCTTTTTAGTGCTCCTGTGGACATGTTCCCCGCACCATGAGCCACACATTTATCTGTCTCCGTTTTGTTCAGGTAACCTGCTGCAGGACCCCATTGCTCCCACCAACTCCTCATGTCAGCACTACGTCTGTCGCGGCTGTAAAGGTCAGAGGATGCAGCTGAAGCCGTCCTGTAGTTGGTGTAAGGACTATGCGCGCTTTGAGGAAAACAGGCAGCTCTCTCTGCTCGTGCACTGTTACAGGAAGCTCTGCCTCTACATCACGCAGTCGCCGCTGGCGCCGCACATAGCCAGCGCCGCCGGCGACTCGCCGGACCTCCAGGCCATCCTCAACGAGGGCCTGACGTTGGCAGAGAGCGAGCCCCAGCCGGAGGAGGTCTCGCTCTCGGACTCGGCCGCGGCGCCACAGGGCGCCTCCACCTCTCAGGAGGTGCAGCCTGATGAGGCTCCCGCCAGTAGGGGGGTTAAGAGCGAGGAGCGGAGCCCCGCGACCATTAACGGACTTCATGATTGTAACGGCCTGGCGGGGTCAGACACACTGCAGCCCGTCTCCGTGGAAGCGGGTGGCGGTGTAGCAAAGCAGGAGAGCTTCTCGGAGGAGATCCCGGTGTGTGTGAGCGTCACCGGCGATGGGGGGGCGGGGCTCTGCGACATGGGCACTTTTGGGGAGGACCTGAAACATGGCGGGGGTCCTCTGCTGCTGAGTGTGGAGGAGGTGCTCAGGACTCTGGAGACGGACGCTGACCCTGACAGCACAGCAGAGACCAACCCCCAGCCGGAGTTCCCCCCCTCTGTGCCTCAGCCGGGCCTCAACGGGCCGCACTGCCCGTCGGGCCCCGACTCGTCCCGCCTCGTCCCCTCCCTGCCGCCGGAGAACAGCCCCCGTCCCCTCAAACCCCCCCTTCAGCCTTCCACCGTCGTCCCCCGCGTCCCTGTCCGGTGCCACCGCAAGCGCTCGCGCTCGGAGAGCGACAGCGAGAAGGTGCAGCCCCTCCCCATTTCCAGCCTCCTACGAGGGCCCGCCACGGGTGCCATCAGCTCCCCCCAGCACCCCAACACCGGCGCCACCACCAAACACGAGCCCAAGTTCCCCTCTGTCTCCCCGCACCCCCATTTAGCACCCGTGCCTAACGGTGGCCCCCCGAAGGTGGCAAAGACTGTGTTGGTGCCCAACAAGGCGCTGAAGAAGCCCATGGAGCACCACGGGGCCGCCAAGAAAGCCTACACCAAGGCCAGGCAAGGGGCCCCCAAGCCCCGCACGCAGCCCCGCGACAGAGCCCCCCCGCACCCACACCCCCACCCTCTGACTCACCCCCCCAGCCCCTCAAAGCCCCTGTATAAGAAGCCTGTGGAGAAGAAGGGCTGCAAGTGTGGCCGTGCTACTCAGAACCCCTCAGTGTTGACCTGTAGGGGGCAGCGCTGCCCCTGCTACTCCAACCGCAAGGTGAGCGCTCCGTCCAGCACACCCACATCTCCAGCCGCCCCCCCCCCACTCGGCCCCTTCACTGCCGGTGTCGGGAAATGTAAATTAAAGGACAGCTCAGCATGTTTAAGTGCTCCTGTTCTCACACTGAAATGTGATTTTACTCCTTTGCACTTTTTGCTTGTCTGAGTTAACTCTGTTCCGTCTTCTGTGATCACCTCCGATCGTTGTTTCCAGGCGTGCCTGGACTGCATCTGCCGCGGCTGCCAAAACTCCTACATGGCCAACGGGGAGAAGAAGCTGGAGGCCTTCGCCGTGCCGGAGAAGGCCCTGGAGCAAACCCGACTCACGCTGGGCATAAACCTCACCAGCATCACGGCGGCCGCCCTCCGGAGCCCGGCCACCAGCTCCCCCGGCAGCACCCTCCTCAACGTCGCCACGGCGACGGGGGCCCCCGTCACGGCCACCTTCCTGTCGGGGGCCGGGCACGACAACCGGGGCTACGACGACTCGCTGGAGATGCGCTTTGACTGTTGAGATCCAGCTCCTCCTCCACACCCCCCCCCCCCCCCCCCGCCTACAGGGGGGCCCACCGGGTCGGGCCACGCACCTGCAGAGGAGGAGCCACAACAAGGCAGCTACAGTGACGGGCAGCAACGGGGGCCACGAGCCCGAAACTGCACCATGGTTGTGGTCTCCCATTCAGAGAAGAAGAAGAAGAGGAAAGAGATGTAGCGTTACTGTATGTGCAGAGATTTCATTACAGTGGGAATGGTTTTTCTTTTTTTGTTTCTTTCTCTACTACAGGTGTAGAGCATGTTGTGTAGCTAAGTCAGCAGAGTGGGCCTCGGTCACGCCTCCGTGGATGTGTGCGCGCGTGCATGTGAGTGTGTATGTACGAGGGTTCGGGTGGGAGAAAGACCTCCAAACAGGAGCAGAGACATCATCATCAGAGACTCATGTAATTTATATAAGAGACATTTTTCTACATGGACTTATCAGTTTCCATTTCTGATGACGTTTTATTATATTTTATAAGTTACATTAAAACCAACGGAAGCTGACGGAGGGGTGTGTCTGCATTCAACCAGAATATTTTCACTCCGCTAAAAAAGCTAGATGCTATTTTATCAGCTCTTCTTAACCATCAGAAGTTAAGCATCATTCAAACTAAAAAAAAAAAAGAATAATAACATTAGTTTGTTACATGTGTAGATGAAGAACGAGGATGTGAATTTTAACACCACCAGCAAAGGTTTGATTATGCCTGTTGAATGTTTAAACTCTTTGAGCCACTGTCAGACCACCAAATATTATGCTAAGATGTTGTATTCTTAAAAAAACAAAGATGTATTTAACTAGTAAAATTGTGAACTTTGAAGTCAACCAACTAAAGTGGCTGGAGGTAAACAAGCCTCCATCCATTGTTTGCTGTTTTATATGTCAAAGTTGCTCTTTTGTGTGTGATTTTATATATTTAGCACTTTTTAGCACTGACACACAGCTTAGAATGACCATGTTTCTTATCTGCTTTCCGGCGTGTTGAAAATTCTGGTTGATTGCAGAAGCCGTGCGCTGTTTCTCTGTAGGGTTTTGGTTTCTGGAAGCTACACAAATGCTGCTAAGAACTACAGAAGACTCAAAAGAGGAGAGCACCTGTTTTCCTCGTCTTATGTTTCCTCCTTCATTTTCTGTTTTCAGTCATTCACGTTAACATTTGCAGTATTTATTGGACGTCCTGTAACGTGTAGGGCGAGTCCAGTTGATCCAGTCCGGGCCGTTTCTGTCTGTTGAGTTGCTGTCATCTTCTTAGCGTTAGTTTCCGCTGTCTCAAAAATCTGTTTTTATTTGTTTGTTTGTTTTTCTGTTGTTGTTTTTCTTTCTCCCTCTGGGCATTTAAATACCTGTAATATAACTGTAAAATATTTCCACAAAAAAGAAAGAAAATCCCAAACTTAACAAGTGTGGTGTGATCATTTTTTTTTAGTTGAGATGCAATAAGGAAAGTGTACGCTAGGGGGCAGCAAAAGCTGCAAAATACAGTATTTCAAGTACCATCAGGGGGCAGAATACATAAATATCAATATGTATTGATATCAAAGATTAGAGTGAGTGGGTACTTATTTTATACATGGATGCCATCAACGGAGAGATTTTAGCCTTGTTTACACCAGCTTTCAGAACAAAGCTTCGTGAGCTTTTTTTGTTTGCAGTTGCTCCAGAAATCGTAACCCAGATTTAGATGGAAACTATTTGATCTTTTGGATTTTTCTTTCCTGAAGAAGGCTTCCAAGGCCCTTTGCTCTGTGGTAAAATAATCAGAATCATCTTTTAAGAAATCCTTCCATTTGATTGAAATCATTCTTGACACTTTTAACATCATTATCAATCTCTCTTTCTTTCAATTATATAAATTGCCGCAATCAGATTTGCTATATATCTTGGGTTGAAAAGTTATCAACACAGAATGTTGCCTGAAATGCTATCAAACACAGAACATATACAATTAATGGCTCTTTTTACAGTGTCTTTATTTTTGCACATTTATACATTCAAAGACATGTATTTACATTCACATTCAGCTGTTTTCTGTCTTGACAATTTACTATCCTAACATGATCTGTGTGCAGTTGTGGATCTTTGGTGCTGCTCATGTGACATTTCAATCACTTAAATCTTGTGAAATGTTTCATAATTAAATAGGAACAGTGTTTCTATAAAAAAGTGCTTGAGTCACACTATCAGATATTTCAATTTAATTTTTTTTTTAAACTTGTTTTTGCATAAGTTTTTGTAACAAAATTAGAGTTGGTGCAGCACAACCTTCGGCATCTTAGTGTCTGCGTGTGTTGTGTCACTTTAATGTGTTAAAGTATTCAGCTGACCACTACCTAAAATGTTTTTATTATATCCAGAAAATTAGAGATACAAGCAGGCCAAGAAGGCAGCCACTCCTCGCCAAAGCCCCCTGATTGGCAGTCCTGCATTACCAACCATTTAAAATGATTTTCCAGATATGATAAACGCTAAAATACCAGCAGATCACCTACAAAAATACGTTTTTGCGGTCAGTGATGGTGAATTACTTAATAAGTAGAAAGAATGAGACATCTGATTTAATTTCATGGACACATTCAAGCTTCAATCACTGATCAAAATTAAATTAAAACCTTCCTTTAACTGATAATTATGTCCTACCCCCTGGGGCATTATCTAGCGGCACATCACACCATACAGAAGACATCAGATCTGCCTGGAAAAGAAAAGAAAACATGTTCTGCACTTGGAGATGGGGTGCAGTGGAGAAAGCATAGGGAGACACCACAACGAGAACACATGGTTTCAAATTTCCCTCCAAAATGCTCAAAGAGACTAAGCAAATCTTGTAATATGACCATCAACACACAGCCATGTCTCTTTACTATATCACCTTTTTAGGTTCATACTTCCATCAGAGTTTACTGCAGAGGAGACTTCAGAAAGAGCTCCAGACACCACATTTAAAGGCTTGTTAGAAAAATAAAATAAACTCAAATATTGAACAATATGTACATCTTCAAACACATCCAGAGATTCAGCAAACATTTGTGAGAGGAATGAGGCCATGAAGTTTTTACAGTGACTTGCGGCTACGTTTGTTTCCCCTCTGGTGGCTGACAAAAGCATAACTATAAACCTCCCATGGATAATATTTTGGTTGCGACAGGCTTTTTTAGTTTTGTCCCCTTTAAAAAAAAAAAAAAAACTTACGGTAAGTCAGGGTTTCAGCTCTAAGTCACTTGAAAGATAGAAAAGACACAAAAGTTACAGAGTGTAACAATTACTGACATTTACTGGTCAAGTTGTCTCTTTGGTTATAATTCCAGAATAGAAGAAATGCTAAATCAATGTTTTTTCTTGCTTGCTGCCTTTTTCTGATTATTTTTTCTTGTTTTTTTCTTTGGTTTTTGTTTGGATATTAATCCACGCACCACTCCCTGCTTTAGCTTGACATTAAAGTCTTCCCTTTTAGAGGAGTTCTCCAACATATTTTTCTTCTTCATCCTCTGAATATTAGGTGTGTTTTATGGTTGTAGGTGTTTTAGATGGAGCACAAAGGTGAGGCAAATACTGTTTTCCTGAGTGGAACCATTAACGACTGCATATTCCGATAGAAATGCTACATTCTAAGGCGATTAACCAGGTACGTTAACTATTGCCACAGTATTATCAGTAATGCTACACACTGTAACTTTAAATAAAACCTATGACCAAAACAGCTTGCAGACTAAAAGAAAATGACACAGAACGTGAAATAAAGAGAATACAGTCATGGCCAAAAGTATTGAGAATGACACAAATATTATATTTACACATGATCTGCTGCCCTCTGGTTTTCATGTGTGTATGTCAGATGTTGTCATCACATACAGAAATACAATCAATGCTTGAATTTTGTCAGAATTCCTAGGTTTTCGTTTTTCCACCCGTCTCTTGATGATTGACCATAAGTTTTCAATGGGATTAAGATCAGGGGAGTTTCCAGGCCATGGACCCAAAATCTCTATGTTTTGTTCCTTAAGCCAGTTAGATATCACCTTTGCTTTATGGCAAGGTGCTCCATCATGCTGGAACAGGCATTGTACATCACCAAACTGCTCTTGGACGGTTGGGAGAAGTTGCTGTCGGAGGACATTCTGGTACCATTCTTTATTCATGGCTGTGTTTTTAGGTAAGACTGTGAGAGAGCCGACTCCCTTGGCTGAGAAGCAACCCATCACATGAATGGTTTCAGGATACTTTAAAGTTGGTATGAGACAAGACTGGTGGTAGCGCTCACCTCATCTTCTCCGAACAAGCCGTTTTCCAGATGTCCCAAACAACTGGAAAGGGGATTCATCAGAGAAAATGACTTTACCCCAGTCCTCAGCAGTCCAACTCCTGTACCTTTTGCAGAATATCAGTCTGTCCCTGATGTTTTTCCTGGAGAGAAGTGGCTTCTTTGCTGCCCTCCCTGAGACCAGGCCTTGCTCCAAGAGTCTCCGCCTCTTGGGCGCCCTGGAGCCATTTTGGCAACAATGACGTTGAAATGTGTTTTTGGGGATAAAGTTAATTTTCTAGGCAAATATTAACTTTGCAATTAATTGCTGTTATGCTGAACACTCTTTTTAACATTCTGGAGTATATGCAAATTGCCATTATAAAAACTGAAGCAGTAGACTTTGTAAATATTAACATTTGAATCATTCTCAAAACGTTTGGCCATGACTAATTCTGTCTGACTTTGCATCAGCTGTACCTACTGCGAGTATTACGTGAGGAACTAAAAGTAGTACTAGCACTCAATGTGTTTTGGATATGAGGAAAAGCTATTGTTGTTTTGGAAAGTAAATCCAACTATCCACAATATGTTCTTTAAAACTGAGACTGCATCACAATAAAAAAAAGTCTTTGGCATGGCAATTTCTACCATGTCCATGATTTGGTTTGCGCTCTCAAAAACAAGGTTGTTGAGTTTGACGAGCTCTTAGAATGTTACTGTGTCACCTCTGTTGTCAAAGTTCTTGAGTTTGTGAAGTTTTCTTTTCTTTTCTTTTAAAGAAGAGGCATCCCTGTAAAGTCAAGCAGTTTGATGCATTCCTCAAAAAGGCTTTTGTGCCTCTTGGATTTTTTCCTCGGACCGACTCCCGAGTCTTCTAACTGATAAGAAACGCTCCGAAGAAGCTGCTCATCTCGCTCATGTCCACAGCAGAGGCGTTGGTCACGGTCACGAAGAGGCGGTCGCCAGTGCTGAGCGGGAACAGCCCGCCCTGGTGGGCCGAGTAGAGAGAATAGTCCGAGCCCCGGGACCAGCAGGAGGTCCGACTGGTCTTCATCAGCAAAATGGGGACTGTGTAGGAGCTCACCTGCAAAAAAAACAAAACAAAACAACAGCACTCAGAACTAGTTTTTGATGAATCAAAAGAGTCTGAGTGAATGGTTCTGCTTCTCTCAGTCTTATGTTCCAAGAGTTGACCGCTGGGGAGGCAATACAAATTTCCCAAACATCTGTCTCAATTATGACCCCAGCAGTGGGAAACAAAATAGAAAAAACACAAAACAGAGGCCACACATGTGCAGTCTGTGAGCTCCCTGGGCCGTGATCTCAAAAAATTGCATTCAGTCATCCAGGGTCCTTTTTAAGCAACAGCTCGTGAGCTCTAAGCGTGTTAACTAACGTTTGCAGCGGGTCTTTTACTTTTACCATTTATTTAGCACATTATTTTGAGCAGGAACCCCTGAAATATTGTTACAAAATAGACTTCTTTGTCCATTTGCCTGATCCACCTTGTCTTATTAACATATTCCACTTAAGCCTTTGATCAAGGGGTAACTATATATTACACTTCCCAGTTTATACCAATTCTACTATCTTTGGGATGTCTTAGTTTCCACACACCCTCACTGTCTGGCTATAATTAGTCTGTAGATGTGACTGGTCAGAGTCAAAGCACACCACCAGCCATGACACACTGTGTGAGTCATCAGTCTGCTTTACTCTGCGTGGCAGGAACTAAGAGGCTGCAAACATATCTGCAGACCCACTGTGGTCAGAACTTTCTGGGTTTTTATCTGGCTGAGGGCGTGCCTGTTGAATGAAATCACAGCCGACATCGCAATCTAATTTAAAGATTTAATAATCTGGTTAAACGCTCATGCTGATGACTCACAACACGAAATGGGACGTTTTTCAGGCCAAAGCAGACTATTCTGGTAATAAACAACAGACGGAGAGATAGACAGAGCTGTGACAGGGCGCCTCACCTTTTTGTAAACGTACTGCAGGAGGGGCTGCCCCCTGTCCTCTGCCCCCTCGCCGTCCTCGCCCTCCTCCTCCGCAGAGTGTGTGTGTCTGAAATAGGTCTGGGCGTAGATGTAGTAGAGGCCCGGCTGCGACACCACCAGCTCGCCATCCACCAGCTGGACGTCGTGGAGGAACGCCAGCCCCTTCCGCCCCTCCCACCAGGAGATCTTCTGGCCTTTAACCTGTCTCCCAGCGGAGATTGGAGCTAAAGCAAGCAAATACATTCCCAGTAAGTTGCGGTTTGTTTGCTAATTGGCCCTCCGAGGATCAAATCCACCTGTTCAAGATGACCTAGGCTTGTTATCTGGATTATGCGTCCGACCAGAACCAATTTTAGGTTAGGAGGGAAATCCTCATCCTTTCAGATCAACCTGGATTGTGACCTACAGCAGCTGTCCAAATAGTGTTAACCACAGCTGGTGTCAGTTTTCACCCACAATATGACCTTTTCCTTATTCAAATACAATTTGTGACCTAATTGTAGCAAAACATGCTTGGAAAGAAACACAAAAACAACTACTCCCAGACAAAACTCAAACCCCACCCTTCTGGATAAAAGTCCAGGAGGCAACAGCCTTTTGCTGCCTACCAACCAGGACTTTGGCTGTGATTGTCTGGGTGATAACAACCCTCTGAGCCTTTGAGGAGCTGGCCCCTTACGTCTGTGGACTTTAAGATAACCATTATAAAATACATCTGCCACAATGCCTACTTCCCCCAATTGTAGTACGCTTGGGTGTTTGTTAAGCTTTAAGGAAATTGGTCATTTTACTCAAATATGATGTATTTTGGTTTTATAAGGCAAGAGCCTCTTATTCAAGATAAAGACAGAAGGTGTATATGATGAGCTGATGATGATATTAGAGGAAGAGTGGCAAAATTCTGGCTCAACTATTGAGTAAGCGAGAGAAAAATTAAGGTCCCCCTTGAAGAGGTCACATTTTTTGGCTTTGTGAAGTTTATCACATTTAATCACAATTCAAAGCATACAACGATTTAACTCATGGTGAAATCTATCCTTACACACTACTGAAGTTAGAAGCAGCAGTTTGAAGAAAGGATTACTTTCATCGTGCACCTGGAACAGTGGGGCGAGCGACTGGAGTTTGATACGTTTTAGTCATGGGGACTTGGCCTGTGCCTTCTACCTCCCGCAGCTACTGGCAAACCCCAAATCTGGGCTTCATCTGGCCAATAGAACACATGTCATCAGCACCTTTGGGCCAGTTCATGACCCCTTGAACACTCTGGGCCACATGATACTTGCCAGTCCTGTAACTGTGTGATCGTCAAAAAACGTATCCCAAATAATCCTCTGTCTGAAGTACGTTTATATGCTACACTGGACTGAGTGTAAAGAGTAGCTAAATAGTGAGTTCTTCTTAGATTTGCATGATGGTTGGCTAACAACGCCCTGACAAATAAAGCTGACGTGGATGTGCAACGTAAATCAAACCGCGGGCCGGTCCCTTTGGATTGTAGACAGCTTTGAGTCAATGTTTCTGAGCATCCTGGGACTTTCAGTGTTTTACTTCTGTCATCAGTTTAGCTGTGTTTTGACTCCTAAGGCAGCTGTTTTCATTTAGGAATGTGTTGTAATGTCTTCAATGTCACTGATGTGGAGGACAGTCCCTCAGTTTGTTGATAAAGTGCCGGCACAGTTCATTTAATGCCCCCCAAATGAATAAAAGTTTAAAAGAGTCATCTTAATAGAATTATTTTTCAGTTTATCAAACATGGGAAACTGGGTAAAAATTCTGAATTGATGGTTCAGGTTGAGGTTTCAATCTGCCCTTTTACCACAAGAGGTCCCTTCATTCTTCATGGGGAACCTTTCATTACTCTGGCTTTGAGCAATCTATTAGTTATTATAAGGTTACATTTGGCATTTTTTGCTGTTTTCTGAAAGCAATCTTATTCAACTCAAAATATAACCTTTAATTTTCTTAAACCGTCACAAATACAGCTGTCGTAATAACCTCTTTTTTAATTAAATTCCCGTTTTTTCAACCAGAATAGGGATCTGTTCCAGCAGGACCCACCTCCCTGTTCTTGCTCCACTTTGAGCCCAAAGCTCCCGGTGACATGTGCTGCGACCTTTGGGCGAGCTGAAGCCTTATCCTCCATCACAAGTGAGGGCAGCACCCGAGACACTTCATCTGGTGTCAGCAGAAAAGGAGAAAATGAGAAAAGTAATTGTCATTCACATTTATTGGATTGTAGGTCAGCTTTATGTTTTCTCACCTTTCACTGCTGATGAAAGCTGCCTTTGGTAGCGCTGAGACAGAGACTGCAAGGAGAACAGATGCAAACAATTATTCATGAACAAATCATTTAACATTTTAATTTGATTAACAAAAGTCCCACAAACATAACTTGACAAACAAAAGTTTTTCCTTTCAACACAGTTAAGTGGGACATCATTAAAGCGTAACTGAGAGTGGCTCTGGTGCCAAATGAGAAAAACAAGAAGAGATGCTCAATTACACTTGCAAAAAGCTTTGGTGTCTTTATCAGCTCATTCCACAGCCCTGCCAAACAGCCTGTTATTCGACTTTGACCCTGAAAAGGTGCTGACACCGGGACAAGGAAGATTCCCCCAGTGCACAGAAAGGAGTCCATGTTCAGACTGATAGTGGACATTTTCCTGGAAATCAACTGTTGTTGCTTGTGTTTCACATTATTTTACTGAGTTCAAAGGCAACTATGTAAAAAACATTTTCTTATTCAGTAATCAACTTTTAGAAAAGGAAAGAGACAATACAGATATTTGTTTGGGTAAAAAAAAACACCTAGGTATTGCTAATGTGCTCAGTGTTTGCCAGCAGATGTTTATGATGTGTTCTGTGCAAAACAGGGAAACACGTACATGAACTGTGTTCCCCTACATTCACAACTATAAAAGTTGGAGTAAAAGCTTCCTGGTGTGACACAGACAATAAATCTCACATCTCCGTGAAACCAGATGAAAACACCTGCAGGAAAATGTAGCTGTGGAGCCCAAAATGAGCCCGCCAAATGTATCATTGTGCCAAGAGTTGAAAATGTTGCTATTTCATGAAAAAAATCCGCTCCTGTTACGTTTAATGGCAGCAACACGCCTCATAATTATCAGGACAGGTCAGTGTTTTCCTGTGTGTAGCACTCCCTCCTCTCTTAACAGCAGTCTGTAAACATCTGGCACCGAGGAGACCAGCAGCTGGACCTTGGGGGGAGGAATGTTGTAGCTGCTCAGTAGTCCTGGGTCTTCTTTTTTGGATTTGAAATATTTTCAGCTGGTAAAGCATCTGGACTGCAGACAGGTCCAGGCTTCTCCTACTAAGTCATGATGTCAGAGGCGGTGCAGGATGTGCTTTAACATTATCTTGCTGAAATATGACTGTCTTTCCCTGATGTTACTATACAATCCATATCAGCCTTTAAGCTTTGATGGACCCTTTACGGATTAGCAGATTTCCAGTTTCTTTGGTTCTAAGGCTCCAATATCATTAGACAGACTTTGAAATGACAACTGATAAGGAGCAGGATGCTCCTGTCCTCCTCAGTCTGAAGGAGGCAGTCTCCATGGTTTGCATTTCAAGTTCTGATTCAGATTCAGAACAACTCAGTCCATTTTAAATGAGCTCTGGCCCAGAGAAGACAGCGGTGCTTATTGATCATGTTCACACATCTTATTCTTTACCTGACAGAGTTTTAACCTGCAATGGTATTCAAAGATGATGGCTTCATGAGTTATCCTGAGCCCGTGGCGTGATTTCCAGGACAGAATCTGTTGAACCGGAGCTTCCTGAGGGCCTGAAGGTCACAGATGTCTGCAGACCCTGAATCTATTCATTTGACTTTTTTGAGACGTGTGGCAGCCATGAAATTCTAGAGGTGTTCTTTTTTCTCTACAATATTAACATTTCTCACTTTCAATATTTTATATTCATCACATTGCCTTTTATTAATCAAATTTAGATTTGCAAAAAGATATTTTTATGTATTGGAAGCATCCCAACTTTACGACTGAAAATTAAATCATTTTGAGAAAGATTCCTAATTTTAATCACATCATTTCCCACAATTTACAGAATAAATCTGCAGGACATCAACAGTGAGTGTTGCTCCAGCTGAGAACCACTTAAAACAACACTGTCTCATGGAAAGAAAACTGCAGCCTAAATAATCCGAATGTTTATCGAAGAATTCAATTTCCCTTTCACATTGAGCCACTTTGTGGCCATAACATTAATCAAATGGATTTAAGGACTAAATTTAGATAATACACAAGCACCCAGCACCATCTTCTCCTTTCAAATGTATCACGTTGTTTTAGTTTATGATTAAATACATCTGCATTTTTGAAAGGCACAATTCTTCTTTGCAGCTCTGTTCTCTTTAAATTACATTTGTTTAACTGAGGGTTGTGCAGGATTTCACACGGCTTAAAAATGGCATTCCACCAGGCATCATAAAGTAAAAATTGTTTGGTCAAACTGCCCCAGCCTCATGTTTATTTTTGGACTAATTTTGATCAACCAGCTGAGGGGGAAAAGAACCAACTTCGAAGTATTTATGAGAGCTGCAAAGGCAGAGGAAGAAGGGATTCTGGAGGGGTGCTGGATAAAGCAAATAACATGCACTAACAGCAAACTAAAGGAAATATAAAATTAGATCAACCGTGAGTTTGTGTGTTTAAGTGTGTGTGTTTTCGAGCAGGGCAGGTGAATGCATTCCTGTGCTGATTAGACCAAAGCGGATCACATCACATCTCCAGCTATGAAGGAGCTCATTGTGTGTCTGAGATTCGGATCGTTTTGGCATTTTTTCCTCCACAGGAAGCCTCCAGAAATGATGATAATAATGATGATCCTCCCGGCATTTCTGCATTTTTTTAAAAAAACTCCTGATTGAAATATTCAGGAAAACTCCCACATGTTTAAAGAAACAGATCTGGTTACATAAGAGACACCAAAATAGAAAGAATAGCAAAACGTTTGTTTTTGTATGAGTTGTTTTGCCTTTTCAGTGTTTGTGTGTGTTGTATGTGTGTGTGGTGTGTGTGTGTGTGTGTGTGTGTGTGTGTGTGTGTGTGTGTGTGTG
>JABUIW010000156.1:6190239-6212110 GCA_013363375.1 Menidia beryllina
TGTGTGTGTGTGTGTGTGTGTGTGTGTGTGTGTGTGTGTGTGTGTGTTGGGGGATATGAACAGGCTCTGTTTTTTCTGCAGGGCTGAGGTTCATGGATGATGCAAAAAAAACGCAGCTTTTTAATGTGGGTCTCTGTGTGTGTGATTTCAAACCTTTTCAATGAGCAGGTGAAGCTGCTGTGTGACCTGCCAACATGGATCTCCTCGTACAGCCGTGATGCTCTGTAGGTCTGAGCCCATCAGACAAGACACACTGCTCCTGGCGAAGGTCTCCTTCATCTGTGAGAGCAGAGCATCACACTTTTCAAGTAACGACTGACCGAAGTTTTACCTTCTCCTTGTGTTTGCCATTAAAGACCATCAGGAGGAAAAGACCAGCTCATGTTTGTGTTGATATGCTCTATTGGAAACAAAACAGGACACACTCATGTTTTAGTCAACCTAATCTCTGGATCCAAACCTGAGTCAACAGTCTGCTTTGGCTTGTGCCTCCTTTCTTTGCTTTTCTCCCATTTAGATTTCACGTCCCGCAAAAATGCTGTTGCATTTCATCCGGTTAATGATTAATTGCTGTAAATACAGCCTGAAAGTTTCACTGGACTCAATCCAGGTAAGCAAACGACATCCACGCGCGCGCGCGCGCGCACTACCACACAACCAGGTCTGCAGAATTTCTGCCTGACAATCGCAGAGAATCGTAAAAGAGCTGCAGTCTAGCCCTGCTGTTCCTGAGCACCTTACGTTCTCCTGCTCTGTGTTTTATCACAGAGAAAAAACTGTCAAACGGGATTATTCCAAAGTGCAATTTGGGCATGTGGCCTGTGCTTCATGTGCAAAAGAGGAAAAGTTATTACAAGAGGACAATGTGTGCTCTGGAACGAAACTGCACAACCAGGGGAGCACAACAATGATTAAAAGCACTGCTCCTGGGCAATACAAACTCCCTCTAAAACTCTGCATTCAAACAGCCACATCAGAAAGCGTCAGCCTCTCGGTGCGCAATGCCTACCGCTGCGTAAAAATCCCCTGTGCGTCTCCGCAACCGTCAGCCGGAATCGAGGTACGCTTTCTTACCGAGTTGAGAGACGTACTGAAGTGCAGCACGGTGATGGTCACGACCACCGTCTGCAGCAGAACCGCCACCAACAGCAGGACCCCCAGCTTCGGACCGGAGCCCGTCATAACGGCAGACCGCCGTCCGGCACCCGACCAGCGCCGTCCGGTGACGTTCCCAAACTTCAAGAACAAGAACAATGGCTGAGGGCTGACTTTTTAACTATCACCCTCCCCGTCCCAGCGAGCAGGAGGAGGCGGGTCCGAAGAACAAGAGCTTTTCACTCTTTGAATTTCTCCCGTGGAGATTGTTTCGTTTCTGCTCTGAGAAAACACAGATAGCTTTCAATAGTTTATTGTGAACGCTCATATCTCCGCAGTCAATCTCTGCTCCAAGTTTCACAGTTAGGAAAACTGTGGGATCTAAATGAATCTGAGAAGAAAGGCACGTAGAGGATTTTATTATGATGTTATGAAGTTAATACTGAACAACAAACCCCTTACATCCTACAGTTATGAGCAAAACGACTTCATCCGGACTGTTTCTTTATAGTTTTTCTCCAAGCAAACCTTCTCTGAATGCTTTCAGGAGGTCCTCTGCAAGGGATTTTCTTTGGCTTTCTCTTAACTGATTTTGAGTCCAGTCCCTCAAGGCATGAGGCAGTGTTGCACCACACAGGGGGCAAAGAGGGTGTTTTAAATTGGATATTTAGACTTTTTCTGACAAGCAGCCTGTCACAAAACCGGTTCTGAACCTTATTTAAGCAGTGGGGGATCATCTGTCAGAGAATGGAACAAGAGACAGCTGACATCCAAAGAAGAGCTTTGGGATGTCCTTCAGTATTCCTGAAAACTCCTTATGGACAGGACAATAAGCTGATTGGAGAGGGTTCAGACTGTACTGGAGAATAAAGGAGCTCAGAACAAATATTCACTTTAGAGCATTTTAGAATCAAGCAAGTTCCGTATACATCTTATATCCTGAATTTACATGAATACCAGCACGACGGTCCAGTGACTCACTGAACTTATTCAATGTGTTTTCACTGATGCATAAAGATACATGGAGCAGCTCATAAACTTTTGCTAGATGTGCTAAGTAGTCTTGGATCAGGGAATGGAAGATTTCTAAGTGAGCTACATTAGAGTTTTTCAAGAGGTTTTCCTCAAAGGCCTCACTCCGTCTGCTGCCTCGGACCACTTGAGGAGATGATGTCAGGTTGTTTAGGAGAAAAAAATGAACTGACACTCCTGACATTAGATTCCACACCCTCTACATCAAACATGTTTCTGTCTAAGCAAAGGAAAGGAGTTAAAAAAGATTGATGGAAGTGTCCGTCTATAAGTCCACTTATAACGGCCTGACTGTGAATTTCGTGTTCAGATGTTTCCATCTTGTCCTGTGATCTGAAGTTGGATGTAGTTTCCACAGATTATCAGAGGATGTTACACCTGAATGATGGGCTTTTAAATTCGAACAGGCGGCACTTTAAAGCCATCGTTCTCCTTCACTCTTACATGACTTAGAAGAATGTTTGATGTTAAAAGATAAAGTGTGAATGGCAGGAACACACAGGCTACTCTTGTTTCCTGGATTCAGATGTAATCTCGAAACAGCACTGAGATGGATTGAGATGTGTCTGTTAGCCATTAGAAAACATGGTCATGTATTATCATGTTTTTTTTTATAACTGTGTTTCTGTTGTACATTTTAATTTGTTTGTTTTCCTCCTCTCATGAATTTTAAAATACAAAAGATTGACCATTTAATTTTATGATGATTCAGTGCACATTTCTCTGAATGCTTGCCCAAAGTGCACAGTGCAATGTGTCAATAACCAGGGCTGAATCACCATTTGACTACTTTGATTTAACTTGATGCCTTTAAACAAACAACAAGCAATCACATTTCTAAGAGAATTTGAACTCTTTTGAAATAAAATCAAATTCAATTATCACTCAGTGTTTGGTTTTAAAAAAGACAAACAACTACATTTGATGTCTGCAACACATAAAAAAGTTAAAAGGGCTAAAAAGACTACAATAACAGAAAAATCGCGTAATTAATACATTGTGATACTGCATTTACAACAATAATTACCAGAGCAGGAAACATTGCCTAACACAGTGGTCTGCCTGGTCACCAGATGGGGTGGAACGAAGAAGACGAGGGATCAGCTGGATCTGCATGATGGTGCAGAGGTTGGTGGGAGCAGACCCAGAAAATCACTTTGACACGGGCCCTTTTCCGGGAGATGAAAAACCAGGGAGGCAGCCACATTCTGGATGATCTGTTGCTGTTATATCACACGAGCTGAGAGGCCCGTTAGGAGGGCTTTGCAGTAGTCAGATTGAGTAATGACCATGGTTTGTACCAGCAGCAGTCTGATGGTGCTTATGTTGAAGAGCATACAGACGGACTCGACTGGGCTACAGAGGTCACATTCTTAGAGAAAGTCAACTGGTCGTCAGTCAGGACCCCCCAGTTCCAAAAAACACTGAGATTTGACGGAGATTATTGAGTCATTACAGCTGATGAAGTCCTTCACTACAATCAAATAAGATCCAGATAATTCATTCAGTCAAGTCAGATACTCCAGACTCATAGATTCTTTTCATCCATCCATCCATCCATTATCAATACCGCTTATTCCCTCATGGGGTCGCGGGGGGAACTGGAGCCTATCCCAGTGGTCAACGGGCGAGAGGCAGGGTACACCCTGGACAGTCCGCCAGTCCATCGCAGGGCCACACACAGGACATACAAGGACAAACAACCACTCACACTCACATTCACTCCTAAGGGCAATTTCCCCAATCTCCAATTAGCCTAACATGCAGGTTTTTGGACTGTGGGAGGAAGCCGGAGAACCCGGAGAGAACCCACGCAGACACAGGGAGAACATGCAAACTCCACCCAGAAGGGCCGCCCTAGATTCTTTTCAAATTGTTTTAATTGATACTGTACAGATCATTTTCAAAGGCAAGGAACACAAAAAGGTTAGTTTAAAAACTGTCAAACATGCACTCAAAAAACATCTATTAAGAAAAAAACTTTAAAGAACCTATTATCTGATATCTCACATGGCACGTGAAGACTTAAGATCCTTTGGTAAAAATTTAAAGAGGATGAGGCACAGCTGTGATCCTCATAATGAATCAAGGCATCACAGACACAGGCCGGAGCCAGAACACTTCCTGAGCTGCAGTCGGTTCAAAATCCCAGTCACTGAAAGGCAGCACGGATGAAAATGTGCCCTCTTGATGCACCCTAAACCTTAAACCCCTCATCTCTTAATAAGAATTTAATCTACATAGAAAAACTTACAACAAGGGGATCTTTGTTTCAAATTTAAACGTAACTTGGTGCAGAGCAGCTTTTGGCTGGAAACATTCTGAACAAGAGAAAGATCAGATTGAGCAGAAAAGCTCCTCTCGTTTCCGAACATTATCTGTACTAAGACTCTGAATCATTCCATAAAGGTTAGAGGTCCTCTGAATACAATAACAACCTATTTCTGCTTACGATCAAAATTGTTCTGTTTGTAGTCGTATTTTTAGACTGACTGCTCATGGAGCTTAAAGCACACGCAGAGAGTTTAGGAAAAAGGAGAGGTCCCAGCAAAAAAGCTCAAGCTGTTCAGTCATTCTATCCCTGAAGTGAATCTTAGCGGTAAATGGTCTTTAAAAAAAAATCAATATATTGTTTTGTAGTGAGGCGGTTTGAGCCCATAAATGGATTCTGATCCTTTTGGCTCATTCCTGCATCTGCAACATCTGGCCTCAATCTGGCTCCTACGCCCCGCCGTCCCCCGGGAGATGTGCTCGCTGCTTAGGTTTCACTCAGCTCCACCCGCAGGGCCTGCTGGGGGTAACGGAGTCTGCATGACGTGTGTGCGATAGAGCCCGCAAAGAAAATGGGAGGATAAGAATCATCCGTGAGAGCATCTTCACTACAGAGAAACAGAAACATCCTCTGTCACAACTTTGAGGCCAAACACAAATTAAGTCTTAACCAAACAAACTCCCCCAAAGTCACTGTGCATTTTAAGGGTTTTAGTCGCCGTTTTTAGCTGAAACGTACAGTCTGAGTGTGTTTCTGAATGGCAGCCAAGTTCTGATAGAGGAGAGCTGACTGACTCCCCCACAAAGTTGACTCCCTCGTGCCTCAGTCGCCTTCCAAACTCTGTCTCTACCTCCCATCTGCCCTCATTCTTCCTCGGCCTCACGCTCTCTTTGTCTGACCAACCCTTCCTTTCTTTCTTTCACTCTTGCATTGTCTCGATTTTTTTGTGGTGTTGTTCCATCAATAACAAAAACTCACATTTTGCTGCTCTCTCTTGGCTCCTGTGAGGCACGAGTAATAACTGTGGTGGGCACCATTTAATGATCAGTAAAACTATATACTAGACCCACAAAAGTCTCCTAATAATGACTCGGCTGTACACAGTCTGCAGTGTTAGCTCAGAATTGGCAACAAATAGGTACCCAGCAAGCTTTGACCAGATACACTGCAAAGAAAACACCACCTCTTTTGCTCATTATGTCTTTCTGGATGAACAGTATTACTTCTGTAATCTGGTGCAGGCTGCACCATAGCAAACGAAAGGTTTGGAGGTTTTTAAAAGCATGCCTCAATTTCCGGTGGTTTAATCTCTAAAAGCCCAATTCTGATCATCGATCTTCCATTTTTAGACCGTTTTTTAACCACTCTCTTTACCGCACAACTAATGAGCCCCAAAGAAAGCCATCAACATCCATCTCTGGGTCACCCAGATCTGTGAATGAAAGTGAGGAAAAAATGGATCATTCAAGTGACAGCTTCTATTTCCGACTCCACGATTACAGGCAACTACAAAAGTAGGAGGATCGGAGGTGTGTTCTGTCATAAAAGCCTGTCAATCTTCCATAATTATTGCTGCACAGCAGCCCTGAACACTGAAGCTCCAGCCCTTAGTTATGGTCATGTCTACCATCTAAGATTAAAGGTTTATAAATGAGTTTGTGCTGTGTGTGTTTCTCTTTGTAACTGCAGACGATGACACTGATATGTGCTGGCCACTTTTAACCAGACGTCTTACATGTTCTCTGATTATATAAAGTTAACTGTAGGACAAACACTGTGCTGATTCCTCCCTGCGTCCATTTGTTGACTGGTTTCTTAGCTCCAAATATATGAGACTCAGTCAGTGGAATATAGTGGAATCCTTGTGTCTTCAAACTCGTTAAAACACGTGAACATAGTATAAATGTGAAGAACTTTACTTTTACATAAGTTTTTTATTAAAGTTCAAGATCCTCCCTCTGATTCAGCAGCTTCAGTTCATGTTATGGGAACAGGGAGTTTTTTGCCTAATCTTTAGTCTTGACATCACAGAGTAAACTGACTTCTAACCGTTAAATTTTGATTTAACACTTCTTTAGTTTAGGAAACAAACGAAAGCCAATTGAATGTCCTCCTAAGTGACAAAACCTAATATGTGTGTGTGAACTTAATTCCAATATTTGTTGAAATAGATTGTTAATCTAAACACGCACATTATTTATAAAAACAATGACTGGGAACACTAATATGCTCCAAATCTCCCTCCCTGTCTGTGTCTGTGAGTGCCTGCCAAGGAAAACACCCTCCCGACACACACACACTGCATTCATTTTATCCATGCCAGTGGAGCACAGGGCCCAGCGCTGAACAATATCAGTGATTTCTGACACACACACTCCCACACACACACACGCACACACACACGCACCTCAGGACGGGAGAGGTGGAACAACTGAAACCGCCAATGAATACGCCAGAAACCCGAAAGCTGACCAATGGGAAAACACCAAACTTTTGGGGACTTTCCAAAATTATTTTGGCTTCGTCTCACTTTGGTCAGGACGTTTTTTTGAGTTCCTATTATGTTTTTCTTATGATAAGTTTTCTATTTCTATTATTGCATGCGTCTGTGTGTGTGTGGGTCTGGGTGTGTGTTAGTGTGAGAAGGAGAGACAAGTCAGGTCTGCTCGCTCGCTGCTTCATTTCTTTACAGGAATCATAAGTTCAGAGGAAAGCAGGCGCTCGACCCTCCACAGTCAGTCACCAGCGTGTGTGTGTGTGTTCTCGCTCGATTACTTAATGGTGTGAGGATGAATGACAGGAAATTGTGTCACCTTTGAGGACAAAAAATAAAGTATAATAAATACGGATCATAAATACATATGTAATCCTCTCAGCTGTGTGTTCATGCCGGGTTAGGGTTAACATGTCTGTGCCTGTAGTGTTTTCGTTTGGGTATAGATTTACATCCATTCTGGTCTTTAGGTTGTATATTGTTTCTTAATTCCTAAAGGGGCTGGAGAACCAGGAGCATTTTACACTAGTGAGGACTGTCAGCGTTGTGCGAACAAAAACACTGAACTCTGCAAATCTGAAGGAATGTTTGAAGGTAATAATCAGGGTGGGATCTGGTGCATCGTGGAAATGCACCACATCGCACACAGGTGTTGTGCTGCATTTGTTCTATTTGGATGACTTTGAGCTGATCTCTAACAAACGTGTTTTACTGGTTATATAAAGTGTTACCACTGAAAAAACATCATCCTTTTACCTCCCTGCCTCCATTTGTTGACTGGCTCCTGAGCTTTGGCTGCATGAGACTCAGACAGTTGACTAAGTTCTTTGGTAGAGGCTGGATATTCTCTTGTCTTTTAGCTTATTAAAAATGCACATGCGTGGCAGAGACATACAAACTTGACTTTTACCTGAAACGTTCCCTCGGACTCAACATGTTCGCTTTATAATCAGGTTATGGGAACGGGGTTTTTCCACCTAATCTTTCGTTTTAGTTTATGATGTAAAATCATATGGACTTGTTAAAACTTGTTAACCAAGCTTAAGATAAAAAAGTGAGGCTCTGGTGTTTCACCATGTGTGTGAGATACAAGTGTGTTGTTGTGCAGTGTGAGGCCCATATTGTGGTTTTCTCTTCCTCCCTACCAATCTCTCCCTGTTCCTCCTCCCTCCCTCCGCCTGTCAGGAAGAGGTGAACAATATGACCTTTAGTCGCAGCGATAACATTCTCCCTCATGAATTCTCCGCTGCGGCGGCTTTCCTTTCACATTCTCACCGGTTTGTTTTCACTCGCGGCGGCTGTGTTTTTCTTTGTAATGATCATCTGGGCACCCGTGATTAACGAGCAGCTCCGGGGGCAGGGAGGAAGTCAGGCCCCCCCCAGGGTCGCACACATACATACCTGCAGAAAAACACGCCTTCGCGCCAACACGGCGAGCATCTCCTCTGGGATTTCATCTTCTCAAAGGTGTCACAGCCATTTTTGTGGTGTTTTACTATAATCGGTTTGAACTTATAAGCAGCACAAAGCTTTTTCTATGTTTTTGGTTCTACTTCTTGTCTGAGCTGAGGCTAGAAACAGCTGAAAGTCAGAGGTTGGTATACTCCAGCCCAATAGGAGGTTTCTGAATAAAACATGAGCTCCTGAAGTCCAAGTCTTTCCCACAACAACACATACACTGTAGAGGAGAGAGCTCAAAATCCAGCCCTCGAGGGCCGCCTCCTGCAGGGTCTGGATGTTCCCCTTCAACACACCTGATTCGCATCAATGCTCCATTGGGATACTTGTGCAGAACTTTACAATCTTTCAAAGACATCGTGTTGACAGCTTTTGGCTTTTCCCAGCAGGGGTAGGCACAGCTCGCCAGCTTTGACTAACATGCTTCTCCTCCACGTTTAAACCTGAGGCAACTGAGAGTTCAGGATCAAACCGCCAACCCACCCATTGGCAGGAAATCGCTCTAACCCTTAAGCCACAAACACCCCAAACTT
The DNA here is from genome assembly GCA_013363375.1 of Menidia beryllina. NCBI lineage: Eukaryota > Metazoa > Chordata > Actinopteri > Atheriniformes > Atherinopsidae > Menidia > Menidia beryllina. The sequence continues at coordinate 6,199,124 of JABUIW010000156.1, forward strand.
ATTAAGACATCAATTTTGTCTAAATAGTCGTTTTTTGACAACCCATCCATCCATCCATTCATCCATTATCCTAACCGCTTATTCCCTAATGGGGTCGCGGGGGGTTCTGGAGTTACACCCTGGACGGTTATTTTTGACAACCATTTACCCAAATAAAAGTCGGCTTTCCATAGACCAGTCCTGTAAATCTGAGAGAATCTTTAAAGATCTAAAACATTTATTTTCTATCCACAGACAAGTATGTTTATAGTGTTAGTTTAAATTAGTTTGGTCCTAGATGTGAGAAAAATAAGATTAAAACTTCCCATTTGCAAATTTGTAACTCCTTACCTTCATTTTCATATTTCTTACTGCATACACTACACACACCAAAGGGGTCTAAACTCATCTGTACTACCAATCTTATGACCAAGACATAGGTGTAGAAAAACACACCAAAGTTTTGCACATCATTAAACATTAAATGATTGATGAATACATGTATTCCAATGGATCACCTGAAAACTCCACATATAAAAAGATTAACAGCGAGCAGCGCACAGAACTCATCCTGTAAGTCCTTTAGCGCTTGGTAACACTCTTCCATTTGGTTTGCTTCTCGAGTATCTTTGCTGAGCTGATAGATAACTTATTCCATCTTGACATGTGGACTTCACAGGATGCACCCTTTGATTTGTGGACGCAGATCGTGCTGGGATAAGCTCTCCGCTCTGCAATGTCTCTGCACAGATTAAGTGGCTGCTGAAAGAAACAGTCTGAGTGAATATACATGTATTTCTACTCAAGCATGTGGCCTTTTTGGCAGTAGGTCCATCTCTCATCCGCCACTCCTACACACACACAAGCTCACATAGAGGGTTTTTGATCGCATTGCGTCATTATTCCCTCACTGAGCATGCCCTGTGGCACTCCACACGAAGGTTTGTTTTTGCTGTCAGCGGCACGCGGTAACACAGACCTGTCTGTCAAGATGGACATGTTCCTGCTCATCTCCTGCCTGCCGTCAATCACATGACCTTACAGGGATGCTACATTCCAGCACGCAGTCTTTTTTTATTGGTTTCTATTTCTGTGCAGGCTTCAACTTGAAGAACAAGTGCTTCCGTAGCAGTAACAGTAAAGAAGTGAAGGATGAACCCGAGAAACTGAAAGCAAGAAGAGTTACTTGATAGAGGTGAAAGGTGGGAGTAAAAGCGGTTTTCCAGCGGGATGACAGATGGAAAAAGGCTTGCTGGGGCCTGTCACTCTGCACATCTTTTTAAGGCCAGGCACACAAATCAAAAGCAGGATCTCATGATGTGAACCCAGGAATTAAGAACTGAACTGAGCCGTAAACCTGTCAGAAAGCCTTCAGGTTTTACAATGTTCATGTGCTTTGGGATGAAAGCACTAAAAACGGAACAAAAGACACATGACTCACATTGTTATAGACCTCAGCATGTCCAGTATTTCAACAGCTGATTCACAGGTTGGAGGCTGCGTTCAGGGGAGGATCTGGCGCCATCTCCTGTGTCAGATATTCATTGTGAAATTAGACTGACTCGTAAAATAAGAAAAAGTGGGAACATCTGCTACTAAAGACAGATAGATAGATAGATAGATAGATAGATAGATAGATAGATAGATAGATAGATAGATAGATAGATAGATAGATAGATAGATAGATAGATAGATAGATAGATAGATAGATAGATAGATAGATAGATAGATGGATAGATGGCTATATGTTAGTTTGCCATCTCTGTTGGACAGTATCTGAGATGCAGGGGGGAAGCATAAATTGAACTGAAAATCTTGCCTTTTTTCCACTAATGCCCCTATCACAGAAGAGGAAATGAGCTTTGCCAGGGGCTCATCCCCAAACCATCCCAGAGCCTAAATTCTGGATTCTGGATTCTCCTTTCACTCTATAACTTGAAGCACATTTCTAGTTTCGCCCTCCCTTTTAAATTCCTCTAAATCTTTTCCAGTGCACATGAGGGATATTTTGCCCTTGAAATATAAATTACATGATGTTAGTTAAGCTCATCTGTTCTTATAGGTAGCCATTCAGCTGTTGAAGAGTATTGTTACTAACAATACTTTAGTCATCTTCAGTGTGTGGTCATTTTTAAAATGGCTGTTTTTTTTCAAATAGAACCTCTTCTTTATCTTATTTTTTGTGGGCTGAAACAAAAAAAAAATGTTAAAAATGTTAGCTGGCCTGGACAAAAAGCAGAACGGCAAACTATTCTTATCAAGTTCCACATCGAAAGAGTTACAAATGAGTAAACTGTGAGGTTTGGGAATTGTTTGCAGCAGCCCAGTGAGTTGAGGCTGGATGTCTGTTACGTAACAAACATCAATAAGTTGGAGTCATTGTGATTGCTGTTGCGAAGGTAACGACCACATCTGGCCGACAGCTGGTGAGAGGATCTAATATTAAGTTTTTGTTTAAAACTGCACTTATTTTAATCTGTCTCTTCATGCCAAACAACTTGTAAGATGTCCAAAGTCAGCTCAAATAATCATGCATCATTTGTAGTAATGCAACATTTAGTCAATATTAAAAGTTTTACATTAATTTATACAGATTAAACTATGAGAACACCCTGTGTTTTTTTGTTTGTGTATATTATTACAGTCCCTTACTATCCAAATTAGAGCTGAAACCATACAAACTAACAAATATTCAGAAAAAATAACTATTGGAGTTTCTCACAGAGTTCATCGTCAGTATGTCAGTGATGAGGCGAAAACAGGGAAAAAATGCACCTTTTGCTCAGCTAAACATTATCCAGGAATGTTATCTTTGAGAAAAAGCTACATCAGGGCAAAAATAAGAAAGATAAGACGAAATATCACTGCCCTCCCTTCGTACCACTGAAATTGTCACCCCAGCCAAAATAAACAGCTCCTTTATGGGATTCATTAGCAGGCCAGAAGCCCATCTGGGCCCATTTTAACATATTTACTTGCCTGAACTGACCCGTTGCAAACTCTACTTGTATAAACACTTTATTCATATAATATTTAACCATTTAAGTGCATAATTTCACAACCACAATTAGAAAAATAGTGCCTGGAAAGTTCAAATTTCCTATGAATGGCTTTTTTTTTTTTAGAAGAAATCCACTCAGGGAATATAATGACTGTTTCCTGACACTCAGTGTAGCACATTTGTTCATTTAGTGTGGAATGACCCCACTCAGGTCAGTGTTTCTGCTACACCCACAGTTCACTGCATTTTGGGCTGAAATCCAAAGCCGAGTCTGTCAGACACTCGCTGCCTTCTGTTAGTTTTATTAGTTTTGAGCCAGCAGCCATGGGGAGAAAAACGTGATAGTCCACAGGGGATCTCCTCTCTGGTGGTGATACAGTAACACCCTGATTGATTTCACAGCTATCAGCGTCGTCGTCATCACCGCACCAGCCCCTCTGCACATGGTCTGTGAGGGGGGGGGGCTACAGAGAGGGAGATCACTTGTACGTTCAGCACAGAGATCCAGAAAGGACAGGCAGCTGTGAACTCTGACACACTTCAAGTACAGCACACACACACATACACTCACACACACGCCGAGCCTGACTCAAGTTTAAGTCCTGTGCAAAAGTCTTGAGCCTCTGCTCATTTGTTTATCTGCAGCCAGACGGACAGGAAACAGCATGATCATGTTGAAACATCACTGGAAGTAAAGTTTGTCAAGCAAAGTCAGAGTTATTTTAATCCTAAGAAGCTCTTAAGTCAACATCTGGTCCGAGCTCTTTTCTCCTCTCTCCATCAGACTTGTTGCCACTGATTTTCGGTCCACTTCTTGTGACATTTGGCAGAGCACAGCCTTTTCTCCCTGTTTGCCTTTCTTAAGAAGGGCTTCTCTCAGCATTTCTGATGAGGACTGGGCCAACACCAGATGGGTGTTTTCAACTAAGTTCTTTTGGAATCAGCTTGTTTCGGCAAAAATCCTGTTTTTTTATTGTTGAACAGCGTTATCTTTGGTGTTTTTAATACATCAAATAAATAAATGGGAACAAATTATTTGTCTTTGGGACAAGCTTGTAGTGACAAGGTCTCTAAAGTTCCAATTTAAATAGCTTCTCTTTTAAGTTGTCGGTTTATCCCTTGAGTTGGGGAGGGGGGATTTCTGCTGGAATCATTCACAGTTTAGACAATTCTCTGAAAAATGGTCAGCTACAAGGTTCAGGAATGGTAATGAGTGAAAAAATAATAAAAACTCTGAAAGAATTATTGCCAGGGACCACTTTGAAGAATTCTGAAAATATACACAAAATGAGGGCTGGATCAGGACTTTGACTTAACACACTTGTGTCTGTAAAAACTAAAGATGTGACAGATTACCAATCTGTTATACTGGACATACAAAAGCTATTTAAAAGTAAAAGTCTAACTGTAAAGGATTCCACGTACATTTTCTTATAGATAAATCTAAGTAAGAAATAACGTAGAGAACAGGATGCCCTGATTTATGGAGAAACAGCACAGATGTGGGGTTTCCAGCTCAAAACCTGAACCATGAAATATTCTTTAAAGTATGTAGTTTAAGGTAATTTTTTCTCCACCAGGGACACGGTCATGGACTGTGTCCAAAAATCCCTCCCCGTATACTGTCTGCAACCCTGACACCGAGTGGATCCCCTGAATGAAGCCGAAGCTCAACTACAGTAAATCACTGCTGTGTGGCTCTGCACCGGTCAGAGATCGGTCAGTTGCTTTAAAACTTTCCTCTTTGAGTTGTTTCTTTTCTTACTCCTCTTATGTTAGAGATACTGTGCTTGCTTAGTGTTTTACAGAGCAGAGGAAAGTTAAACCAAAGAAGGAATGGAAGGTCACCCAGATTATTCAGTTTATCTGGTTGCAAAATTAGATTAAAAATGACCTCACAGACTTTGATTGAGAACAGGGTCAAATGAGTGACAGAATAAGTTGAAATTTTGAGGGTAGTTAAGGACTGCTGGATATGACTTCACATTTATCTTAAGTTGTTACAGATGCTAATTCAGTTACTGATGGAGAATCGTCATGAGTTAAATGTGGACAAATCAACTTAAATCATGCAGAAAACTGTTATTTTCAGCTTTGCTGTCTCTTAAAAGGGACTAGTTTAGCTTTAAAGGAAGTCATTGTGGTTTTATTATTCAGTCTCTGCTTGATTTTTCTTTTTTTCTTCATATTTGTATCATGATCTGGTCATCTGAGTTTGTTTCAAATGTGCTTTATAAATACATTTGCGTTGCATTTAACATAAGACTGAATTAAGTAATAATGCATGTTTCTAGTCTGCATATACCCTGCATTTAATTTCTAATTCTTTCTTAATTCATGCTATTGCATAAGCAAAAGAAACAAACAATATCATGTTTAAGTAATAATAATTGTTATACATTTTCAAACATATTTCTTTTAAACATCAGTACCTGGAAACCTCCCAAATTACCATAAACAGTGTTATTCACAAAAACGAGCCAGATATCCTGATTGATGTCTCCGGCACAAGAAATCATTAAAACATGAAAACAAGTCAGTAAAATTGTGTCAACATGATGAAATCGTCCTAATCTATCAACTCTGTGAATGGAATGTTGTTAAGAGGACACAGGCTGAACCAAATGGAGGGACAAACAGCATCTATTGCACATTTAAGAGGATTTTCTGCACACGAGTCTTAATATGTGACCTTGCAGCATCATTCTTCTGCTAACTCTGAAGGTTAAACTACAGACCTCCTAATAAATGCATAAAATATCCAGTGTAAAATTAGTTACCTTCTGTTGCTTGTTTAAATAAAAGCAGAAATTCTGATAAATAAGCAGCCTCTCAAACGCTTTCACAAAACCACATGTTCTCTTTCTTTGGTTTCAATGGAATGAAGAAGCTTTGGTTAGATGAGAAGCGTTTCTGTTAGTCCATAACGTGCTAATGCTCCTCTGAAAGCAGCGCTGACACAGTGGCTCAAACCCGGGACATTCTGAGGTCAAGCAATGGCTCATGATGAGAAGCTTTCTGTTTCTCTGCAGCTTCTGCTGCGACGTGCAGCTGATATGGAGGGATTTGGTCACAGGTTCTGGTCCAGCCAGCGGATGAAGTTGTTCATGCTCCTCTCGCCCACGCTGGACATCATCGGCGGGTACGCAAACACCATGCAGCCGTGGAAGCCGTCCTCGTAGTGGTCGCTGGTCACCGCCACGCCGGCGTCCTGCAGGCGTCTGACGTACATCAGCCCGTCGTCCCTCAGCACGTCGAACTCGCAGGTCATCACGTAGGCTTTGGGGGTCCTGCTCAGCACCTGCTGCTCGGCCAGCAGCGGGGCGGCCCTGGCGTCGGTGAGCGCCGGCACCTCGCCCACCACGCCCAGCGAGCCCGTCGCTTTGACCACCGGCCGGAAGTGCTTCCTGCGCTCGGCCGGCAGCAGGGCGGTCCAGTTCAGCTTGGACCGGGTCGCGGCGCTGATGCTCGGCTGGTCCAGGGCGGTGTGGTTGTTGGCCAGCAGCACGGGCTCCAGGGAGGGGCTGGCGCCCAGGTACTGCAGCCAGAAACGGGCCATGATGGGCCGGTAGAGGATGGGCACGGCCTGGTTCTGCTGGTAGGACGGGGTGTGGAAGTCGAGGGCCTGCAGGACGGGGTAGATCAGCGCCTGGGTTTTGAACCTCACGTTCAGGGTTTCATCCGAGGCGAGCTGTGGACACAGTCAACATTTAAAGACGATGCCCTGTTCCGTCTCCCAGGTTTTACACATCAGGACATAATAAGATCAGAGAAACATTCACTCAGATGAACCACATTAAAAGCCCTGCGGGAACAAACTAAAGGCAGGTAAGAAGCAGCCAGGAGCTGCTGCTCAAGGAGGAAATACATCAGCATGATCTTAGAGAAGCAATTGTTGCCTCCCATCAATCTGGGAAAGGTTATGAGGCCATTTCTAGACTATTTGGTGTTCATCACAGATTTTTATTTTTTTTACAAGTAGAAAGAATTCAGGGCAGCTGCCAATCTTCCCAGAAGAGGATGTCCGAGCAATGTCAAGTTAAGGTTAAAAAAAACGCAGAACCACATCTCATTATCTACAGACCAGAGTTAGCAGGCAGGAGGTTAAAGGTCATGACAGTATGGCAAGAAGAGGTCTGAACAAGTATGGGATGTCTGTTTTGGCTTGAAGATTTAAAAAAAGAGCTTCTGGAACAATGTACTTTGGACATTTGCATTAATTAGATCAACTGTTGAGATCAGCTTGTACTCAACAAATTTCTGCAGAATACAAGCTAAGCTTTTTTTTTTTTTAAAAAGCATTACAGATTCATTTCCTGTCTCACAGCACAAACTGGGTAGCAACTACACATGGCCTCTGAGAATCCTCCCTTTTGATAGTAAATTCATTCTCAAACAGGCTCTCTGAGACAGGAAGAACAAAGGTGAATTGTGCTCTGACAGATTTATGATTGTTTTTCCACCTCCTGCGCAACGGCGGCGGCCAGGTTTCCCCCGGCGCTGTCTCCAGACACAGAAACCCTCTCCGGGTCGATGCTGTGCTTGTGTAGAACCTCGGAGGACAGGAAGGCCCGGGACGCCGCCAAAGCATCATGGTACTGATCTGGGAACACCGCCTCTGGAGCCAGACGGTAACTAAAACAGTAAAGACGGTTCATCGCATTAATCTAAAACTACAAAGGTACCATAAATACCACACAGACTGGAACATTTGATCCTTTTGATGAGTCTCCTCTCTCGCATATTTGAGTTTTTAAAGAAAAAAAGATTTTATCACATGGTCCACCAGCTATAACAGCTCATAACCGATTAAACCGTGTCCATGACAACTGAGCAAACTTTTTGTTTCCCCACACAGCTGTTCCAGTGACCCAAATGCACCATGAAGTTTGAGATAAACAGGCCTCTTGTTCAACATAAAATCCAAATTTTTCTTTAAAGACTGAGCTCACAGACTGAGAAGGACAACAACCCACAGTCAGATTAAACAACAACTCTTTGTTTTTCTTACTGTGAATCACCATCAGACATTGAAACATCTTCCATATACGTTTGTCTTAAATTCATTACTCAGTGAGAGCGTTTGAGGCTCAAAACTCACTCGACAGACATGATGACAGCATCCAGATCCTCCGCCATTTTCCGACAGAGACGGTCATAAGAGCGCATCCCTGCAGAGCAAATTATGTAAATATGATTTAGGAATGGAATTTTTCATTTTTAAATTTTTTTTTTTTGGGGGGGGGGTGGAAAAATCAAACGATATATGAAATATAATCAAATCCTTAAAATTTCTAAAAATGTCATATGAGCGAAAACATAAAAAACGGAAGCCTGTTAGAAACTTATTTAGAGGCAGGAAGGTGAAGTAATGGTTTCTGATGCAGTGTCTCTCATGGTTATGGAGGAATGCATACAAATATGTAAGTTAATGAAAATGTCAAAATGAAAGAAGACCTCTAGAATTGAGCCTTTTTGTGGTCAGGTTCACAAAAATCCTTGAATTAAAAAAAAAATTTGAAGGCAAACAGATGCCTTTTCAGATGGAAAGGTAAAGAAGAGGATAAGGAAGAGGAAGGTGGTCTGGTCATGCAGGTTTAATGAGCTGAGAGAGGACTTTGTTGATTTTCGAGTTTCTCAGTATGTATAAAAAAACATAGAGTCCAACAGAGATGAAGAACCGCCCAGCAGTTTTGGTACTCACGGCCACTGCCGAGCGCCCAGCCTCCACCGTGGAAATAAATGACGCCTCTCTTCAGATTCTTGCCCCCATTTGGCTGAAAGACCCGGGTGGGCACGCCCCCCAGCCTGATGTCTGTCACCTGCACGGCGGGGCAGGAACGAGCCTCGATCACCTCCACCCAGGACACCAGCCGGTTCAGCAGGTGGACACGGTGGCACACGCCCAGGGTGTGAGCCACGTCACTCTGGAAAAAAACAGCGGCCTTTTTAAGGTAACACTTAAACCCCCGTTAAAACTGGCCTTTCATCTTCTTGTTTTCCCCCTTTTTGTTTACTAAAAGGACCGAAGTGAAAGAAACAATGACAGAGAAACACCTTAACAGGCTGGAAAAACTGGAGTAAGGCGTGAAAACCTGTTGCTCCTCCCTGTATAAGATTAACATTAACGTTATACAGTCGCATCCCGCTCCCATGTCCCTGTCAAAGACATGGAATTTGACCCTTCAAATGCTATTTGGCTGCTGGAGCAAAGGTGGTAGAAACAGGGTTGTGCACCTGTGTCTCTTTGGGAATCTGTGGTGAATCCAGTGCGTGATGATTGCTTAAGCCTGACATATTATTAGAATGAAAACAATGAGAAACAGCACAGAAATGTCAGATCATTCTTTGCTTTTTCATTCTCAGCAGCCAGACTCTTTTTAATCTTTGAAAGCAATCCGGAGTAATAGTTATTTTAAATTTTTCTTTGACTGTTATTTTCCACAATTTCAGTCTTGTTTATGTCTCTTCTTAAATGACTTAATTCTGACTTCTGAATTATTTGAACTGAATAAAGGCCCTTGATTCTCAAAGTCTGTGAGAGGTCATTTTAATCTAATTTTGCAGCCAGATAAAAGGAATAATCTGAGTGACCTTCTTATACAGTTTAAAATTTCTCTACCCTGTGAAACACTAAGCGAGCGCATTGTCAATAATGTCACACTTTTAGTGATGTTAATTTAAGAGCTTTTTAGGATTAAATTTACCCTGACTTTGATTTTCCTCTACAAACCTACAAATTACATTGATGCTTCAAAATAACCCTCCTTTTTCTTTTTTTTTCTGGCCCTAAGTAAACAAATTATAAACGTAAGTCAGGCTCAGTGTGCGTTTGCTGCAGTGGAAGTGTGTCAGAGATCACAGCTGCATATCCTCTCCGTATCTAAGTGCTCAATAAAGTGTTAAGTGTAAAGGTCACACAATATTTTCTTATTTTTTAATTAAAGCCTAAAGCTATTTTTATGTTTCTCGGAAATATATCGGACAAATCAAATCGGGGGTGGAACTTGTAATTGAGCCACAACTTCGGTTTACCCGACTGAAGGGTTTGGGGTGACAAACGCTTTAAAATAAATGACATATATTATCTAATTCTTACCAAATTACATATATTTCTGCAGTCCAATGAATTTGTGTCTTCAAAATAGACTTGATTTTGTCATTAAATTCAAATAATTACTTACAATTACAGCCTAAACAAAACATATTTTACCATTTTAAGCAAATAGTACCTTGACAGCCCAGGATGTCAACCATCTTTTTCCTAAAAAAAACAATAACAGCACTTTTAGGTAGACTGAATATAATAAAGAATAAACCCCACCTTAATTGTATAGTTACTATTCATACTGGAGCAATAATAGTCTAATAACTTAACCTAATACTTTAACAATACTTTAACATTTTCATTATATTTAAGTTGAATATTTGACTGATACTTCCAGTTATTATTGTTCTCACGAGAGTATTTCTATCCAGAAAGTGTCGTAGCAAAAGGGGACGGTTCAGGTTGGGTTCGGGTTTTAGGCTGCCTTAAAGTCAGGCTTTTCTGACCCTGACATCAACCTGTCCGGCTCCTGTCGCTCTTCAGCGCATCTCGCAGCTCTCACCGCCTGCATGAAGCTCCGGAAGAGCGCGTCCAGCAGCATCAGCTTCCACGGCTCGCTCACGCCGCTCGGCAGCGGCAGGTAGACGTAATAAGCGGCCGCCGACAGTAGCACGGCCCCGGCCAGACGGAGCCTCATCGCGCCGGTGTTTACCTGCCGGGAGGGCCGCCCGCTAGAGCCGCCGTCAGGTCGGTGTGTTCGGCCGGGAGCGACGAAACGCGGAGGAATGACCCCAACCTCAGAGTAAAAGCTCATAGGGGAGTTACTGCGGCTCTTCGTATGAGAAGAGAAAATACCCCCGCTTAATTCTGAAATGTACACACAGGAAGCCGCAAACGACTTGCGTAATGTTGCTGCTCCTGGGAAATGTAGTTTTACCAAGTCGCTGCGCCTACGGTTGAACATAATGGTGGCCGCGCGAGACCGATTCACGGAAATAATTGTGATAATGTTTATTCTCTAAAATAAGATATATGTCATTCATAAAGGGGGTTGTTTCTTTACTGTTAACTAAATCTTCTCATTTTCGCATAAATAAAAAAAATGTCAGTATTAATATTCCGTCAAATAACTATTTTATTTATTAAATTCTTTTTAGATTATCTTCAGTGCATTTTCTGCAAAAATGACACACCATCGAAATGCATAACCAAAAAACTATACATATTTACAGACAAATTACAAAAGAAAAATTAGACAAAACAAACAAGAGACTGTATTTTTATCAGTATTCAGTAACAGTCCCCTCTTAACCTTGACCCTGCCAGTTGATAAAGACACTGATGGCACACTATGAGTCTTGCTCGTAAGATGGTCCAGAAAGACAACAAAGAAAAAATATGCAACATGCACACAGAACGGCCCCAGCCAGTATTAAAACCAGGAACCCCTTTTCTGAGAGGCAGCGGTGCTCTCCTCCACACCACCATGTAGCCCTGATCAAGAAATTTAACATGAACTAAAAATTGTAACTATATTTGCCAACCTTTTAATAATGGAGCTGGCATGTTGAGCACAAGACTGTGATGAGGAAATATCTAGGGATTTAGATATAAAATGTAATCAGTTGGATCTTTTTTTCTGACAGGCTCAACCTGGTTCTGACAATGTTCGCTGTGGTGTGGTTCCCACAGCTGAGATCAGTTACTCAGCTGTGTCCAATTAGCTAACAAAAGAACCTAATAAAGCTCCTTGAGTCACTGCTTTTTTTTAATTGTTGGTTATGGCTGAAACCATGGGGTTCCTGTTAAGGCAAGTTATCGAGTTTTGTTTAGTTCATTTTATTTTATGATTTTAAAGGTAAATCTGTAACACTGCGCATTTCTTTAGTTGCAAGATAATACTCTGAATACTTTTCCTGCAGATTACTTGTATGTCTATATTGGACATTTTCTTAAATCTTGTAAATTGAAAGTCCAAAATGATCAAATAAGGGTAATTTGTAGGAATTACCAAAACAGGAATATTTATCTTAGATAATGCCACATAGTGTATTATGATAGAGGAGACCAGTACATTTAATTGACACACAACTTTTAATGGAAACCATCTATTAAATAAAATGTACTCATCCAGTTTTATATGTAGAAAATTGCTTTTTGCAAAGGTTTTCTTAAATTTCTTTTAACAATGAAATTGTCCTAACTTCTTTAAAAAACTTACAACACTTTAATTTGGTCTTGTCCAGATCTTTGCTGCTGTATTTGCTGGCTGTAGGAGGATATCAAGCAAATGGTAAGTTCTTTTAAGTCAATTACTTGGTTTTATTCCTGGACTAATATATTTTTCTAATAGTCAACAGTACTGGATCTGCTGAGAAACCTGGAAAAGATGTACTGGTGGAAGGATTTGAACTATATTCAAGTATGGATGATCCTGAAAACAAATCTTACCAGAGTGGTTATACTGGCACTGATCACTCAACCTTGAAGATAAATGAAACAAAAAGCTACAACTCCACTGTCAATTATCACCCCAAAGCTGAAACATTGAACCAAAACAAATCTATGCCAGAAATCAAGAATTTAAGTAATTCTCAACAGCCAAAAGTGGCATATTCTGGAATTCAACCTCAGCAGCAGCCACGTGCACCACAGCAATCTCAAAGATGTCCACCCAAGGAACCCAAGGAGATGCAGAAGCCTGCTTGTACACCTTTGGCATCTCAGCAGACCTCCTGCCCAACCCCGGTGCCCCTGGAACATAAAAGTTTACTGTTGGGAGCAACAGCACCTAAGCAGCCTTACAATGCCCTACTCAACTGGCTCCAGGAGCTCCTACATTATGGTCAACTGTCTATGTGGTCCCAGGAGCCACAGAAGTATGGTTACCCCACTGCGTGGTCTGATGTCCCCCCTGCGCACTGGCACCACGGCTACCTTCCCCAGCAGCCCCAGCCAC
>JABUIW010000156.1:6223353-6345850 GCA_013363375.1 Menidia beryllina
AGCCCCATCCCCTCGGGGTACCTGGGTACCAGCCCCATCAGCCCCATTCTCTCAGTGTACCTGGGTACCAGCCACAACAGCACCATCATCCCAAAGTAAGTGGGTACCAGCCAAATCTGTTGGTAGAACATTGGCCCCCAAGGGTGCCTGGCTCCCTACCACAGCAGTACCAGCTGCCCCAGCATTCTGGGGCTTTAAGCTACCTTTTACGACACAAGCACCAAGATTACAATCTGCAACAACAGCATTCACTGCCTGAGCATCTTGGGGTATCTGGCCACTCAATACATGAGCCCCAACAAGACCACCAACACATGATGCTTGGTTATCTGCCCAAACAGGATTACCAACCTAAGGTGCACTGCTACCAGTCCTACGAAGAGGACAACCAACCAAAGATGATGTATCTGCTACAGCATACCAAACAGTTTTCTAATAATGCTAAAGTTCCAAGCTATCTTTCACAACCCCACTATACCGATCTTCATGATTACCAGCCTCCACAGCAGCTTAATTCACAAGGTAACCCACAACAGCCTGAACAAGGCCAGCAGCCAGATGTGTCTTACAACCTGTCACAACAACTTCAAGAGGACCAACTACACCCCACAGTACCTGTCAACCCGACACAACAGTCCCAACAATACCTTGATGTACTTGGATACACACCTGAGCCTCCACCTCCCCAGCAGCAGAAGAAATCTCTGCAGATATCTGACCACCTATCTCATCTACCCCAGCAACCTGAGAGCCCAGAAACCCGTCGTTATTTTACCAAGAGATCCCAGCTGCGCAATTTTGTACCCTGGCGCCCCAATATGCTTTACCACCTAACAAAGCGTGGACATTATCGACCCAAGATCTACTAAAGACCATAAGTGTTTAAGTTGGAATAAATGGGACACCAACCACAGTAGCTTAAGTATTCTTAGCAACTGCCTTCTTTTCTTTTTGTCCTTATTTTTTTTTCTTCCCCCAATTGATTTTTATTTTATCAAACTCTAGATGGGTAAGAAGCCCTTAACACATTATTTTTTAGTAATCTGTGGTTAAGCTGTTTGAGTTTCATTACAAAGTATTCAACCGCTCTCTTGAACACATCGATAGGACCGTTTGGCAGGATATGTACCTGAACTGTGATGAATAATTTCTTTTTAATACTTTTTGCTTCCCTCCTTAGACACCATGAATTGAAAAATACCAACTTGCTATCAATTGAAGAAATGGATGAACTTTGAATACAAAATAGTTTGAAAAATCCATTAAAGTTTTTTGTTTTAGTCCATTGTTTCTAAGTCAGTTGTTGATTACAAGATTAGGTATGTGACTACTTGGAAAAAGAGCTTAACCAAAATCTAGTTGCTTAATCTAGTTTGATTTAGTGTTGTGACAAATGGGTTTTGAAAATGCAGATATCTTTGCTATGAAATTGGATGGAAGCATTTGTAATCAGGGCATCCTAGAAATGTTTTTAAATTTAATATTTCAGATTAGATTTTACCATCATGGTTTTCAATAAGCCCCACAGAGCTGTTTTTTGGAAAGGGGGGGGGGGGTGATTGCCAAAGAACAATCCAACGGAACGGTTAGATGTTGAGTTATTTCTGCGTTCGTCTGCCTCTTACAAGTTACCTCCTCTCCAGCAGTGGGCACACTAGGACATTTTGACATGCCACCTAGTATGACTTGATTGACAAATATCTGGACCAATAGAATTATAGTCCAGAACTCAGCCAATCAGAAAAGGATATGCATCTTTTGGGCGGAACTAAAAGCTTTCGTCTTGAACATTGTCATTTTCTGAAGCCGTGACTTAATACAATTTCATATCGGCTCCCAGTATTTGTTACTTTATTGCTTATATCGTGAGTAATATTTGCTGCTTAAAGCAACTAACTAGGGCTACATTTATATTTTTCCTCAGGTAAGGCATTATTTTTATTTGGTTAGCTCGTATGCTAATGCTACAACACATAGCTACAACATCAGCTGGCTGTCAGGGCACACAAGGGGGACGTTTTAGTCTGTTTTTAGTTGAAGTTTGTGAAAATGACAACGAAAGTCTTTGCCAAAGTTTTTTTTTTTAGCGAACATACATGCATTTAAAGATTCTTATTTGTCTGGGACCGTAGTGTTCATCATGGGTGAGGTGGAGCTTTCCTGTCGGGCTTATGTGAAGATGTATCTGCACGCCTGCCTGTTTCCGAGGTGCAGCATCAACGGGCTTCTGCTGTCCGCCTCCTCGTCAGATGGGGGTGTTTGTGTGACAGACTGCGTCCCCCTGCTTCACTCCCACCTGCCCCTGGCTCCCATCACGCAACTGGCCCTCACACAGGTGTAGTGTAAAGTTTGGCAGTACAGTAAAAATCTGTCGTCAACTCTGTCATTTAATATGTAAAGAAAAAAAATAGGGACAAAAATATCAGAAAGACATGACAAAGGGACCTGAGAGATGCATTTGGAACTTCAGCTGATCCATCTGCCGTTGGCCCGAGCCTGATCAGAAAGCTTTGAAGAAGCCATTCTTAACATTAAGTCAAGAGATGCTCATTTGACCTCTTTCCGTCTTCATATTCATAGTTTACTTTAAAGTCTCCAATTTCAACAAACTCATATGTTTTGAAATAGATCTCAATGAAATGTGTTTTCATGGGTGAAGTTGTGATTTTCACCTACTTGCCATCCTGTTCCAGGTGGATGTGTGGTGTTCACAGACCCAGCAGAGGATCGTTGGATACTACCAGGCCAACGCCTGCGCTTCAGATAGCAGGTGAGTTTCCACATGTATTTGCCTCTCTGTATGATGGAGTGTTGAAAAACTCCCAATGCTGCTTGGGTATACTTCCTATTTTGAGTCTTAACATGTCTCTTTTAGTCCGACACCATGTGCACTGAAGATAGCTGACAAGATTGCAGAGCAGTGTGAGAATGCTGTTTTATTAATGGTAAGAATAAGGCAAAATGGTTTGGGCCTTTGCTTATATTTTTTAGCAGATGAGAAGAAAGGCTTTGCTCTCTGTGAATAAATGTTTTTTTGCCTCCCAGCTCGATGGCAGTAGGATGTCTCCAGACTATCGGGTCCCTCCCATTGTGATGTACGAGCGCAAAGATTCAAAGTGGACACTCAAAGACAAGCACACGTAAGAGCCGGCTCAAGAGGAGATTTCCAGGGTTTAGACCAACTTTTGGCCTCATCTGCCTCAAACTGTTGCTGTTTGGGTTTGTGTTGTGATCAGTGCTTCTTTGTTGTTTAAAGAGGTAACACACTAACCAGTCTCCCCAAGCAGTTGTCTTTAGAAATGAAAACATCTGAAGCTCATCTTAGATGAGATATTACATATTATTTCATCATGTTGATGCAGGCTTAGCTCTGAGGCCGTAATAACTCATTTGTTGCCGTGTTTTTGTAGTCTTTTCTTTGAATCTTGGTTCTGTCTGTGAAATTCTGCTTTTTGTATATGTTTCAGTCTAAAGCTAGAGAAGCAAAACAGAAATATATATATTTTTTTGTGGTATCAGAACCTGAAAAAATTCTTTTTGACTTCTGAGTATTTTTGGAAATATCAAATACATAGAAATAACTCAAACCAGGGATTGTAATGAATTTTGTATGGCTTGAAATCCCCTCTGACTCGTTGCTCTGTGTTGCTCTGTTCAGGGTAATGCTGAGACAGTGGGAGGAGACTCGGGCGATAGCCAGCCAGATGTTCGAGTCTGGCGACCAGGTGCTCTTAGTGGATTTCGACAGCCATTTGGACGACATTACAAAGGACTGGACCAATCATAAACTCAACATGAAGATAGCTGAGCTCTCCTCTCCAGCCAATGGAAACATCTGACCTGAAGTAGCACCAGTTAATCCATGATAGCCCTCACTTATTTATGTCTACGTTGTCCTATAGAAATGTTTTTTATGATTATAATAACTAGACACTTTCAGAGTCCAGAAGGTGTTTATTTGCCACTTTCATGTTCTCCGAACAAAGACAAACATGCATAAATAACATATTTACACCTCAGATGTCCAGTCTTCCACCTTTCCCTGCAAATGAGTGTGCCTTAAGATCCAGCCACCACCCTGCTGACTTAAAGTACTAATCCACCTTAAAATCACTTTTAACACCACTGCTGTTCTCTTGTGGTTTTATTTCTGGTCGAGCTTTCTGTCTCTGTGCAGAATACCTGCCGTGCTTTAAGCTGTGGAAGCTCAATGTGTTCTTAATATCACAGATTTTTACTTGTACTATGGTAAACGCATTTTTCAAAAGTCATCTCTCTTTCCAAAGAACATTTGTAGTAATATATGAAAATGATAATTCCCTCTAAATTTCTTTGGTCCCAGCATAACAGATGGTGATCCACACATTTATGGGACTCCATGTTAATGAATGGCACCCTTATTCTGAAGGCAAGTGATGAGCATGTTCACACAGGAGAAATTATGGTAAAAAACCAACCCTAAATTTAATTCAACTTAGGGTTTCCTTGTTACAAGGAAGATATAGGATGTTTATGGTTTCTCACCTCCATCATAATGAGCTAAAGCTAAGCTAAGTATTCCGTCTCATGATATTTAGTGTCTTATATGGCCCTAAAACCTCTACTGAAGTGTCTACATATTAAAGTGAATAAAATAAGGTAAAAGCAAGATGTTTTCACTAAGACATCGTCATTCCTGCTACTTAAGCAGTCCCAACAAAAAACAAATACCTTGAGATGAGCTGACTTTAGTTTGATGCCCATAAAACAAGTGCAACATTGTTACAGTGGAACATAGTTAACATCTCTAAAGGTGTCGGGCAGATTCTCATGATGGACTTTACCAGTTATACTTTTCACACATCGACTAATAAAGAACCCTTACCCCATGTTTGTTAAATGCCTATGCAAATAAGTTATCCTAGAGCGAAGTTTAAGACGTAAAATGAGTAATACAGGAAAGCAACCTTCACTATGGCAACATCTACAGAAATATTGGAGGTTACGATGTTCTTTTTTCATTTTAAATTGCAGCGGTGGATACAGTACAGCAGTATGAAGTCATTTACAGAGTTTTTTTGGTTCTTTTTTTTATAATGGTAGAAACACATTTATCTTCCTCTTCTGGTTTGTGTGTAGTGATTCCAATGCTTTGATTTCAAGTATGAGTTCACAAAGCCACAAATTGCCAAGCAAACCAGAGGCTCTTGTTTGGATTTAAGTGGCCTTCAAATCTCATTTCAGCTGTTTGTTTGTTTTTTGTTTTTAACTGGAAATGGCTCCTGGGATAATTTGACAAATTTCAGAGTGAACTTTTTCCGTCTTGGAGGCTCAAACAGAAAGCCCTCAAAGTGCTGAGAGAGGGACACAGACATCGAGTTCAGTAGCAGCCGAGGGCACCGAGACCAGGTTCAGGGTTATTTCTCCCAGTGGCGACTGGCTGGCCAGTGTTTGAAGGACTGAAATGGACTCGAAGAAGGACATGGCGCTCTGGACCTGCTGCTCTGCCCACGGTAAAGAGATCTGCAGAAAAGAGAAGACACAGGATTTTTACCATCTGCTGAAGGCTTTTTGTTCAGCTCTACTTTCACAAAAGGTTCTCCTAAAATCCAGAAAATGATGCTGCAAGGAGCAGGGGTTTAAATGTTAAAAATAGGTTTAATATGTTTGTATGTTGACAGTTCCTTTAACCCTATCTTCCCCTCTTTTCAGAATCAGAAATACTTTAATAATCCCAGAGGGAAATTAATTATTATTTTTTTATAAGAAAGGTAGGGAAAAGTTTAATTGAGAGGGTCAAGAGGGTTTTATGCCTCTAAAAGGTTTAATAAACATTTTCCCTTCTTGCTTTCAGTTGTATTTATATTAGATCAAATATTCCTTAACATTTATTTTCTCCTTAAGAAATGCAAGACTTTAAGAATAATGATGTGGACTGATAATATCCTGATAAGTTGGACAAACCCAAATTTGTGTTTATTGGAGCGATAGGTGAGTTTCTTCTGTGTACCTTGGCAATGATCAGTTTCCTGGAGGGGTCTTCTTTGTTGCTCATCTCCTCTCCGAAGCACAGAGTGAAGCTGCACTGAGGGGGCTCGCCCCCATTTGAACAGAAGTCGTCCAACTCTGAATGAGGAAGAGACAAACTGAGTTAATCTTTACTTCTTCCGGTGTTGAATTCACATCCATTGCTTTGTCTTTGTGGTGCTGGAAAACATGAGGCTCTTAGCCTGCAGTACACGGGAGCCGCCAGCAGGGGGAGAAACCATGCCTACTTTGTCAATGCGTTTATGAACTCAAGAAATAATACATATCCTTTAACGCAACATGAGATGCTAGAACTTGTAACATTCAGTTTCAAAAGATGAAATGCAGACTGCCGTTTGGCTAAACTGAGCCACTTAATCCAGAATATGACAGCAGTCGAGGCAGGATATGAAATGTTAAAAAAATCTGCATTTTAGAGTGATGAAAGGATCAGTTCTATTCCAGCTTTCTGTTGGGATTCTTTACTGCACTGATGCAGATTTACATATTTAGTCAATTATGAGTAAAAGTTCAGAAAAAATTAAGCAATTTGGATCTCCTCATGATGCAGCGCACCTTTTTTGCTTGTCGTAATGATAAGAAAAACAAAAAGAGCCTTTGGTCATCCTAAAGATGGGAGGGAAAGTCCATGTGTGGCACATGCTGGACTCACGCTGTCTGAAGACGTCTTTACTGAAGAGCAGCACCGGGTCGGTTTTCCTTTCCATCCTGTGCGGACCCGGAGAGGCGGTGTGAGGCCCGGTCCAGAAGATCCGCCCCTGGCAGAACCTCATGCCGTACACGCCCTGCGGCGTGGAGGTCAGCACCACCCCCTTCTCCATGAAGGGCAGCAGGGTGAAGATGGCCTGCCTCTCGGGGCCGGCGTGCAGCCCGGAGGGCGGCTCCGGCAGCGGGATGCGTGGGAAGCGACTGTTCAGGGCCGCCGGCGTGGGGGGGGCGAGGGAGGAGGGCAGGTATGTTATCCGCACGTCGGTGCCGTGGATCTGCCGTTTGAGGACCTCCTGTCCCAAATATTGGACCTCCACACAGAAGGAGTCCTGAACTGTGGAGAAGGAGAAGGAGGAGGAGGATGGAGGCTTCCCGCTCAGGTGTGTGGGACAGAAGCTGCACAGCTGTAAAGGCTCGTTACCTCCGGATGGAGCCGGGACGTTCTCCTCTATCCGAACATCCAGCCTGATCTCATTCAGCGCTGTGGAGAGCAAAGAGACAAAGAAAAAGGCCACAGAATGATTCAACCGATTTTTTTTCCCCTCTGAATTCAGGCGGTGGAAGCTGTGTTGTGTCCATGGAAACGTTTCAGCTCAGAGTCCAGCTTTAGGGTTAAAGACGGTGCTCTGAGCTGAGTACCGACGCCTGACTAACGTCTTTAGAAAATGATAGAACTCTGTGCATTAGATCAGGTTAAGTATTTCTTTTGAGGAAGAAAAACACCTCCCTGCATGTGATTGTGTGGAGCTCAGATTACAATGTAGCTGAGCCAGAAAAACGCGTCCAAGACACTAAAAAGATTCCAGAAAAACTTTCCATTTCCTTCTCTGGATGTCCACTACAGTTTTGCTTGTTTTTATTTAGTTTGGGAGGCATGTGACTCGCGTCTATGCCTATGCCTTTTTAAAATAACTGCTTCAGATTTGATTCTTCGGTGACTGAAAACACTGAAACGTGGCTGGAGCGTAAAAGCCGGCGGCCTCACCGTCTCCCTGGATGATGGTGGTGCGTGGAGATGCTTCGTCTGTCTGAACCAGGACGTCGCTCTGCAGCGCAGCTTCTACCACAGGCTGCAAACCATAAAAAACAGACCTTTTTTCAGAGCTTGAGAAAACAACCCAGATCCAGCATTTCGTTCTCTCTCAGCAAAGCACTTCTACAGAAATGGGCTTTTGGGACTTCAATCATCTTACTTTTGCATTTATGCTCATTTTTGGGTCTGAACACAAACATAGGAGGAGTGTTTGCCGTTTGTACTGCCTGTCACACAGCAGGATGCTGGTTTGGTCTGAGGAGGCTCCGTTTGTTTCTATCCTCTTCAGGCCAGGATCATCTTACCAGCTGAGAGGTGACCTCTTCCGTCTTTATCCGCTTGACCGCACCAACGTGTTCGCTCTCGGAGCTGCTGCTGCTCCTCCTTTTCAGCTTCCTGCTTCCTTTATCTCGGCTCTTCTTCTCCGGCATCACCAGGCCTAAACACACGGGGCTCATTTCAGTCATTTCTGTTCCAGACTCTTCCGATGTCCCCACATTTGAAAAGAAAAATGCTGCTGGAGGTTATTTTTTAAGCAAAATCTCTTTAAAGCAGCTTTAAAACAAACTTAAAAGGGATTCACAAACTTAAGATTGTTGTATTCTGTTACTGGATTGTTACATCTGATTCCTAATCGTGCTTTTTACCCTGAATTGTTTGAAACAATTCAGGCTCATAAGCAGGAGACAGATTCCACAACCAAAAGTAAATCCTTAATAATAATGTACGACTAAGCTTCCGATAGATTTAGTGTAGTGTAATACTGCAGTAATAACAGTAAAGGTGGACTTTACTTCAATAATGAAAGATTTCTTTCTTTCTTTGGCTCTCCAGCTGCTGAAAACCAACAGGTTTTAACACCAAATTATGACTGCAAGCTGAAAGCTGGCTCTTATATGAAAAGAATGTACATAAAGTAAAAATTTTGTTGAATCTGTCATAGGTACAAAATTTGAATCACCTCCAGGACGTCAGCAGTCGGACTCACCTTGCTCGTTGGTGGGGACAAGGCGGTAGACCTTGTACGGCTCGGATATGTCCAGCTGGGCTCGTTCCATCACCTCTTTGAATTCTGGGCTTTTGTTGAGTGCGCAGCGCAGGCGGGTCTTCCAGATGGCCGGATTATTCTGCTCCCCGTCCGTCAGCTTCCCCTTAAACTCGGCCCACGCCTGAAGAGGACAGCAGCATTTTACCACACAGCGGAGATCCGAAGCAGCTGCGCAGATGTGCAGCTGACTTGAAAGGAATCCAAACCTTGAAGATGGCGGCGTCCTCGTCTTTTCTGAAGTCTTGTTTTCCCGCGTGCTTCCAGGGGATGCGGAACATGGTTTTGGCCTCATCATCCCAAACCACACCGGGATATTTTCCACTGTCGACCTTGGAAAGCCACAAACACACCAGAGCTGAACTCCCTCTGAGATAAAGGTCTTTTACTCCCTAGCTTCCGCCCCTCCGGCTCCATAAAGGGGCTCGGTTGGTGCCAAAAAGCTTCTTTTACTATAATCTGGATTCCGATTTGGGCCCCAACAGAGCTGGGAGACAGATTACTGTCCCGTGTTCACACTGATTCTGGATTATTTTTTAAATAGAGTTTAATTTATTTGGTCTGGTTGATCACATCCAGCTATTTTTTCAGGTGCCCAATCTTTGACAAAAACCTAGAAACACTAACCAGGGTTAAAAAACACTGTTATTTTAAATTTAGCTTAACGTTACACATCTAAAATGATTTGTAATCGAGTTATAAGGGACGGAAGACGCTAATTTAACAGAATCCTACTTAATTTGCTAGGTTTGCTAAATAAATAATATGCTAAATAAATGTTTTTTAAAATCACTTCATCTTCTTTTGTCATTTTTCGGCTGTTGGAGCTACTAGTATTGACTTTTTTGCTGTTTATTGTTGATACTGTTTATTGTCGATGTATAGCTGTGGTATCTGTGTGGTATGTTACTATGCATTTTTGTGGTATGTGTCTAAGTTTCAAGCTTATAAATGTGAGCTGTGAGCCCATTTGAACCACTCTACCTGTTACGTTGAGCGATGTTTGTTAAGAAATGAAGATCTTTCCCAAGTCATTCAAAATGTACATGTAAACCAGGTGAAGAAAACCCATTTCAAGTTTGTTTAAATCAAATTCACATGCAAAAGAGTCCGGTGTTTTGCAGCCAAATTAGGCCCTATTATCTTTAGGGGACTTCTACGCCCTCTTTCCCTTTCTGTCTCCCCCCTCCTTCTCCTTTTCCTCATCCCACCTGCTCGACTATCCAGGAGCGAAGTCTGCGAGTGGAGCGCGCTCTTACTGCTGCCATGTCTGCTTTAAAACGACTGGAAAACAATGACAAGAAAAACAGCCATCGATTATTACAAAGAATGCCACAAACGCATCATGGCCTTCGCGCTTTTAGCACACATTTCAGTCAAATCAAAACAAACAAAAATCCCCAAACTTTGTAAAAGTCCCTTCATTTGGTGTGTAGACAACTATTCAGCACTCATTTCTAAACTCTCAAGTCAATAAAACAGCTCAACAGACATGACAGCGGATAAATTCGATATTCTTTTAATGGGGTTTCGGTACGTGAAGTAAACCTGCCAGCAGCAAGCCTCACAACATATCTTGTCATATTTAGAAAGGACGAATTTAAAAATAGTTGTAAAGGTGTTCAAATCGGGAAGTAGGCTTAAGTTTCGTTTACCTTAGTTGTGTTTCCTCCGCTGTGCCTGTGTGGTGTGTGAGTCTGAGAGTTCCGTGCGCCACAACCCACTCAGGAACAGGAGCGCCGAGAAGCCGTTTCCCAGAAATCACGTGACTTTGAGGAAGCAGCTGGTGATGTCACCGCCAGGGGTCGACAAAGATGCTGTTCAGTTTTACGGCGTGTAACAAGAACAGTCAATTTAACCAGGAAACTAAACGGCTGAATAATGAATAAATGTGAAGTTTTGACCTCACCTTTATTGATTTATTCTCTCTGGAAAGTGTAAACCTTCATTTTTTACGGTATGCACACCTGATCCTTAATGTTCTTGTTTCTTAAAGTTTAAAGATCTAATCTGTTCCTCTCTTGGATGTGATTTCAAAGTCCTGCTGCTGTAGGTTGGATGCATTCAATCTTTAAGTTTTATTGTTAAAAAATGTTGCGAAAGAACAAACGTCAGAGAAACCATAAAGTTAAAAATATCCTTTTTATTGAGCTGATTTGAACTTGTTGTATGCACCACGTGCGACAAAAAGAGGAAGTATGATTTGTTTGGTATTCCTTTATGACCAAGTCGACCTTTGAACGCACATTTAAGACTCATTTTATATAAGTGCAAGAGATGAATCATAGTATCATATTCCTTCGAACTAAATCAGCTTCAGACCACAAAGAAATGTGCAACTCTGTTACTTAAAGGCACAGCTCACCATTAAAAACATGTCTCTTTGTGATGAAAGAATCCTAAACAGAGAGAGTAACAGAGTACACAATCCAGAACAAGTTAATGTTTCGAAACAGAAATCGGCCTCTCAAAAATGCTGCATAGATCAGTTTTCTTCTCCTGGTTTAGTAGCCTCTTTACAGCCTCCGAAGTCAGCCTGTGTGAGTAGTTAGTTTCACTGAATCATGCTTGATGACTCTGATATCAGCTGAGTGTCCACGACAATCTGGAGTCTTTATTTGTTTCGAGGAACTTTTTCACCAAGGGGAACCTCCATCAGTTTCTGTGTGGGGAAAAAACACCAATGCTGTCATCACACCTCTGAGAGCTGCTTGTTTGTACAGGACTTATCAGACTGTGTAAACGACTGGATAAGGAAAAATGATTAGCAAATGGTCAGGTAGTACTGGATTAAAAATGGGTGTAAAAGAAGCCGAAAGAAAAAAAAAACCTCTGAAATAGTTTTTGAAAATCTGAAACACTATTATTATAACCACAAGTCTGAAAATCGGTAATGTTCCTCAGTACTGGATCAGTGCCCCACCTTGAGCAGTCGGGCGTGGTAGGCGTTGTCCTCCTCTGCGTCTCCTCGCTGCGTGTCCACCTGGTATCTCTCACAGGCCCGGATTAAATCCTGTGCCTCATAGAGCAGAGCTGGGTCCAGAGTGTGAGCGTTGATCAGGCTCACCAGGTACTCTTTGTAGTGTTTCCTGTAGGAGCAAGAACACACCAGAGCCTCAGAGGCTAACGCTGTCAAAGGGAGGAGACGTAGACCTCTGATCTTCTACAGATGCTAATCGGTGCATTTAATGAGTAGAATTACATTTAAGGAGAAAAAAAGAAAAGAAAAGAAAAATGAACTGAAGCTCATTGTGGTGCTTTAAATCTGGAGTTCTGGGGCTTTTATTGGATATTTTTCCTAATGAATTGAGTCACATCTCCTTTTTAAAACTGCAGACTATCTCATGGTCAGAGAATTCAGCACAGAGGGAAAGTTGTGGGGCTGAGGGAGTTATGAAAGACCTGACTGAACACAGACGTTCCAGTCCCTCTCCTAAACAAACCGCTGCTACATTCAAAGCAAAATCCTGCCCTCTTAGCTTAGACCTAAACTTGCCCTCTTGATAAATAAATAAAAAACAAACAGTTTTGCTGCAGTTTTTAAGAAACTGCAGCAATTAACCATCAACATCCTCGTAGCTAACTGACTTTATGTTGTTTTGTGTTGATGTTTCAGCAACAGCAGGAAGTGTAAATAAATCATGAGCCACAAACATTTTTTTAAACCTCCAGTTACCAAAACTGGCGTCTGAACTGAGATTTATGGTTCTGTGCTAAACAGTCAAGCATTTAGCTGCTAAACATTTAGTCTGATTCAGGACTGTGTCACTGCCAAACGCAGACTTAGAAAATAACAGATGCTGGAGATAGACATGAATCATTTTACTGGACACGGTGGTTGAAAATTTTTTCCTATTTTTTTTCTTCTCATCGATTCCCAGTTAACACAATGATCATTTCTCTCATTTTAAGCTTGGTGCGATTCACTGACTCGCAGAGTCCCGCCTGTCCCGGCTCTGTCGGGCCGCCACACGGAGAGTCGACGTGCTGACCGGCCTCGTCCTTCTGCTCCATCACGCCGCAAGCGTCTGCGTCAAAGGAAGGTTTACAACAGCGAGGAAACATGTCAATGTCCACTTTAGAGGCAACACAGAGATGTAGTCTGTCTAGCCCAGAGAACAAAAGGAGCTTCACCAGCCTGGGTCCCGTTGGAGGGATCGGTGTTGTAGTCCACGCCGCTCCTCTGAGGACACAAAGCAAATCAGAATAAAACCATCATGAGTTCACACTTCCATGCTCCTGCCAGAATGCCAGAGCTACTTTTAATTAGGATAACCACACACAGATGGGCTAAAAACTTTCTGCGTCACCGACCATCCAGTTCTGATTATCTAACTTCCAGTCATCCATCCACCCCAGCTGACCCAAATGAAACACTTTCATGTCAATTTCACAAAATGAGTTAAATCTTTTTCTTTGAGATCATTTCTGAACAAATGGAGTGAAGTTAACAGGACTATAAATGACTCTCAGGTAAGAACAACCCAATTCAAGTTAAAAATTAAACTTCTTTCTCTGTTATTCAACAGTTATTTCGTTTAATTGAATTTAGTTGATAAATAGCTACGAAAAAGGGATGTGGTAAGACATAAAAATACATCATGTCACACCAGAAGTGGAGCCAGAGTCCACAAATGATTAGCAAATTCCAATATGATGCATTCCTGCTGGTTTTCTTTGTGTAACATGGTAAATTGATTTATAGCCTATTTCAAATAGTAGATTCCAACTTTGAAAAAGCAAATTCCCTCTCAAAGACCTTTTCCAACAAAAGCCGGGATAAGGAACTAAGTTAGATAAGAGACACTAACACTTCTACTATGTAATATTGAGGCGTCTTTTGATCAATCTGCCTTTCACCTGCAGCAGGGCTTGCAGCCTCGGTGGGTCCCAGTCTCTGAGGTAGAAGAGGCAGTCTCGAGGATGATGAGCGTGCAGGCCGTTGAAGGAGCACGGAGCGGTCCTGCATGCCGTCTGCCAGGCAAAAAAGCACGAATACCAAACAAACACAATGAACACATACAGACCAATGAGGGGACAGGCAATGACAGGCTTTCTGACATTAAACTCTCTGGGGGGGGGGGTCTCACCTTGTGGTAGGGGTTGTTACAGCCGCTGCAGAACTGGTACCTGCACTGGGAGCAGGTGAAGTGCATGCAGCCCCCTTTTGTCAGAGCATACTGGAACCCACACTGAGGACAGGCTGCAAGAGGACACCACATATTGGAACGTTGACTCAACCCAAATGTGGTGATGTAAAAAAAAAAAAAAAACAAAGACAAAAGGTAGCTCCGCGATCCAAGCTGTGAAGAGATTCCAGTTTAAAGAACTCACGATTTCATTATAACTCAACAGATCATTGGCAAACAAAATGCTGCCAAATGTCCCCTAAGAGTCATTTACTGTGTCACAACCAGTTCTAATGAACTGTTTTAAGAGGAACTGCTAAATGTTCCTACGTATTGAATAAACAAAAAGAATGAGAAAGTAGAATACAGCTTAACTGGAAATATAGCATTAGAAAAGCAGTTCCTGAAGACTCCTTAAAGACAGGACAGAAAGCTGGTTGAGAAGTTTTCAGGCTGTGTTAGAGAATAAAGGAGCTCAAACTCGGCCCCATTTACTGAATTTACATTTATATTTGAACATGTTTAAATAAATCACATCACCTCTTTTCTCCTGCACTGACAACATAAAGGAACGAGGAGTAGTTCAAGGTCTTTAGCTCAACACGATAAAAAAGGGCAAAGTTCCTTATTGTATAAGACATTTGACTCAGCAGCAACACGCTAATGAACAGATCTTGAGTGACACTGCAAGAGCTGGCCTGATGAGGAAGGGAAAGAGAAGTAAAGCTTGTGGATGTGGTTTGCGGTGAGCCTCACTGATGCCGTTGTCTCTCAGATACCCGGCCAGGCCCTGCTTCTGGTACTCTGGATCGTTGTCCCTCTTCCATTGCTGGAAATCCTCACAGGACACGTCCTGGTGCTGAGGCTCCCACTAGCACCAGGGAAACGTTAATGAGATGGGGGCTTTCAGCTACGAGGGGCTCAACTTCGACACCCCGGACAGCATGGACATGCTACTAAAGACTCTACTCACAGGCTTTTTGCACTGAGCACAAAAGCTCTTGCGGCAGGATGGGCAGGTGACCTTGAGCTGATCCCCATCGTTGATAAAGCCGGATGTGCACTTAGGGAGGGAGAAATATAAGGCTCATTTCAGAACTCACACTGCTATCAGCAACCTTGGATTAATGGTAAATTCCACAGCAGATGTTTCAGTTTTTGCCAAAATGCTTTCAGTTTAGTTTTTAACTGAAGCGAACTAAGAAATGAACAAGTCAAGCAGCTTTGTTTGGACCAAAATGGCTTCAATGGACCTTTTGACAGTGGCATTGAAGAATATACAATATACATATAAAGTTCAATGTAAAACACTTTAAAACAAACAATATTTTAATTTAATTCTTCACTGTATAAAAAAGAACAATGACTGACTGGTTAACTCGTCTAATTCTCAGAATAGTTAACCCGTCATGAGTCAGAATTTATTGAACTGATAAATCTTGTATTGTAAATAAAACTTCCAATGTTTTTAATCACCAGTTGCTTTCATTGTCTGGGTTAAAATGTCATGATTGCAGTTATTTTCACACAGCAGATTAAACATGCAGCTGTTTGGTTCCCACAATACGCAACTTACACAACTTATCAATAACTTTATCAATACGGATTTAATCTCATTTAGGGAGTGAAAAGTGTGATGATGGCAAGACAAGGAGGAACAAGTGGACTGGTTTTTGGTGCTGAGACTCACGTGGCAGCACCACAGGAACTTCGGGTCTTTCATCAGTGCATGCTCAGTCAGCTTTTTGTGAAACAAGTCGTACACTTCGGGCTCTAGGCAGTCCCGCAGCTGCAAAACAACAACAACATGGCAGTCTGCTGCTTGATTTCCTGTGCTTGTCAGATAAAATCCACTAATACTCTTAGCTTTAAAGGGGCACAGATGTAGACATAAATAATACTGACGTTTAATCATTTGGAGGGGTTTCTAAGAATGAACTCAAGCTGTATAAACACTCATTTTCTTCTTGTAGGAAAGGCAACTTTTACAGTTAAATCAAACTTCTGACGGAATTTGTTTACATTTTTTCTAGAGAGGAATTCTTAAGCTAAACCTTCCTCAGATTCACATTGCCAATTTTTGTTATTGTAAATAAATAGAAGTACATAGAGTCAGCTTAAAACTTAAAAATGGTGAAAAAGTAATCTATTTCTATTATATAAACCTTCAATTTTAGCAGGTAACCTTGTCAGACAAAAATTAATAACATTTTGTTGGTTGCGTTTAAATCGCCGCGTTTCGGCTCCTGTTGTCACCTGAATGTCCAGCGTGGAGAAGTAGCTGTCCAGCTGTTCGGGGTCGTTGATGTCGGGCTCGCTGCAGACGGGGCACACCATGTCCCTGATGTGTTTGTCTCTCACAGCAATGGTGAAGTGCTGCCTGAAACACTCGTGGCACACTGAGCACTGGCAGGACGTCAGAGACTGCATCTGGGCAAGTGGAGAATAAAGGACTTTAATTCTTCACCAAAACGTTGACCACGACACAAATTTTATAGGCAGAATTATCAAACGTTTCAGTAAATTTACTCTTAAAGTCAGAATTGAAACAAATAGCCACACTAATTGGATTGGGCATTAGGTGCAGTTTGTTTTGGAGTGACATGACCTTTACATATGATGGTTAAAAAAAAAAACACCTTGCTGCGGGGGAAGATGCTCAGACAGATGGGGCACTCGTTGTTAAGGAGACGTCTGATGAAATCTTTGTCATGTGACTCCTTCACAGCTTGCACCACATCCTCCAGTGAGTAGGTTACGCCCGGCTCTTGGAGCAACGACAGGACGAGCTCGCAGCGCCCCCAGCTGGGCAGGTCGTACAGCGCCAGCAGACGCCTGCACATCCTCTGAAAGCAGCAAAGGGGAGGTGTAAAGTAGGCGGAATCAAATCAGGAATTCTTCTTTCGCCGCGCGGTCTGACCTGTTTGTCCGGGTGTTTGGGATCGATCGGCGGCTCGGGCTGGTCGATCCAGATACGCTGGTGGAAGGGCTCCAGGAGAGGGCGCTGCAGCAGGGACAGAGCTCCTTTGATCTCACCTCCGCTCTGCCGGAGGGCCTCCTCACACTGAGCCACATCCGGGAAGCCCAGAGAGTGAAGCTCCCTCATCTGAACACGAGAGGAGAAGAGGCGAACCGATGAGCCGAGAGTAACTTAAAGAAGGGTAAATGACTGATGGCTGATGATATCCCACACAGAGCTCAGTCCACAGTCCACAGTTTACACCTGGTCGGTAGAAAAGTCCCCCAATCTTAGAGATGGTCAGAATGTTTGACCTGATTATGGTCAAGATCAAGTTTGAGGTCCTCTCTCTCCATTTTGATCCAGCCCTGCATCTTGGACGACTCCTCTTCAACCTCCCTGAATTTTGGGACTATTTCCAGGTATTTCCTGGACTTTGAAAAGCTTAGATGGCTGCTCCCACGTGCAAACATTCCTTTGTTTTAGTCTTATAATTTATATTTCATTTAATGTTTAAAAATACAAGGCATCCGTTTTGTATTTTTTTTGGGAACAAATAAAGACATGTTGTACATTACATGTATATTACATGTCAGTTATCTATAATTAGGTCTTTAATTATAATCTTTTAAAATATTTTGATCCGCAGTTAAAAATTTCTGCAAATTTTAAGTCTTGTGTTAGGTTTTACCAAAAGAAACTTTTAGGCGTACAACTCTCTCGCTCCACGACGACTTACATTTTGTACCAGACTTTCATGTCTTGCCTATGATATGAAAGTTTTCGTTACGCTCTACGAGATAAGGATGGAATTTCCTTTATCAGTGTCAAAGGTTTGTATTAACTCCCACACACGGACAAGGTCGATTCAATGAAATCCCATGACATGAAAAATGAGCTGGGAAACTGTTGAAATAAGTCTGTGAGGGTTCCTGACAGCCAGCGAATTATGGACACTCGGGGGTGAGCCCACCTTGACTTGCCGGTCTCTCAGCAGCTGTCTCACTGCTCTCTCTGTGTCTCCTCCGGCTGCCAGCCAGGCCAGCTTGGCCTCGGCCCTGGACAGCTTGACTCCGTCGTTTGCGGCGCTCTGCGCCGGCTCCCCCCCGTCTCTCTCCACCGCCGCCGGCGTCCCGCCGTTTCCTGCTCTGTAGCTTTGCTGAACGGACGCAGCCATGGCGCAGATTTCGTCCAGCAGGTGCGGCAGCTCTGAGATCAGCCAGTCACAGGGGTTCGCGTTGCTGCCGCTGCACATGCACAGGGCAGCGTACACCTCCTCCGGGCTGACACCTCGTTTCTCTGCATCCTGGTGGAAAACAAATAAGATAATTAGACTGCTATTACAGAAGGGTTAAAAGCATACAAGGGAAACATTCCATTCCAGAAACACTTGGGTCTAAAACCAGGAACTCTTTGGCTGACTGTCAGTGGTAACCTTAAAGGGCAACCCAAAATGTATTAACACATTAAGCTGTTTCTAACATATTTAAGAAGGCCTTTAAATTATTTTGGCTCATGAATGCCTGCAGGTGTCTTTCCGCACTCTTATCTGGTGGATGAGTGTCAGGCCGTCCTCTCTCATGGTCTTCTGCCTTTTCAGCTCTATGTTGACTCTGGGTGTCGGCTGTGGCCTCACAACGGGCTGAGGCTGCTCCTTAGCCACAGATGGCACCTGCTGGAGGGACTGGGGGAGAGAAACTCCAGCCGAGTCTTTGCAGGACAAGCTGCACATCTCGCAGACTACAGAGGGCTTTGTGTTGACATAAGTGCAGAACTGGCATGTCCACTGAGAGAAAAGGAACAAAAGAACAAAAAACAAACGCTGACCTCAATTGGAAATTTTACAGATGGTACAAAAATCAGAAAACAAATCAAAGTAGGTCAAACTCCACCCATGTGCATGTTGCTCATTAGTAAACTCAAGCTTCATTTTCTCTGTTGGAGCCTGATAAAGACTAAAGAGACAAGATTATTGTCGTTATCTGGGTTATTTTCTAACGAGTTCAGATTACCCACAGTATCTCATCAAAGGAAAGTTTTTATCCTGACAGAAAAAAGAAAAAGAAGGGATTTTCTCATAAAATGTAATAAATGAACACCTAAAGTGCACGATAGCAACAGAAGCAACTGATTTACCTTCTTTTCTGCTCTTACTACCTTGCAATGAATCATGAGACTCTCTTTTTTCTCATGTTAAGATTTAATTTGAGGTCTATTCAGTGCAGAAATGTATTCACTCCTCTGACTCTTAAATCTTGAGATGATGGTTGAATAACATATCAAACAACTCATCTCCTGGGAACATGTCTGACAAAAGGGCTTTACACAGATCCCTCAGAGGGATTAACGTTTAATGAATCTGAAGGTTCTGATCTCCTACTTTATATTTCCATTTTTAATTTTTCTCATATAAACCCCAAAATAACTACACCAACTTATTGTCAATCTAGACCAGGGGTCACCAACACGATGACCGCGGGCACCAGGTCGCCCGCACGGACCTCTCGAGTCGCCCGCAAGCCTGTTCTAAAAATAGCACAACTCAAGTGAGCTGCGTATAAAATTTAATTTTGTTCCTTTGCTATTCTTTTTTAATCACACTTGCATTCATATAGATTTGATTTAAAATGACAATATCTTAAAAATATGTTCATTATATATTAAGTTTAAGTTTTCTCTAGTTCAAAGGTCAGTATTGTGCACGTGACAAAACAAAACCAGTGTCAGTGGAGAGTAAGCTAGTGGGCGCAGCGGAGATGGGTGCAGTTTCTTACCCCAAAAACATGGGAGAAAAACGAAAGAGAACTTATCACTTTCACAACGAATGGGAGAAGGAGTTCTTTTTTACAACTGTAAAAGAAACCTGTGTGTGTCTGATTTGCGGGGCAACTGTGGCGACGGCAAAGCGGCACAATGTGGAGAGACACTTCACTTCACCACAAAAGCTAGCATGCTAACTACCCACCGGGAAGCGCACTACGGGCAGAAAAAGCACATCTGAAATACGCACTCACAGTTGCAGTGTCAAGTTACACACCAGATTACAATGCACTGGTGAACAGCATGCAATGCCAATCCGTTAAAGATTTGGTCATGAGATTTCAGATTTCTTTTTAATATGTGAGTTGATTTTTCTTTAACATTAGATAATTGATAACTTTTTGAAACGTGGTGCAACATAGTTCTTGATTTGTTAAAAGGTTTTGTCAGTGGCTAGTGAAATGAGTGAAATTGAAACTCCTATGTAAATGTAGTGATGTACGGTAAGTGATCATTAGAAAATTTAACAGTTGCTGAGATAAATAGAGATAAAGTGGTGGATATTGATATGTTTCCCATTTTGTTGTCACTATTGTCACAGATGAGTATCATTAATGATTATTAATAAAGTATAGCTAAAAGCATATTGAGCAAATGTATTATTTCAGAAGAGTGTATCAAACTGGTAGCCCTTCGTGTGACTCAGTACCCATGAAGTAGCGCTCCGTTTAAAAAAGGTTGGTGACCCCTGATCTAGACTGTCGGCTTCATGTACGATTGGAAGTTGTCATTCATTTCTAGAGTTCACTGAGCAGGAAGTTTCCATGGGTTTGTCTCAGTCAGCAAAGGGAGGACAGAGAAGAAAAGAAAGTTTTACGACTGGCAGAATGACTGACCTTTGACCCAGAGTCAGACCGGGATCTGGGGCCTGACGCCGGAGCGACAGGTGGGCGAGTGGCCAGACGAGGGCGCTCACACACCTCGCAGAGGATGCTGCTGCCCTGGTTCACCACAGTGCAGCTCTTACACTGCCACTCTGAGAGGTCAAACGCAAGTGGAACATGAGCTCATTTAGTCACAAGTTGTCAGTAAACTTATATCTGCTGTCCTTTTGTCATCTAACCAGCGTTTGGTGAAGCGGGGACGGATGCAGGGCTCTCTAGAGCTGTGGATGCGGCGGTGGCTAGCCGAGGGCGCTCACATGTGGCGCAGAGAACAGCTCGGATCTCATTCACAGTCGTGCAGTGACCGCACTGCCAAGGTGACAGGGACGGGCTGGAAAATCCAAGATGACAACATTTTTCCAGTTGACCTCCGATCTCCATCTGATGAAAAAGAGGTGGGCTGCGCGTGGAAGCTTGTAAGCCTCACCTGGAGGTTTTTACTGGTGTGAGACTCGTCCTGCTGTGTCCTGTGCGGTCGGGGTGGGAGTGGAAGAGCCTGTCGCAGTTCATGCACAGCCTCTGGATGCAGGTGGAGCAGTGAGTGTGCACGGCAGCGATGCCGCAGATGCTGCACGTCTCTGCCAAATCAAATCAGGTTAACAGACAAAATCAAGAAGGAAGTGTTTACATTTGGCCACTCCGTGTCTTAGCGTACCCGCGTTGGCTTTCTGGATTTTGTCCCTCTTGTGTGCGGCTCTGGATGGATGGCGGTGAAAGAGGTCGTCGCAAGCGTCGCAAAAATGTTGTTTGTCACATGACGGGCAAAGAAGAGACGAAGCGCCGCCACACAGATTGCACTCCTCTGCCACAGGAGAAGCTGGACACAAAGAAGAGAGACACACTGAGTGTTTCGACCACAAGCTGCAGCAATTGGTGAGACACGGGTTAGTAAACAGACAGATTTCCAACTCTTTTAACCAAAAAAAACAACAACAGGGATTTCTGTGACACACATTTTAAAAGGGCCATTATGTGGCTCAGTAACTGAAGAAGAAGTTATTAAACTGGTACTGACTGGATCCAGAAAAGACAACAAATATACCCATAAAGGAAAGCTGTCCTTATCGATATCTATATCCAGTAACGTGTGGGATGAAGTTTATGACTGAAACCTAAACTGGGTCTTTCTCATTTTTTTCAGCTTCTACTGTAACTCTTTCTGTTCTTCACTTCTTCTAAATATCAATGATCAATATCTGGAGGGCTTGAATACAATGAGGAATGACCCGTCGTAGTGGCAGCTCACCGGTGGATGGTTTCTGCTTGGGGAGTTGAGGCTTCGGTTCAGGCATAGCTGAAGGAGGGGGCGTTTGGAGCTTGTCTCCCTGCTGCTCGTCTGCAGGCACTGTGCTCACAGGGTCCGGAGGGGGCTTCTTCTAAAGAAAAAAAAACATTGACTTGTTTGGAACAAATGTGTCAGTTTGTGCACAGATTTAGGATAATTTAATAGACTGATAGTACAGTTCTAACATGTTTTGAAAGTGTTTATATGGCAGCTAAATGTAGCCATATTCATTAAATATACCCAAAATGGCTTTATGATAAAAAAACGTAATAATGTTTGTCCGTTCAATCACCGACAGTGATTCAGAGATTGTATAACATCCAGACAGATCATTTGCAGGCATATTAAACTATGAAAAAAGCTACACGACACTTGTGGTGTTGCATTATCTAACATTAGCTCTATATTCATCTACACAACTTTGTTGCTTCAGTTTAGCCTTTCATTTGTAAAATGAATGACAGAATGTTGACTTGTGAGACCTTTTGACATCCTCTTTGCTTTTACTTTGAACAAATCCTAAGAAAAAAGAGGAAAGCTTTTGATTTTCCACAGCTTGCAGAAGCACCTCAGTGTATTTTTGACAACACACCCACTGGAAATGAATACAGACCTGGTGGGTGAGAAATGGGATGATGTCTTTGAAGTTTTCTGGGTGAGGATGGGTGCCCTAAATAAACAGAGATGTCAAAAATGCAACATGGTGGCTCGCTTACACACAAACAGGGGAATGATTGGACTTTCTTGGAAGCAAAACCACACCTTTATTAGCATGTCCACTTCTGTGCGCAAGGTCATCACCTCCAGTGTCACCAAAGCGACGTTTGCAGCATCTGGACCAGTGACATCATCGGGAAAACTAAGGCCATCTATCTGCTGATTGGTGTAACCATAGAGGTACAGGACCCTCCGGCCTCCCTGTAGAATGAAAAAAACGTGACATATTTGCTTTTAAATTTGAAAAAAGTAAGACACTTTAAAATACGTTTTCATCTTGTATAATTTCTTTAAGAATTTGGACTTGATTCAGACCAAAAAACTCCAAACTCAAACAAAGGAACTGGTAGCTTTTCCCACACCTTGATGGCATCCACAGTTGTCCTGAAGACAGGGTTGTTGTGCTTGACGCTCCTCCAGTATCTGGGTCTGGTGGGACCAGTAAGGTTACAGCCGTACTTCTCCAGGATACTTAAGGCTTTGACCAGTCTGCTTAAAGCCTCCAGGACCTGAAGCAGAGACAGTTCCACAGTGTAAGGGTCAAACAAAAACGTTTAAACAAACAGCTGACTGTCCAAACGCAGGACACCCGCCCGGACCATAATTTTTCCTAATGTTGACACTTCGACAGTGATGATGGTAGCAAAAAAATTGTGACCAATGGTTAGGTGAACTCCTAAAAAGTTTTTGTGGCAAAATTATCTGAAATTACACCTGTTTCTTCATATTTTAGAAGAGTTTACTCTCTTCTCAAAGAAGAAAAAAAATCAAGAAAATCTGTGTTTTTTTCATGGCAAAAATAAGCGCTATCCATTTATTTAGGGGAATAGTTTATTTCGAGGACTTTCAGCCTAGTCTTGTTTAGAAACAAGCAAAATGGCAATTGGAGCCCATTTAATTATGAGGACAAAGCCTTTTAAAGGCGGACCTCAATTATCCACGAGTGATACTGGTGGATAATAGAAGACACTCATTCCTTTTTAAAATCCAGTTTTCCACTGTTGATCGCTGTCCTTTCTCTTAAGCAAAGATATATTTTTAATGACTGGACATCAGCGGGAAAAGCAGTCGTTACATGGGCGTAACATCGTTCTCTGTAATGTTAGGGGTGGATCTTTTCTGTGGGAGCTTCACCTCATGTTCGCTGCAACCTGCAGTGTTCTCTCGCAGTATGGCTTCTGCTGTCAGGAGACGGTATTTCTCAGACACCGGCAGAGGGATGGCAGCCATTGTCTGAACGTCAGGTTTCACGTCCAGGGCTGAGCCCGAGGAGGACAGGAGTGACTGGGCTCTGCTCCTGACCTCGTCCATCTGGACAGGGACAGGGCTGCTACTCATTGCTGTCAGAAAAGGAAGATGACGATTTAAGAAATAAAATCTAGTGATCTATCCCCACAAAAAAACTTTAAAAGCTGCTTGTTAAACACAGAAAGAACACTTTTGAAAAGGCTATAACCCAAACTAAACAGCTTATGATGAGCCTAATGAAACTATAGAAAAATGTTTATTACAATGTAATAACTCGTGACTGGATATTGTTGCTATAAAGTCAGCAGCTTTCAGAAAAAAAGTCAGGATTAACTATGCAAGAATAACATTACATGGGTTTGATATATATAGATAACATAAATAGTCCATTTTCATAAGAAAAACTTCCAGAAATCCAGCTGCAGTGCGAAAGCAAGACCAAAAGTTCAAGGTTACCGCAGAGACAGGCTTTTTGTGAGTGAATGATTTCACTTTTAATTCGCATTATACGCCACGGAGGGAAAGTCCAGGCTAATCATAGAGTCAGAGGTAAACAACAGAGTATCAAATCACCCCGCGACATTTCTTCTGTGCAGCAACACCCCGTTTAACATAACTAACCAGTGTAACATGTTGGTCTGAGTGTGTAAAAGTAAATAAATTAGTTAAAAGTAAATACATAACAAAAATCGGACAAACCCAACTGACATCAGTTGAAACCGAAACTTTAAAACAGCTTGACAACCAGCTACGTTTGCTAAGTTACGTTTCTTACGTACTTGGGCTTGTATTAAGGGTTTCTGTCGTCCTCCCGACACCAAAAACAACTCTGTTGGGTTTCTCTGAAAGGATGCGAAGTGCTTTAAAGGAGTCACCTGCGGTCCAATGCCCACATGAGCTGAGCTGGTTCGGTCTGAAGCTAGCTTTAAACGCGGAACTACGGTCTGTCACCAACTTCCGGTCTAACATCACATTTCAGATTAAAACTTAAAGTCGATCTGTTAACCTTAAAACAACGGACCACTGGCTTGTTTTGAATGGCATTCTTCTTTCTATAGATAATAATCTGATCCCATTCATATAGTATAAATCATATACTCTTTACATATCACTAGGAATTTCATATTCTTCCATTCTTATCTGTTTCATATTCCTACAGGTGTTTAATTCTAGTCTATCCCTGTTTTCTGAGACCCGGGATGCCCAAAATGTACACCATACCTAAGGACTAAGTCTACGAAGACTTTATTTGCCAAAAAGAAGGCGAGAGTATAATTCAATGCAGCGGAAACACAATTCAGTGTATCTTTGATTGGCTATTTGAAAAGTCAAAGGTTACTTAATTATCTTCTAGGCAGCTGGAATTCAAGTAATTACACATTGATGCATTTCAGGTATTTATGGAAGCATATCCAGTTTACTTGTGTTAAAATGGGTAACCTTATGCTTGGCATAAATATTATTGCTGGTTGGTTGAGTTGTACGCCTGCGCACTAACAATCTCCACAAAGGAGCCTTTACGAAAAAGTTTGGGTAGAGGAGGGAGGCAGTGGGAGGTGCAAACTGCACAAACCGACGTTTAATCGAAAGTAAACTGAATGAGGAAATAGAAAAACAGCCCAGACAGACGAGCTGTCTCCTGCTGCAGCCGATATCCGCAGAAACATAAATCCAACCGGATTTAGTCATTTTATCCTCATTACAGCGGCGAAGTTTGCGCCGACATGTCGAAGGCTTTAACCCTCAAAGTAAGCAACGCAAACGCAGTCAAGGTGAGTCGATCAGCTGTAGGAGCAAAGGCTGGACGGAGGCCACCAAATGCGGGCTATTTTCTCAGACCATCGTCCTGGGTTATTTTTATGATTGTCAGATGATTAAGGGGTGGGGGGTAGGGGCTGTTTCAAAAGAGTCGCTTATTGGATTCAGAGAGTCGGAAAGTCCCTCTCCTGGAGGAAAACGAAAGTAAATCCAAACGTGAGTCAGCTTTTTCGGGCTTACAAACGTGCTCACTTTGTCCTGTTTACCTTCTGCAGGTGGAAAACTTCCGCCGGTCTCTCCACCAGGAGGTTGGTGTGTCGTTCATGCTATCCAAATACAATTTAATTTTCAATAGTAACCCTTTGTCTTCTTTGCTTGCAATTTATGTGTGTGTTTGTGATTCCAGGCAGAGAACTTGTTCTCTAACTACATCCCTCTGAAGATTATTCAGCTGGATGCTCTGCTCAGGGTTCAGTATTATAGTTCACAGCCTCTGTAGATTTTGACCTCAGGTTTCTGATGTACATGTTTCTCATTCTGGCTTTTTTTCCCGCCCTTAACAGGATGATGCTCTCAGCATCACAGACATGTCCTCACTTCATGCTCCTCTGGACATCCCCATACCTGACCCTCCCTCACCAGAGGAGGAGGTGAGACCATCACACCCTCACCTTTGTCGTTTCTAGTTTATTCTCTAATTAGACATCCTAAAATGCTGATGTGTGATGTTATAGCAGTTCTGTTCCAGTTCTCACAAGTACATGTTACAACATCACCTGTATAAACACCCATGAAACCTAAAAATACATGTAGCAAATGTAAGTAAATAAATAAAGACACACAGAAAGTTTGTACAGAATTTATGAGATTAGAATTGGATCATTTCAACATTTGAAGCACTTTTGGATCAAAATGCCTCACCTGTGTTCAAAATAGATACATAACTGTCTGAATCAAATTAATTATATATATTATATTAAATTGATCTGAAAGGTTATATCATTATGTTACCAGTGAACTCACATCTTAGTCAGTTTACGCCATAAAACATGAAATAGGATGTATTTCTGAGACTGAGCAAGTCAAGAGTCAGCTCCTGTTCTTTTGAAATTGAAAGGAAAAAACGGAAATAAATTCAGACTCAGATTTCCGCCATCTATATTAAAACTTAAAGGCTTTAAATACAGTCTTCTACCTCTATCTCATTAACTTTTATCTATTGCAGCTTTGTTCCATGGTTCAGTTATATCTGTGATGCTAAAAACTATTGAATACAGGGATTTTTAATATAAGGACCATCTGAGATCTGATTTGAATCAAATTATATGACAGGAAATGGAGACAGACAAGAATGAAGAAGACAAGAAGAAGAAGAAAGGTAAAGTGCTTTTAGTTGTTTTAGTCAAAGCCAGCAGTGGCTGTGTAAGTGAGGGAGGATAAAGGTGGCCATGTTTGTCTTCAGCTCCAAAATGTGGTTTCATCAAGGGGAATGAGAAGATTATGATGCTCCTAAACAAAGTGAAGCCAGAGATCGTAGCTCTCAGAGAGACCATCATCATGGTAAGTGGGCGTGCTGTAAAATCACTCTTGGTGGGTTCAAACAGAGCTGCTGCGCTCATGTTGTGGGGTTCCCTTCCTCAGGTGTCCTCCTGGATCCAGCACCTCATTCCAAAGATAGAGGACGGGAATGACTTTGGAGTGGCCATCCAGGTGCAGCTCTTCTTCTGTTCTTTTAACTTCCCGTGTTGTTTTTAAGGCCTTTTGCTTTAAGGAGTAAACCTATGTTATTTACCCCAGGAGAAAATCTTGGAGAGGATTGCTGCTGTAAAGACCAGTGTGGAAGGCTTTCAGACCAACATCAATAAGTGTGTCGAGACTTTTTGACTCAACTCCCGGAGAAAATGTCATAATTTTATTTGTTCTCCTCACCCGTTAGTGCTCCGTTCTGATTTTCTCTATTAAAATACTCAGGTACTTCTTGGAAAGGGGGGACGCTGTTGCCAAAGCCTCCAAAGAGACTCATGTGGTGAGTGATCAGAACTTAATAAACCCCAGGAAAAGATTAAATGAAAACCAAATGTTTTCGACAAAGTATATTCTTTATGACGTATTTAGTGGTGAAATTACACATTAACATACCACTGAATGGCATATGTTCATTTTAAACTGTGTATATGAGTCATTTTAATATCTTTTAACATTTGTAATCAGATGGACTACCGCTCGCTTGTCCATGAGAAAGACGAGACCATCTTCTCCGAGATCAAGGTGATCTTGCTTGACATCCGTGGATTCTATGTAAGTCTGACCGAGCTAAAGTACAAACACTAATAAAGGACGGAAGCATTGAGTTAGGAGGGCGAAAAATGTCTGGCTAAGCTACAACTCAGCTGTAAATAAACCAAAATAAGTGTTTTTTCCAAAGTAGAATTTTTTTATTGAGTTTTATTCATAAAAGAAAAAAACTAAACAAAAACAATGAATTGGTGCTTCAAAATCCAATTCACTGGAATCCAATGCAGTTAGATTACAAATTGGTCCAGAGCCTTTTTATTTTTTTAGTCTCAGGATTTCACAGAAACTTCACTTTGGTACTGAGCACATACATGTAAACTGTGCAAACAAACTGGCCCAACATATATTTGGTATATTATATAAATATTTCAAGCTAAAGTATTTTGGAAATTTATGCTTTTTTGTCTTTAGGATTTTACAGGATCTCTTAATGTTAACTGTTAAACTGTATGTCGTTGGAATGAGTGTGCATTTTTACTTTTTTGGGTTATAAATGAACACTCTCTCTTCAGGCTGAATTCTATGACATCATCAACAAAAACCTGGAGAAGGTGATAAATCCAAAAGGAGAGGAGAAGCTGTCAATGTACTGAAGCTGGAGAGGAACCACTGGGACAGACTAGCATCCTCAGCTCACTTCAGCCCAACACAACATGCATGAGTCAGAAACCAGACACATTCTGTCAGACGTTTCCCAGTTTTTCTTTAGAGGCCCCCAAAACACAAAAGAACTGGATGTTGGTTTTTATTGTAACACTGATTTAGTTTTAATGTTTGCACTAAATTGTACTTTTGTGTTGAATAAATAAAGAAAGTCTCCTTTTTCAAACAGCATGACAGTCACAGATTTATTATGAACAAAAACATGATGTATCTTTTATTTCCTTATTACAAAAATATGTTCCTCAATAAGAACAGAAGGGAGACTTGGAAACTACGAAAATCAGGAACATTAACACAGGAGAGGCATTAATCCATAACACAAAAACAGCATTTACACGTCGGGTCCCTCTCCACCAGGAATGAGCTACAGAGGAGAAAACATTCACATTAATGACTGAGCTGCAGAGGCGGTCAATAAGAACCTAAGGAACCGTGTCACTGTTTCCTACCATGGTGATGTTGTTCCCATTGAGGAGGATCTGATCCAGTTTGGTTATCCTTCTTCCCTCTGGTGTGATTTCACTGCAACAGGGAAGTTACATTAAGATAAAACAAATCACAAAATAATTCAGAATTTACTCTAAGAAACATGTCGCTTGCACTTACAATTCTGTGACATCCTCCAGCACCATATCTGAAACTCTGAGTTAAAGACCCGATTTGGGAGAACGAAAAGTGAAGTGATGTAGAACAAGAAGCATTTTTAAAGAAAGGATACTGACAAAGTCATCAAAACCCAGCAGGGTGCCAACAATTTCTTTGTCGGTTTTCATAACGATGTGAATCCGAGAGCCAATACATTTATCCACCAGCTCTGTGAGGAAGAAAAGCATCTCAACATTTTTTAACAGCCATTTCTACAGTTTTTTCACTTTCACTTTTACTGTTCATTAAATGTTTTCAAAAAGATATTATAAAATTCCTGTGTTCCACTGCATCTAATCACAATGAACTGATAAAATTATTCCTCTGTGCCAAATCTGAACGTATTTAATAGTTAATTATTTTCTATACTGAAAACATACAAATGACCGTCATATTCTTTTCTATACACTTTATACTTCAGTGGACTTCTTGGTCTTATTAACAACACAAAAAACAGTCATGTTCATTCGTCGGATCTCACTATGAGCACTGAATAAGTAGCTGCTACCTGCCGGCACGATACCAGCCGTCCAAACATAACAATTACTGGGCCTTTTTTCTTCTGTGTCTGAAATTTATAATCCTAAGTATTTCCTTGACTAGTCCACATAATTATATGTCAATAACTGCAGCAAAAAACAACACAATTAAGTTTTTACAAACCGAGCGGGAGCAGCTGTGATGGATTTGTAGACTGAGTGGCCGCCATGCTTTCTCAGAAAAAAATGCTCCTTCGAGTCACAACCAATCAACACAAGAGGACAAAGATCAAGACGAAACCAATCAAACATCGATTGGTCACAGCTTTTTCATTGTTTCAATATTTTGCGTAGAAACCATTAAATAATCCATTCATTATGTGACTGATATATGTATTAAAAGGTGACAGCAACAGCGTAAAATGTACAACAAATAGTTGATTACCACATAATAATTAGCTATAACAAATAAATGATACATTCAATTGACTAGGAGCAGGTGTCACTTATCAGGTCATCAATAAAATCCCTGTGATAAAGGAGAATTCCGACTGAAAGAAAATGGAATAATTACATACCTGGTCAATATTTAGTCAAATATAAAACTATATTTTAACATAATAAATCATAAGATTGTATGGGAGTATGTTCAAAGCTAATGCAAAGCTAACATTTTAGCTAAGATACATAAGGTTAATCAAGCGATTCTAAAAAAACAGAAAAATTAAAATATATTAAAGATTAAATTAAATTAAGCGATTCCGCAAGTGCGTTACAGGGGGACTTCTCGCGAGGTCTGCACGGTCTCTGGCGCAGTGAAGCAAACCGGAAGAGAAAATCATCCTGCTGTAGTTGGGCCAGCTCTGGTTGTTGTGGTACTGCAGCTTGTGTGTGGCCGATTCAGGGG
The DNA here is from genome assembly GCA_013363375.1 of Menidia beryllina. Lineage (NCBI taxonomy): Eukaryota > Metazoa > Chordata > Actinopteri > Atheriniformes > Atherinopsidae > Menidia > Menidia beryllina. The sequence continues at coordinate 6,253,956 of JABUIW010000156.1, forward strand.
GCTATTTTGTCTCTGTTCTCTGTGTTTACATCTGACCCCTGAGTTGAAAATAACACTCGACTGCCAGAGGAGCTGACGCGAATGGAGTCTCACGAAGTGAAGGGGCCGGTGCTGCACATCGTGGTTGTTGGATTTCACCACAAAAAGGGCTGTCAGGTAGGAGAATCTGCTCCAAGATAACAGAGGCTAATTGCTAAATAGTTCTGCTCACTGTGTAGACAAAAATGTGCATTCCCGCTTTATATACACACGATTTGAGTTGAGGATTGTGGTCAAGCTCTCTGAAAGTGTATGTTTTTCAAATGTATTGAGAATTTCTGATAATTTCTGGTTTCTATCAGCATAATTTCTTAAAATTAGATGCTGATAATGACTGTTCTGTGAATGCAAAGAGATGGACATCAGCTGTTTGTTTTGGACTCACATGGTTATGTAACATATGTTCTGCGGCTGGCTTGGACATCTTTCCAGTTCAGTGTTTCCAGGCTCACTACTTCACTGGTCTCGGATCCGGTTTAACAAGAGCGAAGCTAAACAGCTGCTGGGTCTGTTTTTGCTTCGAAGGAGTTTACTAGGTTTTATTACACGAGTATGAATAGTTAAACATAGTTTTTTAAAGGTTTATATATCACTGAAACAAAATATCTATTATATCCATGACTACTAGCTGATTTGTTCCCAGAATGAATAAGAGCCACATTTGTATGAGTTGGCATAGCTAATTAGATGGATAATGTTTGTGTATGAGAAATCGTGAAAGAGAAATAAAAACCAAAAGCAAAACACAACCTGTTTTAGTTGGTAACCGATCACTTCAGACGAGGCAAATTCATTTGTATAGCACACTTCATGTAGAAGATAATGAGATATAGTAAAACAGGACATATTCTATCACTTATGGGAGAAATCTGTAAATGCTCTTTAAGTAGGAGCAAGGTAAATAACATATCTGGTACTATTGTTTGGTACTAATGGGACTTTTAATGGCTTCAACTTGATACTAAGGGAGTTTTAGCAGTTCTGGTTATGTGACCAGTAAGAGTGGGAAGTGAAACGGTCCCACATGAAATGGTCCCAGTGAAATGGTCCCACCTTTAAAGCTTGGTTTCTTTTTAATGTTGCTCTGACCTGAACCTTTTACATTTTCTTTGATTTTCTTTGTAAAAATCCACATATTTAAATAGATCCACTCAAGTGTAGCACCATTTCTTACTTGTCAGATTTTGTAGCCTCAAAGTTTAAGGCTTCAGTTACTGGCTGTTGCTCTTGTGTTTGCACAGAATTCTTCTGTTGAATCTGAAATGTACATTTTTAATCGGTTCTCAGGGTTCTCAAACTCTGCTCCGTGAGGGCTGCTGTCCTGCAGAGTTTAGATGTTATGCTGATCCTGCACACCTAATTCTGACTAAATAGATCTATTCAACCATGGTTAAGCTCTTCATACTCCTGCTAATTGTGCATTGATGTTAGTCAAGTGTGTTGACGCAGTGATGCGACATCTAAAACCTGCAGAGGACTGGGGTTTAACACCTGTGCCTCAAATGCATTCAGGTGCTGATGTCTGAATATGACATGTTTTGGTTGATTTTTAAAGAGATTTTAAACAGCTTGTGTCTATTACAGTTAATAGACATTAATACCTGCTAAATAATAAAACGGTAAATTAGCTGAGTGTCATAAATGGCTTTTACAGCCTGTAATTTGCTTTTGCTTTTCATAAAAGTTGCAAACGTGCAGATGGAGCTGGCAAACACTTTACAATTGTAACAGTGGACCTCCTGTTGTTGCTGCTCTCAATCTGTCGGCGTGCGGAGCAGCTGCTGAGCTTGATGAAAGATAAGAGAGAAAATGTTGATGTAAAGACGTGACTGAAGGCTTGACAGAGGGCACCGTTTCTGCTGCTGACGGCCTGCAGCCTGTGGGATGGGTTGGATATCCGATAGGGGCCAGAAATCTCCCGCTGAGCAGAAGATTGGGTTTTCGGCCCTTTAATCTGTCTGCTGCTCTCTTCTTCCACTTGTTCACCGTGTGTAGGTTTGCATTCATTTTGGCGTTGAAAAAAATTAGTTTGAGATATAGGATAAAGGATAAAGAAGCCAAATTTTGGCGTGTAAAATGAACCGTGGGCTCTGAACATGGTCCATGGCGCTCTTCTGGAGTCTGACTGGATCAGGCCGGGACTGTCAACACACGCATATCAGTTTCAATATGGCACGCTGTTCAGAGGAGCCCAACTAAAGCCAGAAGCACTTAATTTGATAGACGGATGCTTTGGCTCTCTTACATAACCAAAAAGTGCTCAAAATAGTTTTCTTTTTTCTGTCGTTCCCCCCATCAAAGCAAGCCGAGTGGTCTGACTGTAGTTATGCCTTATTTCATACCTATAAAGCCTCCATTGATGCTTAACGCTTGTTGATTTATTCATGGCTGTTAAGGTTTTATTTCCAAACTGGCGCCAAACATCTAAATGTGGAGAAAGGAGGAGGGAGAGAAAAATAACAGAAACACTAAAAAGTGTATAAAACAAAGTTACCAACCCTACAACCTGCTGCTGAAAAAAAAACCTTCGGCAGCCGCCATGAGGGAAGCAGCTAAAGACAATGACCCTCTGCAAAAAGACACAATCGACAGAATAAAAACAAAAACAGCAGCAGGAAAATTGAACAAAAGTCTTGATAACTGTAAAATACTTCAGAGTCTGGTCTGACCTGCTCGGTTTGGAAAGCGCTGTGAGATAACTGTTGTGATTTGGCGCAATATAAATAAAATTGAATTGAGATTTTATTCAACACTGATGGACAAAACTACAACACAGCTACTGTTTTATATGCACATTAGTGTGCATGCCCATGTATGAATATGCGAAAAATATATGATCCATAAACTGTGCTCAGCGACGTGTGCAGAGGCCCTGTCTCCATCCACCAGAGCACACGCAGACCAGCTGGGGGAAGAGGGGACAGGAAACGGGGGGACACCAGGCCTGAGATACCTGCTGAGGAAGAGAAACACACGTCAATGACAGCAATTCTGTACATGAACATGAAGAGCAGACTGGGCCTATAGCAGAGCTTGGGATGTTTCAGGGTCACTGACCCAGCTTCATCAAACAGGAAGGTTTCAAGCCTGATCTTACGGGTAGAGAGGGGGTCTGCTCTATATTTCTGGATTTTTCTTATCAGAAATCTGTTCTGGCAAAATCCCAGACAAGCTGAGAAGACGGCGGGGCTGCAGTTCGTGCTGATGAGGCGTTAGTCACAAGCATCGTCCTTCCGGAACAAGAAGTGACACGTCACCCCGAGTCCGCTCGCTCTGCTCGGGTTTATCCTCCGGCGAATTATTGTTTGTGGGTGTGTGTGTGTGGCATTCAGGACGAGCGGGTTTCAGGTTAATCTCGTTGCTGGCTCTTAACTGTGACAGCAGGCAGGAGGCAGAAGCTCTTTCTCTGCAAACAGAATGAGCTCAGCAAAAATGGAAGAAATGTCAAAAATGCTCTGATTTTGTTTTAACCCAATGTAAGTTGACCTGAAAGTACTTTAAATTGAACAGGTTAAACCTCTTGATAACAGCATTATTAAGAAAATAAACTCCTTTTTAAGTCCAGAAGCATCAAAGGAGGCATTTAAAGCAACAGTCAGTACGTCTTATTCTTTGTTAAAATTAAAGATATATTCTGGAGAGATGTAGCTGAGGAGTTTTTTCCAGCAGTGGTAAATGTAAAACTCTCATTTTTATCTTCTAGAATAAGAATAAGAAGCTCTTCTAATTCAGTAGAACAGAAAGTCAGCAAACTGACTTAAATATCCCTGTTTAGCACAGCCTCTGAAAGCAAGCTATATCGCACAACTCTTCAAGTATTTTCAGGTTTTCTATCTCTTAGTTTCTGCCTTTTCGGGTAAATATGGCCTTAAACGCTGTTCAGGTCAAACCTAACCTTTTATCTGACAAAAAATCTCTAAATATGTCAGATTCCAATCGGCAAAAATTTGGAAGAGGTAAATGTAGCAATCACTTCTTCAGTTTTATTGTAGATTCTCTGCCAGAAGAGCAAATACTCAGATTTATTTACATGCTTTCTCTTGACTAAGCCCCCTTTCCCTTTTTTGTACTTTTGACCTCTCTGCTCCTTCTTGTGGTGCATTCAGGTACTCTGATGTTGATACTGTCCCTTCTTTCCTGTTCGATATTCATGGCTGAAATGATTCTTGAATCCTGTCAGTAAAACACTGAGTTAAATCTTTTGTCCTGCCCTCAGGTTGAATTTTCCTATCCCCCGCTGGTGCCAGATGAGGGTCATGACAGCAACCTGCTGCCAGAGGAGTGGAAGTACCTCCCTTTCCTGGCTCTTCCTGATGGAGCACACAACTACCAAGACGGTAGGTCGGAGCTGCATATGATCGGGGAATCTGTATATCATTGCATTGCATGTTTACATTATTGTACATTATTAGCTTAAATGTATATTTTTACCCTCAACAGTGCAGGGAGGGGTACTTCGGCATGTTTTTTGTATCCACAAAAACATCAGCATCTCAGCTAAAAGCTCCCAGAAAACAAGCTTGGATGAATTCCCTTTAATTTCAGAGCAAGAAGATGTTTGTTTTTTTATTAGAAATTATTTAACTTGTTTTTACTAGAATTTGTAATCATATAAACTTTTTTTTAACCGGTTATTCATATTTCCTTATTTATTTCATTTTGACACTCCTACCTATATTTTGTTCAACTTTTTAAAAAAGATAAAAGAGAAATGAAATTTATAAATTTCGCACTGGAGGAACCAGAAGTTTTTGGTTTGGTTTGGGAGTTTCAGATCTCCTTTCAGCAGCTTTTGATGCTCCTTTTTTCTCATCTACCATTTGGTGTGTGGATCCATTCACAGACCTAATGTTTGTTAATGAGAGCGATCCTTCTGTTTTTCAGACACTGTGTATTTTCACCTGCCGCCTCTCGGTGGAGACGTGAAGTGCGTGTATGGAGTGTCCTGCTATCGCCAAATAGAGGCAAAGGTCAGTCTGACTTTTTACATTCAAGGAAAAGATCCTGATCAGCCAAATTTTGTCTTAAAACAACACTGAAGAGGTTTTTGAATCTGTAAAACAATGTACTCACTTCCTTTATGCTGACTTTACATCCGTATGGCCGTACGTGCACAGCTGTGCATGAGCAGGGTTCACATGGACGTTTGGTCCTCTGACTACTGTTGGGAGTGAACAAAAAACTTAAGGGGGATTGGAGTCAGTCTCAGCTTTGGTTGACAAATTAGGCTCAGACACATCCTGACATTTAATAACTAGTAGTTTAAAAGCATTGCACTGAGAGATGAGCGCTATTTGCTCTTATGAAACATTCAAGCACACCTGGGTGTGGGCACAATATTTATTTAATGAGTATTACTCAAAGAAATGTTTGCTTTGTGTACTCAAACATTGAAAACACTGTTTTAGCACGTGCTGTTTGCTAAGACCTGAATCATCATCAGAAAATGGGAGCACAGCAATGTGCAATGAAGCTTATACCCGTATTTGAGGTGGAATATCTAGATTTTTAGAAGACTTTATGCGCGTCAGTGAGAATGGAAGTTACTTAGATAATTTTGATTTAATCTTAAGACTCTCCACAGTTTTCTTGTTTGAACTGAAAAATAATAAACCATTATTTCGAAAAATGAAAGTAGCTCCTGTGAAAGTGAGCAGGGTAGCCTATACCGCCCCCCTCTGGTCACACTGAGGAATTTGGTTTGTTTATTGGCTTCAAACTCATCATTGGAAACATGTCGAATTATATCCAAAATCAGTGTTGGACATTGTCAGTGCTCATGTAAGTAGTGCTTGGTCAGGTTTTAAGATTCAGACCCAAGCCCGAAACTAGATGATAGGAAATGTTAACAGCTGCCAGTCAATGCAGCTACAACATTGTAAAGGGTCCATTAAGGATTTCTTCCCCGATCTGTAAGATGGTTAAATATCTAAAATAAATGTTGATATGTTTATGTTTTTGCGTAGTGTTGTTTATGTTGTATCATTCTTAAAATCTGTCTTCAGGCCTTGAAGGTCCGACAGGCTGATGTCACCAGGGAAACTGTTCAGAAGAGTGTCTGCGTCCTCAGTCGAGTGGTGAGTCAGCCACACAAGGATGAGGTCATCCAAAAAGAAAATCGAATCAGCTTTGATTTCTGCCTCAGAATTAAATCAAGTTTAAATAGTTTTCTGTGAGATTGCGCAGAAAGCTGAGTAGAAAATATGGCAGAAATGTAGGGGGAATGTTTTCATTTCACAGTATCTTCTTTTCCATTTTCATGTGTTTTTCATTCATTTAATGCAGGGTGTTGTTTTTGGAGTCAGCCATTTTCACTCTATGCGGTTTTTATGTGTCAAGCTGTAAATGACTGACACACTGTTCGCTGCTGACACTGTATGTTGTTTTGTCTGCAGCCTCTTTATGGTCTGCTTCAAGCAAAACTGCAGCTCATCACACACGCCTACTTTGAGGAGAAAGACTTCTCACAGATCTCCATCCTAAAGGTCAGAAACAAAGCCAGTTTGGCCATGTTTCACTTTCCTCTCAGCACCTCGCCTAACTTCCTGATTTCATTGGCAGGAACTGTACGATCACATGAACGGCTCTCTCCGAGGTTCAGCTCTGGATGGATCACAAGTTTATCTCGGTAGATAAAACGTGCATCAAAAGTGTTTCATGAAATTACGTTTTTTGACCATTTTCAATGCGCTTGTCTTAAAGACCCTGAATCAGTCAAGCAGAAAAAAGTATAATTCAAGGGATGAATCAGTGTTGTATCAACACATAACGGAAATCTTAGCAAAGATGTAGCTTAAATTGGATCTGTATGCCCTCTGTTACTAGCAGCCTGTTACAAATACCACAAAGTCAACCAAAAAGACATTTAGTTGTGTTGGTTTAAACCTTAAGACCATTATTATTCACAGTTTGGCCCTAGCTACCTTTGTGTATGTCGACTCATGGTATTTTCTTCTCATAGGATTATCACCGAGAGATCTCATCCTTCACTTCCGGCACAAGGTGAAAAACAAATTTTGAAAATAGTAAGAGGCAGTTAGATTAGAAAAATATCTCTTTGAGCACCTGAGTAACAAGCATTTAAATATTTTTTAGGTTCTTATCCTTTTCAAGCTCATTCTGCTGGAGAAGAAGGTGAGGATCCAGCTAAAAATGCCTTTTCATATTTGTATTTTTGGTTCTTTCTACATAATTGTTTGTTTTTCAGGTCCTGTTCTACGTGTCTCCCGTCAACAGACTAGTGGGAGCTCTGATGACCGTCCTGTCGCTGTTTCCAGGTCAGTAACTCTCAAAAGCAACACAACTTTTGTATAGATGGGTGTTTTAAGGATAGGTAGATAGTTTCTTATCAGTGCTTTAATTGAATCATTGGTTGAGATTTGGATGTTTGTGGCAAAAAGCTTGACAAGACCTCTGTGCAGGGATGATCGAGCACGGCCTGGTCGACTCCTCCCACTACAGACCTAAGAGCAGCGTATCGGAGGACAAGGGCCTGGTGGAGAGCGTCCCTGGAGCAGAAGAGTTTGTTTCCGTGTCGGTCACTGACCTCACCAACGCCAGCCTGGAGCTGGAAGGGCTGGAGGCAGTTCAGGCTGCAGCAGAATCTCCGTCCGCTGGGGACAACGCCAACGGCGTCCGCCACCACCTCCAGCCCCCCCCCGCATCCTTCTCCAGAGTCCTCCGAGAGCGAGTGGGAGACTCTGGACCCCAGCGTGTTGGAAGAAGGAGGTCCCAAAGAGGCGGCTGAGACGGTGTCCGAGCTCCTGGACGCCTTCGAGTCCAACCCGGAGACGCCCATCACTGTGCAGCCGCAGCCGGCCAGCGGGCAGGGAGGGGTCACACAGGGCCTGGTGTCAGGTTTGGAGGAGGATCAGTACGGCCTGCCGCTGGCCGTTTTCACAAAGGTAACCGAGGCCGCGTGCATCAAACACAGCGCCTTCAGACCGGTGAATAACTGGTAAATCCTAAAACATGATGATGAAAGAAAACTGACTTTTTCAGAAAGATTTTAAGTTAAAAGCACTTTAACTACTGTAGATCTGGGCAGCTGAGGTTATGGCGGTTGTATCGTTCTCCCAGTTGCTGCTCTGAACTTCAAAGACGTTTTGAGGGGACAGCAGGCTTTAATCTTGCTCGCTTTTCGCAGGGCTACCTGTGCTTGCCCTACATGGCCCTGCAGCAGCACCACCTCCTCTCAGACGTGACGGTACGGGGCTTCGTGGCGGGCGCCACAAACATCCTCTTCCGACAGCAGAGGCACCTCAGCGATGCCATTGTCGAAGTAAGTCTTGCCCTTTTCAGGATCTGAAGGAGGAACGGCGAGGAGGTGATTTGTGAACATGTGGCTGCGGCAGGTGGAGGAGGCTAAGATCCAGATCCAGGACCCGGAGCTGCGAAAGGTCCTGAGCCTGACGACGGCAGACCTGCGCTTCGCAGACTACCTGGTGAAGCACGTGACGGAGAACCGGGACGACGTGTTCCTGGACGGGACGGGCTGGGAGGGCGGAGACGAGTGGATCAGAGCCCAGTTCACCCTCTACCTCCATTCTTTACTGTCCTCCGCCTTACAGCAAGGTGGGCAGATCCGTGGAGCAGAGCGTACGAGCAGACAGCAGAAGATTTTTCTGTCCCGTGTTTGAGTTTGAGTTTCCTCTGTTCAGATAACGAGAGGCTGCTGGCCGATTACGGGGCGCCGTTCGTGGCAGCCTGGAAAATAACTCACAACTTCCGAGTGTGGTACAGCAACAAGCATCCCGGCATGACTGCCATCACCCCGGGGTAGGTGCACAGGAAGGAGGCCGAAGCCCAGTCATGATCTCTACACAAATCGAGTAAAAACACATAGTTCTGGAGTTCAGTTTAGGCAACCGGACGTGAAGTTTTCTAGTTGCCTAAACTGAACTTTTTAACTTCACCATGACCATTATGACTGAGGATCTTCAAAGATAGTTCTGTAGAAATTAGCAATAGCAATAAGAAATGTTTAAGGGGCAAAAAATTACCAGTAATCCTTAAATATCTAAAAGGGATTCAGGTTAATCACAACTGAGATTTGTATCAAATATGTATCTTTAAATGTTATGTTTGTAATTATATACATATTTTTTATAGTTTTTTGTTTTGCCTTAAATCAACAAGCAGGGAGGTGTAGATCCTTCTGTTCAGCCCTCACATCAGGACAAAAAAAGATGCACCTGAACGCACTACATTGTATTTACTGCCTCTTTTCTCCGTTAGTCACCCGTTCCAGGGCCAGTACAGCGTAGCAGATGTGAAACTACGACTCTCACAGTGAGTATCTGTTGTTCTTCTGCCCTCACCGCCTAATCGGCCTGAAGGAAAAGTAGAAATAGCAGCGTGTAAAGCATGAACGACAGATAGAATGCCCGGTCAGCAAATATATTGTCCATTGTCTCATAGTTCCCTGTTTTCATTTGTCTGGTGCCCAGTTATTTGATGGAAAACACAACACCCGTGGGTTTGCTGCCCCCTGCTGGTGACTGTGAGAAGTAAACAGGCATCACCTGCTCCTCTTTTAATTATTTAATAAAGAAACTTTTACACTCACGTCAGAGCTTTAGATTTAGCGGCTCTTCTAAGGCTTTGTCACATCTTTAGTTTTGCAACAATAAAAAAACAGCCATCTGAAAACAACTTAAAGAAATGGACTGCAGTACAATGAGTACACCGTGTAAAAATGTGAAGAAATACCCCATTGCACAAAAATAAAGTCTAAAAACAAGAACATGTCAAATTGTTTAAGGGTTAACTTGCATTTGAATAAAAATAAATGTTGTGTACCAGGCAGGATACTATTTCCTATTACTGGTCACTTTTGTGATCTGGGTCAGATTCTCCAGTTTGGAGAATCTGGAGTTTGAAAATGCTCAAAATGCCAGTTTGAAAATGCTCAAAATAATTTGATGTGAAGTTGCTTTATTCGGTTTTTGCCATCCTGTTGAATTCAAAATTACTCAAATGAAAGGATAAGAGAAAATGTATTGAGCAGGTGTGCTAAGCCGATGGTTTACCACCGCCTGTTTGCTGCTGGTTTGGGGATGAATGCAGCAGCTCCCTGGTCGGTGCGGGAGTTTGGGGGGGGGTCTCATGTTGGTGGAGGAGGTCATTAATAATGAGCCAGCTTCGTCCTCAAACAACGGAGACTTCTTCGGCCACAGCTCAGCTTTCATTCCAGGAAGTGGATGAAAGGCGACGCCGTGCACAGCTGGCTCATGTTGCTCTGCTGATGGATGCTGCTCAGCCCCCTCCGTCTGAGCTTAGCAGAGGGTCAGTTTAGTATTTGGCCTCCAACAGTCTGAATGCTCTGAGACCAGTTTCATGAGTCTGCCAGGCTTCCTGAAGGACATCCCGAAGCTCTTCTTCGGATGTCTTATCTTTGGCTTTTCCACCGAAGAAACTAACTGCTTACGTGCTCAATTGTCTGTTATTTGTAGACACTGGTTCATCTCTTGAGTTAAAGCCCATTTTCTGCTTGAATGATGCTTAAATAAATCCTAGGTCAGAGTTCAGAGGCTTAAAAAAATATTTTTTTCTGAAAATGGAAAGCTTAAAGACTAAAAATGACTTGGAAAGCTGCCAAAGTAAAATTAGCTTGATACAGATTTATTTTTCGTTGATGATTCTAGATAATATTTAAAGAAGTTTGTAACCTAAACTTTTTTTTTTTAACTTGAAATCTCTACTTCCTCTCTTGTGTCCTGTGCTGTAACAGTTTTCTAATTTCCCGGGGCTGAAACAAGCTGTGTGGCCCCTTTAGCCTTCATCTCCTCCGGCTCAGCATGAACTGTCTGTCTCGGAGCGTCCTGCTGCTCCACACAGCGGCATCAGTGTTCATTTAAACACCCGATCAGGCATTTTACAGTCCGACTCATCCCAAAGATGTTCAAAAACTCCCCTCCTGCCGGTCGATCCACATCCTGCACTCGGGTCAGAGCTGCCTCCTGGACCAGGACGGGGTGGGGGCTCCACTTGTTACAAAACTCTGTTAAACTCTGGGAGGCACATTACAGGCAGGAAGTTTGGCTCCGAGCTCGTCTTGTTTCCTGCCTCGGCTTTTTTTTTTTTATCAGAGCTGGCCTGTAAACAGGAGTGAGTCTCACCCATGTGGGCCCTGAGCCCCGGATACTAATGTTTACAGACTTCCTCTGTCCTTTAAAGCTTTTGCAGACAAAAGCTGTCATAGTTTTGTCTAAAACCAACCTCCAACTCTGTCTGCCTGTTTTTTTTTTTTAAAAACTCTTTACATTTATTGGAATTGTACCATTTGATTTGTCACCAAGATTTCACTTTATAATGTCTTAAATTTAAAGAGTTTACTAAATCTATCAGTTTTAAAAACTCAGTAAGTTTATGAGCATATTGTGACTATTAAATATATAAAAACAAGAGGACTTTAAAACTCTTTCTGATTGACAGCTAGATTTATGTCAGGTTATTTGTAGAATTTGAGTTTTTGAAGCAATGGAGCCCCCAGGTCACCCCTCTTTTTTCTGTGTGATTCATTCGCACCCTTTAGTTTATATGTCCTTTATTTCTCTGGATGTCCATCCGTCCTTGGACATTTTCCTGACAGCAGGACACCCTCCCTTCTCTCACGCCGCAGTAAACACAGAGCTCCCCTCCTGCAACCCGAGAGACGACCACGGGGGGAATCGGGGGTCAGTGGGGCAGACGCCCACCAGCCTGATGGGTCCCGCTCGTCAGGGTGTTTGCTTGGAAAGTAAAAGCGTCCGCTGAGTTCACCCACTCCAGAAAAAAAAAAAACGAGCCGCTACAGTTGACCTGCCTTTGATTGTGGAGGGCAACCTTTTCAATGTCCCCCCCCTCACGGACAAAAAGTGTAATTTTTAAAGTGTAATGCAGCTAGTGGCGGTCATGTGACGAGCACACGCTGTCAGAGGATCTCTCTTTATTGTCAGCTGCACGAGGAGCTGTTTATTTGGGTCAGCCTGTTACGGGGAAACGTGCACATGCGCTCAGGCAGAGAGCTGCTTTTTGTTACTTTGAGACCAGCGTGAAGGTGGCTTTTAAATTTAGATCTGAGCCATAAATCCGACAGAGATTCACCACATTTGACCTCAAAAGACTCCAGGATCTTTAAATATTGCAGCATTAGTTTATCAGATATCCATTGGATATAAGTCTTCCATACAAATATGGTTTCTAGTGTCTATACCTAGAAAACAGCTTCTGCTTAAGCAACACTTTCGATTCATTGTCATATTTATCTTTTAGTTCCATCAGCTTTTGTTTAATGACAATTCAAAGGATTCTATCTCCATTTCTGTTGAGTCCAAGATTTTATCTGCTAAGGAGCCTGTGGTCCTTGAATCTGATTTTTTTCCTCTTCACGATGCTCTGAACATTTTTATTGGGGCACACATCTGGACAACAGGCAACCCCTTTCTGGCTGTGATTATTAGCAATTTAGAACAAGTTTCATCATCTTTTTTTGATTAGATAACGTAGAAGGTGTGACCATTAAAAAAAATCTGGAATAATCCGGGACCCCGTAAACCGCATTTTTGTTATTTCCGTGTCAAAGCTGGTGAGAGAAGAAAAACAAGAGGAGCGTCTCCAAAGCTTTAAACACAGAGGTGACAGGAATCCACATTCCCATAGCAGGTGCCTAGCAACCGCAGTTTGTTTGGTGAATCCCCTGCGCGTCCCGTGAGCGACGGCCCTCGGCCGGGCCCGGGCCACGGTGTCATGTTGATGCCGGTTCACGTGGAGGAGTGACAGCAGCACACGTTTTTCTCTGGTGTCGGGTTGCATTCGCAAACTTTACATCCTCTCTTTCCTCTTTGGAGTCTTTGGAAGTCTGTTTGCTGCTTCTTTAAAATCATAAACTTCAGCCGGAAACGCAGGAAATTTTTCAGACCATCAAATACATAAAGCAGTCGTAGGAAGACAATTAACTCGCAGCATATTTATTTCCATATTTATTTATTTTAGTCTCATGAAAACCCAACACCTTCCACTTCACTGGTCCATAATATGAAGGACTGAAACTGAGAGAATTTTAAATAAAATCAGAAATATATCAATGGCCTAATAAACAAAACGACACAGCAGAAATCTAAATATGGAGAGATGGTTATATAGGAAAACCAACATTTTTTTCTGGACTGTAAATTTCAAGAGATCCAGGACTGTGCAGGGATGCATTCCATGCTGGTTAAACTGGTTTTACTGGGAGCAGTTTGGCTGAACGCAACCATCCCTCCACAGACCATAAAGCTGACCATGGGTGCCCATGAGGAAGACGTGCATCTCTGGATTGTGATCCTGTTTTTTTCTCTCTGCAGTTCGGTACAAAACAGCGAGCGAGGGAAGAAGATCGGCAACGCCATGATGACCACCAGTCGCAGCGTGGTCCTGACCGGGAAGGCCGTAGGTAAGAAAGTCCTGAAGCTGCACCCGAACGAGACATCTGAGCACATACTAGCTACTAGCTACCAAACAGAACACACTAGACACTGTTAACTAACACTTTTTGTGCACATTTGTGGACCTGAAATTGATTGAGTGACAGCAGAGCAAGACTTTGGTTGACTAAAATACAGTAATAAAGTTTGGTAAAATATCCATTTTCAACTCTCAGGTCAGTCCGTGGGGGGGGGCGTTGACCAGCGCCAAGTCCGCCATGTCCTCCTGGTTTTCCACGCTGGCCCAGCCCGCTCCAGCCAATGCCCCGGCCTGTCCTGAGCCCGCCACCGAGGTGAAACCATAACAGTCCGTGTTGCTCTGCCTCTTTGTCTTCCGATTACGTAGCCTTAGAGTCAGAAGCCTGGAAGGTGGTTTTGTTGAAGAACGAGCGGAATTTTTCTCAAGTTCAGATGGGAGTCTGAACCCTAAAACCCAGCCGACCCCTGACCGGAGATTCTGAACTTTTTCCATCATCCGATTATCCGGACGTCTCAGCAGACAGGAAGGTAGCAAATGCTGTTAAACTGCACGGTCAGAAAGCACTGTGAGGCGGAAACTGCCACTGCTTTTGATCCAAACCGGAGAATTGAGGAGGTTACGTTTGTCTGGCCCCCTTTTTGTCGCAGCTGCGGTTGATATTGATGAACGTGCTCCAGTGAGACGCTTAAGATGCTGTCTTTGGGTGTGTGGTGTACACTTTTTCAATATTTAGCTAACGTCTTTGTTGCAGCAATATCTAAATTACTCCTTGGTCACAAGATTTGACTCCAGTAATACCAACTATGGCAATCTAAAAGTTTTAACAGATTAAAATTCAGTCTGGCTCATGGTAATCGGTGCCTCTGTGGTAATATTGTGGTTGTATAGTGTTAGTATAATAATGAATAAAGTCCATCTTGAGTGACTTAAGTATAAGCGTGACTAACAGTTTGTTTATTACTCTTTATACATTTTTATAACGTCTAAAAGGGTTACTAAACTAACATTTAGCAAGTGGAAAAGACAAAAATAAGATTTTATCTTATATTAAGCAGAATGTCTAAAAAATGGGGGCATTCAACTAAGTGCCGGAAGCTAAAAAGATAAACTAAGTAAACGTGTTAGTTTAAAAAAAAAAAAAGCTAAACAAGAGTTTTTAGGTAAAACATTTTCTTAGCATAGAAAATGCTAACGATGGCGAGATAAGACGAGTTGTTAGAAAATTGGTATAAAACCATGATTAAAAAACATTAAATCCAAATAAATAAATTAGACTAAAATGTCCATATTACATGGTTATGATGAAATTACACAATATACACAAGTGTAACAAAAACAAAGAGTGCTGTTAAGTTATGCTAATTTGATAGCATTAGCTTGCTAAAGTGCTGTTTACTTTCAGCAGTCTCAGGTAAATTTTTGAATAGTTTATTTGGATTATCAATGTTTTTCTTTTTTTTAGGTAAATGATAGGTAAAAACAAGAGCATAAGACACAGGCATAGTATTGTGCCAAGAACACAATAATTTAGAGAATCAAGGATTTGGAGAAATAGATTGAGATGGTAAATTTTAACGGCAAGATTTAAAATAACATCTTGAAAATGTGTTCAAAATACCCATCTTATTTGGCTTACTTTTATCATTTGCTGTATTTTCTTTTTTCCTGTTTGTGGTTGCAATATTTTTTGGTTTTGAAATGTCACCCTTTTTATAGTTATTTTTGTGAAAGTATTTTTTTGTACATTTATATTCTAAAAGCAGCAAAGCATAATATTTTTGCTCTTTCTGGTTAACAGTTAAGTCAGAAAAAGGTTAGTTTTTTAAATAAGCTTATAAGTGTTCATTAATAGCTGCAGGTCTATATTTTTAACCATGATTATCTTTAAAGATCAGTATAAAGCAACCTGGTGGCTCACAGAACATGATAAATACTTGAAACGTGAAATAAAACCTGAAAGCTTAATAAACATTTGGTTCATATAGAAATAAACTTTTTTGCCTTTGTGTTTTTTAAGATTCTTAGAATATCAAAATTTGTCAGTCACGCATGTTGCATCCAAAAAGGGAGAAGTTAACAACTGTCAAAGGGATGAACCCCTGAAAAATGCATTCACTAAACAATCACAATATTATCACAAGCATATTTTTTTATGGCACCCCCACCCATCATGAAGGAAGCTCCAGTGAGCCGTTTCTATCTTGCACCCAGGCTTTTTTTTTTACTTTGCTGTCTCTATACGTAAATGAATATATATTTGAAGGTCTATATTTAGTAAACTCAAAGACAGATAATTATTTATTTGTTGTAAAACTTGTTATCGTGAAATATCTGTGTTTTCTCATGACAATACTGGAACAAGTGGACCACTGTTAATTTGCACAAAGTATTCATTATATACTGTTCTTGTGGATCTTTACCCTGTGGGACTGTAATTCTGAGGTGGTTACAAAATCATTTTCCTCCACGATACGAGTACTCAACTGTGGTTGATTTAAAGCGGTCCAGTGAGCAAGCTGTTTGCTTTTAAAGGTTTTCGTCATCTACATGCCTCAAGAAGCTGTCCAACATTTTCTGGATTATGATTTCTGAAGTACGTTCAAAATGTCAGCTGTTTGTTGTTGTTTTTTTAATATCCAAATATCGTTTCATTTTGTATTTAAAATATTTTTTGTGGACACAGAATATTTTCCTGAGATGTTTCTGTGTATTGGAGATGGACATGATTCTACACTAAATTGCTGTATTAAATGTGTTTTTTCTTTGTTTGCTCCAACGATTCAGTGGGTTTTTGAGCTGCTTTTGTGTTGTCTTTAATTTATTCAGCGACATGACTATCTAACAAACTCCAAGACTTCAGAAGCTGCTTTTGCCTGAGAGGAAACGCTGAATGAGGGGTTCTACCGACCGAACACTCAGTTTTAAAATGGTCTTTATTTGTATGACTTGTATGAAAATTTGACAAGAAATTATAGCTCCGGTTTAATCTTAAACCCAGGTCGTCACAGGCATTGAATCCTCCAAAGAAATAACAGACTATGTCCAGAAACATTTTTGGTATATTTTTTAATAAATTAACGTTCATTCAAAATACAGTGCCAAAGGAAAATGATGCAGCCAAACATGCTAGTAAGGTTTGTCATGAAGCACCTGTGCTCATGTCTTTAAAGGTAAAGAAGAAGAACCCCCCCCCCCCAATCCTCTCCACTGATGGTAGTGGTTGCCGGGATGATTTCCATAGCAACAGCTCTGGGCCAGCCCGTCTCATCACGACTGATCAGCAGCAAGATTTCCTTAATATTCACTCAGATTGAATCCGATAGGAAAAAGGAGACTTACCCACTATCACGCTACAGTAACATCGGATATTTAAAAAAAAAAGAAAAAAAGACACCAATACAAAATAGAGCTGTCCCCCCCCCACCCCGCCCCACACATTAGAACAGCTGTCTTTGAACATATGAACAATATATGAAAAATATATATTTAATCATTTCTATACTTATATTTATATATGTATTTCAGCAGCTTACAAATTAAATGAGCCCAGAACCGGTTTGTACTGCGAGTGGAAAGAAAAGCGGAGCGTCGTGGTCATGTGACGACGGACAGAGCGAGGCATGAACTGCTGCCTGTGTGGAAGACCTGTGCACAGCAGATGTGACCGACAGGCGGCCGGGTCGGGCGGAGCAGCGAATGGAAGCGAGCCCACGGGTGTCTGGACCTGCAGTCACCCTCTCTACACCTCCACGCCTCCGTCCATCTGAAAGGCCTTAAGAGGAACAGCATCCCGTTTTTTGACTCCCAAAGGAAAGACGTGCTTCTTCATTACTAACTTAAAAAAAAAAAGAAAAATACATTTGAAGAAGTCTCTTTGAACTTTGGGAACTTCTTTTTCCCTTTTTGAAAATGTATCGAGTTTAGAAACTACCAAAAAGTCTTAAATGTTTACCACAAATTCTCGATTTACCAGAACCTTGAAAAGCGTTCACACCGTAAAACACAGAGGGCAAAAAAACATCATCTGAAATGGAAAGACCGGACACTCAAAATACGAATGGGCTGCTCTAATTTCAGAGTTTTTCAGCCTCTTTAAAATTTACGTCTTGTGGCTTTTCAGTTGCTGTTACTGTGAAAAACTGGGCTTAAAACCTCAGAATCGACCATTTTGAGGCAAAATGGCGCTGAGCTCAAAGTCTACATAGTTTTATTTGTTTTTTTAATTTAAAGACAGGCGCATCAATATCATCCACAACGTCTTAGAAAGGTATCAAATCCAGTGTGAGGATCTTTAACAATAAAGCAGTAACGTGTGCAGATATGAAATGTTTGAGGTTGTCAGGGTGGAATTTTTGGAGCATTTCTTCATCAATAATACGAGGAGGGAAATAGTGGAGAGGGAAGCCGAGTCCAAAAGGGGCCAGATGGGATTTTGGTACCAGTTAAGTGCATCATCGTCATCATCCTCCCATCTTGAAATTAGTTGTTTAAAATATCACATTGTAGAAACAGTATGACAGACATGATATCTGACAAAAACAAACAAACAACAAAAAACAGAAATAGTCAGATTTCACTTAGTCCAGCGACCCCGCCACAAAACAGTTATCAAACCCTTTTAATTTTGCAGAGATCCGAGGCCCACCCCCCTCTCACGCTCGTCCCTCAGTGCTACAGACTCCAGGAGGTCAAGGAGGGTGGGGCCGACAGCTATACGTGAGGCAGCGTCACCAGCTCGCCGTCCACCTCAAACTCCTCCGCTCCGTCAGGGGAAAACAGATAGGTGGGGGGTTTCCATGGAGACTCCTCTAAACAGGAGGGGTAGAGTTTCCCCACCGCACAGCGGAAGTCTTTGCCCAGGTCCCAGAGCACGCGCTCGGACACGGGCTGCCGCAGGTACCAGCGGTCCAGCTCCGCGTCGTACTGGTAGATGGCGTACTTGGCGCGCTCGTTCATGTGCGTTTCCCGCATGAAGATGCACAGCGAGTTGAGCAGCACCACGGCCCGCACGCACGGGTCCGAGTAGCGCTTGGCGGGGATGTTGGCGGCCAGGCGCCACTCGTTCTTGTTGACGTCGTAGATCTCCACGGTGATGGAGGAGCCGTCGATGGTGCTGGTCGGCATGCGGATGCCCGAGTTGCTGACCACGTGGAGGCCGCCGATGTAGAAGATCAGGTCCCCGAAGGCCGCTGCCGAGGCAAAGCAGCGGCTGGTCTTGCGCATGGCCATCTCCACCCAGGTGTCGGCCCGGGGGAAGTAGCAGTACATCAGGTCGTGGGTCATCACGTAGATGCAGTTGTGGGCCACCACCGACGTGCTCCAGTTCCAGGCGAAGGGCAGCGGGCTCATCATGCTCCACTCGTCTTTCTCGCAGTTGTAGCGCTCCACCGTGCGCTTGTTCAGCTCGCCCCCGACGTTATCGCCGCCGATTGCATAGATGTAGCCCTCGCAGTAGACCAGTGAGGGTTTGATTCGGGCGCACAGCATGGGGGTTTTGGGCACCCACGCGTTCTGCTGGGCGTCGAACCAAAAAAAGCTATCCACCGAGCGGAACACCGCCTGGAGCTTTCCGCTCTTCCCGTGGTTGGTGATGGAATTTTTGAGCGGGATCTGTCCGCCGGCTATAAAGACGTCGTTGTCTGGAGTAACGAGGGTGCCGACCTTCTGCAGGTCACCCGGGGGGTTGCAGAGCTTGTAGACCTTCTCCGCCTGGGGGCTGTAACACACAATGGTGGTCGGCACGGATGTCGCCATGACGTAACTCTCCCCGTGCGTCTCCGACATGGCCTCCATGAAGATGAGCATCTCCTCCTTGGTCATCCCCAGCCGAGGCTTGAAGAACTTGGGCATGGACTTGTAGAGGCCCTGCACCACCACCGACTTGTCGTTGGGCGGCAGGCCCTGGAACCAGGCGCGCTGCGTCACCTCGGACAGCGCGTCGATGCGGATCTGGCTCAGCACGGACGACAGGTGCTGCGAGCGCGCCTCCATGTTGTATTCCAGCCACAGCATGGCCGCCTCCCGCACCGTCTCCTCCTTCTCCACGTTGAGGTTGTCGCTGCTCAGGACGTCTATCAGCAGCTCGTGGGACAGCTGCAGGAAGGCATCCTGTCGGTACACCATGGGGAACTTGTGCTCCACCATCCGCTTGGCACTCTGCTTTAACTCGCTACAGCTAAAAAGGTCGCCGATGCTCAGCATGCGGACGCAGTTCTCAGCGTTGATCTTCTTCACCAGGTAGTCCCTGCACTGCAGCAAGACGTCCTCCACCTGGGCCAAACAGAGAGCAGAGGGTCACGCATAATGGCAGGATTTAAAGGACGATTAGTGGACCGGGTCGGCGGACCTGTAAGAAGCAGGCGGTCTCGTAGAGCGGCTCCACCGTGCTGTCGCAGATGGCCAGGTTTCCCGTGTAGGCGTAGGTGATGATGATCTGCAGCGTGTCCGGGTCCACGTTCCTCAGGTGGACGTGGGTCTGCTTGCTCTCGCTCAGGCCACTCATGAACATCGCCCTGCAGGAGGATGAAGACAACAATGACGGACTCTAAAATGACTTCAGCAGCTTCGCTAAAACGTAGAAAAATACTACTTTTTTAAGCCTATGTTAGCTACTCTATAGTCTGGAAGTTCAAACATTTAAAGCCACGGTTCCTAATCTATTTTCTAATTTAAAGATCAGACTTGATTTTTTAACCAAGCAGAGGTTGTTTTCATAGGCAAATATCTGCAAAAAAAGCTCATGCATGCATCTTAAGCCAATAAATGACCAAAAGCATCTAAGCACCAGAGGGGTCATTCAGACATGAATCCAAACAGCTGTTAGATGGTACTGAAACATTACAGAGTAAATAATTTTGGTCAGAAATAGACTTATTTCAGTGATTTGTTAAAGAACCATTGAACACTGGCCAGAACAGAAGAACCACTGTTCACCATTAAAAGTATGAGTGTAAAACAGCATCCTGAACACCATCGTCCTTTATGGTTCCATCAGCATTGTGATCAGTTTAACATGAATAAGACCTGTGCCTTTGAGTTGGCTGGCAGATCGAACCAGCCAGGGTTTCCCCACACAATACAAAGACTAAGGCAGATCACCAAGGTATAGAAATAAAAACAGGCAACACTCTTGCTTATTCTAATTTTCATAGAATCCAGAGAAGTAAAATCTCTTCCTGAGAGTTTGCTTTCATTCAGCGTCACACCCCACTGACACACAAACAGTTCAGGGGTGCTCGCTACTGTCCCAGCTATGTTTATTAAACAGTCCTTAAGGACTTTCTGTGAACTGACCCGCCCTGTGTTTCAAAAACAAGAGAGGAGACGTCATATCTCTATGCTACAGATGGATAGACTGAAAACTCATAGGACAGCGCGCTGTTAGAGCGTAAATAGTAGATAAAAGATCCTTTGTAAAGCACGCCTTCAAAAGTGACTGCTTAAACAACACAAACAGGGGTTCGTTTCTGTGCTCAACACAGCAGGGTCTAAACCTGCCAAGCTGAATTACGTAACCCTGCGGGCTTTCTTTTACCCCTCCTCTTGCCCTTTCCTCCCCTCTTCCTTATCCCCCCTTCTCTCCCCCACTAAGATGTACGTGACCAGACTTTCAGCGTCCACCCCCTTTTTTTACTTCAGGCAACGCGTGCGAAAACAGAGAGGAAACAGAATGAGGAAGCACTGTGACATCTATAAACCCTGTAGGGAGAAATGCTTTGCGTGTTCACACTAGATAAACAGTGTGTGGGAAGCACATGGGAGAGGTGGGTGTGTTTAAATGCTGCATGAGTGCCGTCATGTACAGATGGACTTTTCCCCACAGTGGAGGCTGCAGCGTTTACTCCACTGTGTGTATGAATGAGGCCTTGGGTAAAGCTTCTGTTGGTGGCAGATTCCTTTTTTTTTTAGATTAGAAATATGTCAGAGACAGGGAACTGCTGCAGAATGCAGCTCCGGGTCTGATTCACTGACATAATGGACTGAACGCAACACAAAGAACCTGGTTACAGCCGGAGAGCCAAGAACAAAGCGGCCACAGCATGTGTTATTCCACACTCACCTGAAATAGGAGCTACACGTGGCCAGGACCATCTTGTGACAGGGGAACTCTGTGTCCTCCACCAGCAGCACCACATCAGTCAGTAATTTTTGTTCGTAAAAGAACTTGAGCTGCTCCAGCAGGGAGACAGCGTAGTCCGTGTTGACTGGCCTGCGCTCACTAAGATCCGACATGGTTGCATCCCATGAATCGCGCCCCAGTTTTAAAAATTTTAACAGCCGGCAGAACCGGACTCAAACCAGCCAGGAAAAAAAAAAGTATTTATCAATAATCTTAAAAAATAAGTGCGCAGGGCTGGCCCCACAACACCTCCACTGGTCCAAGTGGAGGTGTTTACCTCTGTGAGGCAACTGCCCTCCTGCTGGAGATGAGCTGAAAGCTGAGCTGAGATGATAACGCTGTGGCCAACCTAGGTCTCCGTCAGGAATCCAAAGGAAGGGGGGGATCTGGGGTGAGGAAGGGGTTTCTCCGTTTGTGACTATCTGTCATCTGAGGTCCTTCAGCGAGGCACAGAGAAACGGAGGTAGAGAGTGCGTGACTCCTTCCGCCACATCGGAGCTCATCTGGAAAACAGGAGACAAAATAAATAAATTGTTCCACAGACACAGGAGCACCGAACTGCCCGGAAGTGTTCAGATTTTTTAACAGAAAATCTAAACACTGCAGGTCACCAGGCTTTTTATCCCCCTACCATGCACATTTTGAATGTTTTGTTCTAAAATAGAGACTTTGGGAAGTCAACCTCTGCCTGAACCACTAAATTTGATCATGGTTTGTAGGTTGCAGATATTCAGTTATTGCGTATCTTTATTAGACACTATCAGTATATTACGATCTGGGAAAACTTAGTGTACTGTGCTGTCTGAAAGTCTGGCTTCAGCCGTCATTTCTTCATATTTTAATTTTGAAGCTGTCGGACTTTATATTGTAATCTTTCAAAATGGTCCTAAGGAATAGTTCTCTGAATTTTATGGAGTTCTTTCCGTTTTTTTTCCTTTGCCATTTTCAGTCCAGTCTTTGAAGCTGACCATTTCAAGATAATATGTATTTTTCTTTGTTAAATCACATAAACCCCATTTATAAATCATTCCTGCTTAAAAAAAGGCTTCCTAGTCAAGGAATGAACAAGTGTTGTATCTAGAGGTAAAAGACAACTTTGCTAAGAAGCGTCTTAAATTGGGATCATAATGGACTTTTTCACAAACAGCCTGTTGCACAGACGCATAATTTGTTCCTATTTCTTCAGTTTCTTTTATGAAAAAAACAAAGATAACACAGTTTGACAGACAGAAGATGGCATTTCACTGCAACAAGCTGATTCTCAAAGAGCCATTAGCTGAAAACTTGGCATGTCTCAGCATGGTGTACAGTGTGTCCTTAGAACATTTGAGCAAACTGGACAACTGGAGGACAAAGGAAGAAGTGTTGGGCAAAAAAAACATACAGCAGATGAAGAGGATCTGAAAGTGATGTCCTTCAGAAAGAGGATAAAAGACCTGAGAGGGGACCTGAGAGATGCCTCTGGACCTTCAACTGATCCATCTCCTGTCAGCCCAAGCCTCATCAGAACTGCTCTCCATGGAATGGTAGCTGTCAAGAAGCCATTCTTACAGAAGGCAAACAGGGAGAAAAGGCTGAGCTATGCCAAAGGGCACAAGAAGTGGACCAAAAATCACTGGCAACTGGTCTGATGGAGGGATGAATCCCCCCCAGAACCTAAACATTAATGAAGCAGTATGGGATCATCTGACAGTGGCTGAAACAACGGGCAGCCAATTTCTCTCAAGGTTTAGACTGTAATTAAAAAAATTAATGAGCTCAGACCAAATATCTACTTTGAATTAAACAACCACTGACTGTACAATATGTTCTATACTTACATTCTATCCTTACTTATATTGCTGCAAAGCACTGTACTTAAGTGACTTTGTAATGAGTTAATACTACATATTTAATTTAAATCAGAATAAGAAGATCATGCTTTAAGCCATCGGCACGAAGGCACATTTCCATTAAGCACAGATAAGAAGATACAAAAAATTGCATAAATACAAAAGTCAGGGGTATTCTAAATTCGTCTTAACTTCTGATTTAGTATTTGGCATAAGCAGGGAACTTTATAAGTTTTACCTAATAATTTTTTATTTATATTTTACTTCTAATAGTTTGATAGCTGTGGCTTGTGTCGACTTCTCTTCTTCAACGGTTGGTTTTATGGATTGATGTGTACATGCGTGCACCAAAAAGCATCCTTCACCTACGTTAGGCCATCCCCACACACCAACTTCAACAACATTTTATGACTTTTCATTCCGCCACCCATCGTGTTAACCCTTTCTCTAAAAACCACGTGGCTTGCTTTTAAGCAAAACTGGCGGAATACTGCGTCCTTATCGATCATATTTGTTTATTAGAAAATGCTGGTTAGCTAGGTTAGCATGTTTTGGCTAACTACCCTTGCACTTCCCTCTTTGGCCAAAATAAAGCCCGCACACAATCGACACACGATAAACTGGGGTACACACAGACAAGCCTCAAAAGCAGAGGTTCTATTTCGCACTATACTATTCATGGCTTTGTTCAATTAGCTAATATCGCACATCAGTTAGCGTCATGAGAAATTATATAGCGAGCTTAAGCAGCAACGCTCAGCTGGTTTCCACCCTCGCCAAGTTAGCAACGTTAGCTTCTCGTAATCAAGACAGTTCCGGTAACGTTTAATGAGGAAGGCAATCATTTTAAGCACCCTGACTGTTTGTTAGACAGTTACGCGTCCGCAAAGCATCAAGCCAACGAGTACCTGTGAATTCAAAGACAGGATAGTAACAACCTTACGAGCGCGGTCATGCTGCTAGCAGACACAGTGAAAACGGCTACATGAGCGAAGCTAGCTACCTGAGAGAGCCACTTCCACCGTTAACCGCTCCAACAGCCGGAATCCAGGGCTCCACGGTGACGCCGCCGCAAACTGAACCGTCACTGGGTTTTCCCGTTAGCGGACAGGGTACAGCTAGCTGCCCAAACCGAAATGATACGCTAAATAGTTGGGTGGAAAAGCAGAGCAGCGGACAACCACTCAGCGCATCATAAGCGCCTCAAAAACTAGAGGCCAAATGAGGATAGTGCGCATGCACTCATACCGAGCGGCCTGTCCTGTTGGACAGAGAAACAGCGACATCGTGGGGACAGATGGGGGAACTGCAGCTGGAGATGGGTCCGATCACCAAATTATTTATCATTGTGATAAATAAAAAAAACACATGGTTGGAATGCATTTTCATTCAATTTCATTCAATAAAACTGAGAGAGTCTGCATCTTTATTCTTCTAATTTGGTAAATACGAATAAAAAAGTTTTACGTTGTCATTTGGAGGCCTGTTTTGTCCGTCTGCACCTGAAAGCAGCTGCGCTGATGGTCCCGCGGCTGTTTCCCATTTGAGTGATGAATCCAGCAGTTTCTGCTTTTTTTCCTTACCAGAAAGTGACGTGGTGCTCAGAGTGAAGCGTATCGACGTGTGTTGGTTTAAATATAAATTAGCTCTTAAAAAGGGAAAGAAAATAAGTTGGCCTAATTTTCCACAAGTTGGGGGATGTTTTTTTAGTAGGTTTAATTCCTCTGTGTGTTTTATTCCCAACAGGCTGAGCGTGAACGTGATTGAGAATGGACGGTAAAGAGCTTTCCTTTGATAAACATGATATCTTTATGTCAAGTGTCAAAGCTTTTATAACGCAGAATAGCGTATTTAACTTAAACCTAATATTTGATCTCTTCCTGTAGATATCAGCAAACAGCCACATTCAATGGGCAGTGGGGCGCAGAGAAATCCCCATTCCAGACCTTTTTTCTATGTTCAGCCACCGTCTCAGCCTTATTACCTCTACCAGCACTTGCAGCTCAACAACCCATACAGTCAGTATGGGTTACCTGGAGGTATCTGACTTTTTAAACCTACATCTGTGGCAATTAACTCATAAACATAGCAGGAAATTTCAGCCTATGTTTTCCACTGTTTATACATTTTAGGTTTTAACTTTGGCCGTCCCTACATGCATCCTTACCCATATATGCCCTATCCTGGCTTTGTTTTACCACACGCCCCTATATATCCAATGGATTACAGACGGATGTTTGAGCCTCGTTTCCACACACCCGCCTGGGGAGAGATGCCTCGTCAGCAGCAGCACCACCCACAGCCTCACGGGCGTAGAGAAATGGCCTGCTCGGAGGCCCAAACTGACCCCAGTGACGCTATATCGAAGCTCATTGAGTGCTTGGATAAAATTCGAGCCACCGAGCTGCAGAGTGCTGACCGAGAGCTCGACTCTGGTGTTGTGTCTCAGTCCTCTAGTGTGTTCTCTCCAGGAGAGGAAAAGAAAAAAGAGCAGGATCCCAGCCTGGCTTCAGCTCCTCACAGCAGTTGTTTGGGGCCCCCAGCTGTGGCCTACAGCGACTCGACTGCTATGATGTACAACAGTGAGTCCAGCCAGATAATTCTCGACCCCCTGAGCCCTCAGGGGTGCTGGTCAGGGGCACTGGAGGAGGAGCTGCCACTTGATAGCTCCTCTGTCCACGAGGAGTGTCCTAAGCTAGAGCAATCGGTATCGGACGAACACTTTGTCCCTCTGAAAGAGGATGTCACAGGTATCCAGTCAAATATCTCAGTGACAGACTCGAGTGTTCAAAGATGTGATGCTGAGGAGCCCTCGCAGTCACTCTCCTTTACCTCCACTCAGCCAGCGCTTCATGACTCTAAAAGCCGTAATGAGGTCCCAAAGGGAGATCTTTCATCTTGTGATGAAGACAAAGCTGACCAAAGCTGCCAGATCCTCAAACTCCCCTTTAATGATGTTTTGACACCTGGAGCAGGCTGCCTTTCCTCCCCGACCGACCCCTACCACTACAACTACCTCCCCATGCAGACGACACAAGAGCGCATGAGTGTGCTCAGTCCGTCGTTGGACGAGCTCTCCTCCAGAGACGAAATGTTTTCCACGGATCTGGATGACGTGGACCTATTCCCCAAACATGTGTACTCTGGCAGGAGGCTCTCTGAGGTCTTCGGAGGGTCCCCTCCGGCTGCCGGTGACGTTGAGGAGGCGTGGATGCCCGACTCGAAAGGTTTTATGTGCGCTTGTTGTGGGAAAAGTCTGGCGAAAGGGACAAGCAGGAGCAAAGTTCACAGCTCTAAGAGGTACATGGACGAAGGTGGAGATTCGGAAGAAGACGGCAGATACAGGCGAGGGTGTGAGCAGCCTCTCAGAGTGGTTGTCAGGAAGCACTCCTCACCGAGGAAGACTCACCCACTCCCACAGAGACACGTTGCTAAGACCTGGTGTAAGAGAGGCCCGTACATGGATCCCTCAGACTGCCTAGAGCAGGAGGAACACATAGTTTGTAAGGCAGAGGCAGCCAAAAGTGAGACGGGACATTTGAATGACGGTGAGCTGCAGTGTCGAACATGTCATGGTAAGTGTCTGCTGTGCCAAAATGTTATTGTTGTTCCTCACTGCTGATTAGTGAACTAATCTGTTCAGATGGAAAAGATCTTACCTCGGAGGACATGGGGAGGTGGGGAGATGGAGAAGTGATTCCCAGGAGACAAGCTGCAGCTCCACAGCGGCAAGGTGACAGTTTTGTGTATTTCTTAAGATCCTGCTTTAAAAAGTTACTCGCATCTCATCATTTTCTGCCTCAGCTTGGTCATCTCAGACTGGATGGCATGAATTTACAGGTACATCCACCCTTTTCTTCAAGACTGTAATGCAGGTTCTTGAATCAATATCCTAACCAATAATGCTTTGTGTAAACTGGAATTTAAAAATAGAAAATATAATGCAAAAAGTTTAAATAAACATCCACTGGATATGCCACATGACAACCTTCCCATTGGGGAAAAACTTACTGTGGATCCAATATGGTGGCTTTCAAGGTGGCCGCTATGTTGTGGACATAACTCACAAAATAGCCCCCCTCACTCAATACTTGCTGTGGTATTCAAATTGCATTTTCCTTTTTTCCTGAAATAAAACAATGTCCTGTACTTTTGACTCATCCTGTATTATGATGGCCATTAGAGAATGTAATGAGCGGTAAACCAGCAGAGTGTAGGTACTGACTTTTCTAAGTTCCACAGGGAGGGAAATATGATCAGAACTCTAGCTGCAGCATTTTGGATCAGCTGGCACTTTCATCAAGAAATGCAGTGGTCAACTGCAGAATCAATGCAGTATCTGTAGTTCAACTTTGAATTTTCTCAGTGCTAATGACGTACAAACTGAACAGAGTCGAGCACCCAGTGGAAGCTGATGTACCACGGATCAAGAGAGGAAAAGCATGACGATGAGCAGCCAGCGCCTTACTGGGAAAGAGGTAGTTTTGTTCTGCAGTACCCTTCATCTTATTCAATGTCTGTTATTGGTCGTTTTTAAACTTTTCAGGCTCTGCAGTGAGAAAGGAACCGCAATGTTGACGTCCCTCGACTGGTTTATGGAATAAAGCACATTGAACTGTAGGTGAAAATAACAATTGCTTTTGAACAAACGATTAGTGAGTTTTAACCCATTTTGAAAACTTCTTCTCAGGTCCCCCCGAAGGGTGTAAATGTTGAAGGATTTGGAACACCTGGTGAAATGCACAGCACAAGAAGCATCTTTTGTTTAAAGAAGCCTGACCCAAAAATGATAATTCTGCAGTGACACTCCCGTGCACTATTAAAGTAAATTAATTTCACACAAATGGAATTGGGCTTTGAGGTTGAGCCACTGTTTGGGGTCAGTCCAATAAAATATTATAATTTAAGCTCTGTGTGGCTCATTATTTTAACATCTGAGGAGCAGAAGTGTAAGAAAGCTGAGTGTGCTTTTTCAAATTGTTTTTACAGTTTATTTTGATATTAAGGAATTTTAATGGAAATGTATATATGCAGGGACTATAAAGTTTTTGTAAGGACTTGATGAATTTTACTATTCTATTTACTATTCAAAGGTGTTTTCTAGGTTTTCAGCTGTCCCATGATGTTCTTCAAAACCAAGAAGAAAATGTCAATCTAAAATTGGAGCAATAATGTTTCCATGGCGATCCTAAAGAGTCTGCTCCAGCTGTGGTTCGAGTAGAAGAGGTGGCAAACATCTGGGGTTATCTCTCATAACAATCTGAAACTTATGTATGTATAATTATGTATGTATATTTACTTATAAAAATGGATAAACCTCAAGAGTTGCCCTGATCTTTGTTTTACTGTGTATGATGATAAAATAAAGCTGTGTGCTGTAACAAAATGGTTGTGGTTTTGCCATATTTGGTGCAAAGCAATGCAGGGTGCAAAAAGAAATGTTTCCCACATCATGCAAATTTTGGATTTTTTCTTACTCCGTACGGAAGGGGAGAAAAAAATGAATGGATCTGAACAAAAAACACTCATGAGAATCGGAACAGTATAAAGCTATAGCGTTTCTGCTCCTAATCTTTAAGCATGAAGGCTGGAGAACTGCATGAATCATCAGAACGAAATACCATCACACTCTCTATGGTTCTTGAAATGTAATGTGTCTTAAAAATATCACCAACTGAACTTACAGTCCATAAGACATATTTAATCTTGTCATACTTGATCAGCGCTTGTTGGCTGTCTTTACTTCAAATTGGGGATCCTGCGTTATGTCCACTAATAATCATTCCCCATGGGTATGAACTCTTCTCACTTAAAATTTCTCCTCAGGGGGGCAACTGAATTGACAGAGATGCTAAAAGAGGATTCGATGTTCCACTTTGAGCTTTATTTGAGTTCTCCCCCTGACCTCAAGTCAACAAGCTGCAGGCCTGTGTCATCAGAGGCCATCAGCTTCTGACATTTCTACTCCCCCCATTAATTAGATCTCTAATTGGACCACCGTCACCTGGAGCTAAAACACATCCAATCAGTCTAACATTTGACAAGCTAGTCTCTAGTTTGTGAGTCCAGACTTTCGGTTTCCAACGTGAAGCATACTGAAAAGCTCTTGATTTGTTTGTGGGTGTTTTCTATTTGCATGTAAGTTTTTTTTCAAACCTTTTCCACTCCTATGAAAGCTATTTGGTACATTTTTATGTGGAACATGCTTATTTTTTCTCAGATATGGAGGCAGCCACGTCAACATTACTGCATTCTTACGGTCTGGGCCCTCGAGGTCCAAACCAGTCGCTTGGATCTGAGCTGCCTCAGGGACACCATCAGGCAACTCAAGCATCTTCAGGTCCAACTCGACCTGAGGGGCATCACCACAAGCCTTACTTCTATATGCAGCCCTCTCAGCCTTTCCTGCCTGTGCAGAGTCTGCAGTGGCCAGTACCCATGCCTGTGTCCTACAACCCATACTATGGTTACTCCAGTTTAGGTAAGATCCAACAGTCATAATGTCCCTCTGATTCTAAAGAGCATTTCAGAGAATTTTTCTTTACCTTTCCTTGAAATGTTGTGTTCACAGTATGTATTGCCTCATGCAGCAAGTGCTATGACAAACTATAAATAAGCATGACATCAGCTTGAACTACAGAAGCATTTTGATTGGTTATTGTTTGGTTAAACAAGGTGTAGCCAAACCTTGATGTGTACCTTGCTTCGTGACAAATTTCACACAGGGTAATTCTCATTTGATATCAAGGTGTCTCAATAACAGGGGAAACTGGAGCTTCAGAGCTTAATTTATGAAAATGGTTACTGAGGTGTTTAAAAAGGAGGAAGAAGGGGTGGGACGGAGCAGGTGGGGTGAGCAACCATTTTTACCACACTTTTCAAGAGTTTCCCCTTTCTGGCAATTTTATAGCATACAAGCATATTTTTTACAATGGCTTTAGGTGTGTGTGTGCGCACATATATTTGCATTTCCTTTTTGATGGGGTCAGGCTCCACTGACCTAAAGCGAAAGTGTTCACTATTGCAAAAAAGTTGAGCTAAATTGATTCAGGTGCGACTGAAAACCGAGCTTGTTTGGCTTTATTTTAATTATATTTCTAAGCAATCTCTCAGTTCAAGCCTCTGGTACCTAGTTATTGTGAAAGGATGAGAGGCTAGTTTCCTTGACTCAATCTTTCATTTCAGAATCCATTCAGAAAATCCTTTTTATTTTTCTTCTCCTAAGGTTATGGCCTGCCTATGATGCCACACTATCAGCAAAACCCATACATGGAGCCACCGGGCTTTATCGTTCCCCACACTCACCTCCACTTGATGGACTACAGACGCATGCTCAACTCTCAGTATTACCAGACCATGGCCTATCACAGCCGCAAGTTCCGCTACCAACAAAACTCTATGGGCAAAGAAATGACCAACTCTGAGGTACAAACTGAGCCTCTTGCAGCAACTCGGAGGCCCAGCTCCCAAAGCTCCAACGAACCTTCCAACGATGTCTCCAGTATCCCAACCTCTCGGCTGCTGTCGACGGCCTTGGCTGTGCATGAGGAAGAGCAGCCTTCACAGCGCCAGGAAGTGGTGCACTCGTCCACCAAAAGTACACCATCGAATGGCTTCCTGATTCAAACGGAGGAAGTGAGGATTCAGTGCTGCGCTACCCCGGTGGGACTGCAGCTGCTGCACGCTCACGAGGCTGCAGATATGTCCCACAGCTTTTCCCAGGATGTGGTCCAGTGTAGCTCCATCCTTCAGAGCAGTGTCCTGCAAGACCAAAGGCTACGTTTTCCTGAAGAGGACTGCACGGACGCTCTCCAAGTCTGTCCTGACATCCTGTTGGTTGGGAAACCCAGTGCTGATGAGAAGATCCCTTCTCTGGATCAGCCCAAGAACCAGGGAGACCCTGTGACGGCAGTTGTCAATTTAAGTTCACAGGAGGCAGCCTTTGACAAAGCCGAAATGACGAATGATGATCAGAATGCGGCTTCTAAGAATTTACACCTAAAAGTTGTTCACTTGCCTTTTGATCCCAAGTTTCTGGATGAGCTGAGGAAGATGGAGTCCACAGTCTGGTCAGTCGGGCAAACATTACCACCTCCCTCTG
This sequence comes from Menidia beryllina, assembly GCA_013363375.1. Classification (NCBI taxonomy): domain Eukaryota; kingdom Metazoa; phylum Chordata; class Actinopteri; order Atheriniformes; family Atherinopsidae; genus Menidia; species Menidia beryllina. The sequence goes on from JABUIW010000156.1 coordinate 6,285,475, forward strand.
AAGTGGCAAGCCAGACTGGCTCCATTAACGCTGTGAATGACGCACTAACTGCTGGAGCTGAAGCGACTGCACCGGAAATGCTCGTATCTACAAAAGAAGTCATCCCTGTGTCTGGCGTACCAACTCTGGCAGAAGTGGAAGACGTGGTCCCAACTGAGGAGCGTCTGGGGAATGAGACGGCATCAGAAGGTGTCTGTCCTTTGAAGGATGGTCCTGTCTTAGGAGGGACCCGTTTGTCATGCATGGGAAATGTGGCAGCTGAACCAAACGTATGTGAAATTAATGGCGAGGATCAACAGGACACCTCCTTTGAATCGTTACCTGCCTACCTCCCATCCACCAACTGGCTTTCAGACTTTGATCATTTCTACTACTCCAGGAAGTTTCCATCCGCACCCAAGAAGCAGAACCGACCTTATGGCAGTCGCGGTTTAGATATACGCGGGAGAAGAAAACTAGACCTAGAATACAGAGAACAACCCAATATTCACAAACAAAAGTTGGATCGACAAAGTCTCTCTGACCATGAGTGCTGCATTAGCAGAAGCTTTAATGAGAACTTATTCAGTCCTTATGTGTCAAAGAAAGATCGACTGTGCTCAAGATGCTTGGCAAAACGCAGGATGTGCACATCTCCTAATCCAGGACGAGATCCACGCAGCTTGAAAAGGAAAGCTGTCCCCTTCCAGCAGTGGAACGACACGCTCCTACCAACATGTGAAGCGTGTAAATCTCACAGAAAGAGGCGGCAAACGGGAAAAGGCTCTAATCCAGATCTTTGTGGTGCCTGCCATGGACACGACACAGAAGGAGACTCCTCTGGGAACAGTTCATGTTGCTCAGGCCAAAAGTGGAGAGCACCCGATGAATCAAAGAAGCTCACAGACCTGAAGAGGCCTCTGGCATCCAAGCAGAATCTGAACCAATGTCCAACACCCACATTACCAAAGCTGAGGGAAAAGAACTGTTTGTATGATGAGCCGCATCACCAGCCTGTTGCACAGGAGAGGCTGCACCACTGTCCACATAGCAACACCCTCCAGGGAATGGATGAGAACTGTGTCATCCCAGTGTCCCTCCACGACAAATGGCGGAACATGGACCAGACGTGTCTGACGCGCAGATTGCAAACCGGTAAGCATCGGTTTCAAACCAGACGGTTTAATTGTCATTGGTCTACATTTTTAAGTGTAAGCTTTTTAATCTCCAACAGGAAAGTCATGGAGGAACGTGATGCCCAACAATGACATCTCCAAGAATGAATGTAGATCACTTCACTTGAACAAGCACAAGAACTCACAACCACAAGCTCCAGGTTTGACTTTCATCCTTCACTACCACACAGAATCATTTTGACTTGTAATAAAAGCTCTTGAGTTGTGAGGTTCCTAGATTTTAGCTCGGCATGCTTTGCATCATGTTTGACGGGTAACACAGCCCCCAGAGACACTGAGCAGAATGCAGTTATTTCATACTGAAGTTGTTATATGTTGCCTTTCACAATACTTTCAAATCTCCCCCCCCCCCACTCAAAATGGTATCTAAAGAAGGTGATCCTTATGTATTCATTTCCCTCCTCCTATGCTGAGTTGAATTTGGTCCATGAAGATCAGGTAAGTTCTTGGTTCTAGGTGTTTAAAAAAATAAAAATAAATGAATAAATAAATTTTTTAATTTGATCAAGATTTAACTTTTTATAAGGAAGAGAAAGCTAAATGCATCCACAAATGACAGGATTTAGGTATTTTATTTTTCAGAAGTGTGAGAGCATAAACTTCTTAACCAGTCATGCCTAAACATTCATTGGTCATTTTTGTATTTTTTTTTTTTTTTTTTTAAGGATCTTTGCACCTTAGTGGAGTCTGGCTTTTAACCACAAATGCTTAGAATATGCTTTTTGGAACCAGTTGACCAGTAATGCATTTTGAAACTCATGTGTTAAACTAATTTCCTTTTTTAAAGTTCACTGAAGTCTTTTGGGAATGTATGTGTGGGAAATATGCATGATTCATTATTTTTTCTTCTCCCTTACTCTACAGGAACACTCACAAAAGACACACGGTGCTGATTTGCACATGAGCACAACTACAAAGTGATGATCACTTCTTTTAACGAATGAACACTTTATTTAAATATTTAACACCTAATTTTAATATGTAATTAAGCACAATGTACACTATTTATTGATCAAATAAACACGATTTTCAATTATATTGTCGTTTTATCTCTTTCAAATTTTCTATAAAGTTACAGACATATTATTGAATGTGCCCACTAGATGGAACCATTTCATTTAAGAACACCTCCTTGTCCAACATTTGCTCTCATCCTGATGACATCTTCCTCGATTTCAGCAGGTCGATGGTAAACTGCACCCATTCCAACACTGCACCTTTTAAAACAGTAGAGCTGGAATGACCTGCCTGCAGTCCTGATATTCTTCCTACATGAATTTTTTTTTTTTTTTTAAATGCAACAAAGATTCAGGACTGCAGGAGCAGCTAGCCAAGTTTGGGGCTGTATCATTAAGCCAGCAAAACCATGAAAATGCAATTGGTAATTGACTTGTATGTTGAAAAGAGCTTCAATACTCTACTGAATTAGCAGCATCATTAGACCTGCTGTGTTTATCGGGCTCTGAAGGCTACTCTGGCCCTGTTATTGACTTTTAATACACAAGGCTGCTTCCCAGGGGATACAATGTTTAAATGTATTGAATAAATGATGCATCATGCTTGAGCAGTACATTAAACCTATGTTGTTCAGCAGGGCTTTGAAAGCAGGTAATGAAACCAGTTTTAGTGACACTTTTCTGAATGAAACATGTAATGTGCAGCAATAATGGCTTTCCTGGCTGCAGGGGAGGTAAATACTTGGATGTAAAGGGTATGTTGCTGTCACTTCTTTAATTTCAACCCCAACCCTTTAGTTTGATGTGCCAGTGTGACTTTCACAGTCTCGCAACATACCGACAATTACTAACTTGGCCTCAGACAGCTTTGTTTTCTTCTCCTCGCCTTCATGGTGCGATCTGCACAGAAAGCCCACACAATGTGCCGTCTTCAAAGCCAAACAAAAGCCCGCTTTGTGTATGGTTTGAAATGGAGATGGAGCGAAGCTTTCGGCAGTTTGAGAAATCCCTCATAAGTGATTTCTAACGAAAAGGGGTCACAGCGCTTCAGCTAACAGTGCGTGCTGGATAAGGCCATATGTGATGAGGAATGTTACAGTGGCAGAGCACAACTCATGATTTCCCCTCAGATTCCTGCGTTTCAGGGTTCAGATGGACAGCCCCGGCATGGACAGTCTCTTAGCTCATATCTCTCTGATTTCTTTTTCATTGTACTGCTCCATCATTATGTCTGCACTTTAGTAGGATTTGTGGTGAGATCTCTCTGAAGCCTGAAGACACTTTTTTTTTCCCCCACAAATGCAAACCTTTCTGGTCTTTATGGTGAGATGTTTGACTCTCACAGAGCAATGTAGGTTGATAATTTGAGCTGCAAAGATGGTATATTTCCAGGAAGATGCCCTGTTTAACATAAAAATGGGTATTAATGGAATTTGATATTAAACTAAACCAAATGTGGGGAAAAACCAAACATAAATGTTAACCAGTTATGGGGTAAATTGGACCTGTTTGACCCGTATTTCCTTATAAGGAAATACTTGTTCCAAACAATATCAAGTCATTTTTCTTCAATTTTAAAGCCACACAAGCATCATATTTTAATTTTTTATTTATTCCTCCTGGAATAAAGCCATCTTTGGCCTCCTATTTGCAGCATTCTGGCGAACACTTACCCTCAGAGATTGAGAAATTATGTTTGGTCATAAAAACTGGACCAGCTGTTTATCCTCCCCAGGACACTGGACTGTGTCCTGGAGTTTGCTGGAAAAGACTGAATTTATTTGGTGGACTTGGGGAACCTTATCGGAGTCTCTTCAGGTGCATCAGGAATTTTTGTAAAGGCAAATCGATCTCTGTACAACTTTAAAAAGTAAGACTTGTTTCAGATTTGGTGTTGATCAATTTCAAGCCTTGCATTTGTCAACGGTTCTCTTCTCAAAATTCATGAACAGAATATCCTGATGTAGCCAAGAAATCTAGATCCTCCAGTTCAGTCTGCTCAGAAGTGCTTCACTGCTTTTTTTTTCGCAGTAGAGAGGACAGCAGCTTGCTCATTCCTCCCTGAATCACTTTCATCCAATCGTCCAGAGTCCATGACTGCCTCAATTTAGCCCTCCACAGCCTTGATTTCTTCTATTAAGGTGTCAGTGATGGTTAATGTTTGGCTCTTCTGCATGAAATTATTGTTCTCGTCCATCGGTTTCTTATGCTTTAGTCATAGTCAAACTTATCTGTCACAACCTTCCAATTTTGTTTGTCTTCCAAATTTTGGGCACAAATGACTTGAATGATAAACATCTTTTGCCACAATCCAAAGTATGATCAGGACATTTAGAATAATTGTTTTTAGTTTATGCTGAGATCTGTGGAAGCTGGCTTTTCAGGTATTATGACTAAATAAATGGTGATGTCATATTAAATCAGTCATTAATTAAAATAATTACCTTAATTATCTAGGTGGTATGCTCTAGAAATCATGAATGTTTAAGTGTTACATATTTTTTTGTGGACAGTGAATAGAAAGCCTTTTTACGTAAATTTTTGCACACCCAGCTCAGCATGTGCAGACAGCCTTTGACAACATGTGTTTAAACAACTTGTATTAACGTCAGTGTTCGCCTCTGTCTGAGCAGCTGCCTGAGTTGCCTATAAAAGCTGTAGGAGGTTAGGAGCATCCATCCTGCCTCCTTAACTGTTTGGAGTGTTTCTGTCAAGCTGTCAAGTTGGTTCCACGGTTCAAGTGTTTTTAAAATGCTCATCAGCGACCAACGTCGAGGGGATGACTAAGTGAGATCAGAACACACGATTACTGTGAAGAAGGGTCTCTTAAAGTGCTCTCTGCTCCTTTAACAGTGAAATAAGAAAAGCTGGGATTACTCTGTCAAACACAGGTGTAGCTGGATGACTGAGTATTTGACAGTTTTCTCAGCAGTGGATCCAAGGCATCTGGAATTGGATTTTTTTTTATAGCAAATTTCTAAATGTAGAAGAAATTATACTTTCATCTGTAATTTTTATTTTAAATATTGAGCCATTAAAATCAATGTAGGAAAAATTCCCCAAGTGTAAACCGTGTAACTAATATATGTTGCTAATCCAAGCTTATCTTACTTTCATGTGAGATTTACATCTTACAATATTTCTATTTGTTAAACAATTTCTGTGTCAGTTTAGATTCTATCACTCGGACAGTCTATGTATCACGTTAATGTAATTGTCTAAAATCTGAAAAAAACTAAAATTCATAAATTTAAGATGGGAATACTTTTTAACAATTGTTCTATTTTCCATTCGATAACATTGAGTAAATTCACATTGAATCATGGACCACGAATCAGAATCAATTAAAGTAAAAACGATCATTAAAGTATCTCTTGGAACTTTGTGCCCCTGATTTGATTTGTGGTAAACTGACCTTTGTTTTGCACTTTTCCGGAAGGCCAGAGGCTGATCTACCACGATATATACAACTCTGTTTAGCACCACACTGTTTTTCTTTATGGTCACTTGACATTTTTACGGGTTTTTGATGGCATCTTTACGGCCTCCACCACATAACAAATTCCTACATGGCTGTACATCTACAGACTAAAAGCAGTTTTGCTTTTATGTGGTGTTATACTCCACATCTGCAGAGGGAGACAAAAAAAGATTCACGGCATTCACATTAGATTGCATTTTCAAAGAGCTTGGATTTTTTCCCCATTTATAGGATTAAATCTGCAGTCTGCATTCAGATAAGTTCAATAAGGTACCATTTCCTAATTCCCAACACTTACAATGAGAGAAATCTTTACTTCGCCTATGTCTTAACCAGGCTAGTGAAGTTCTGCTCGAGTTTGGGCTTACTGTTGCAGAAAACCTGTCAACATAAAACATACTACCGAAGCTCCCTCTGAAACAAATCCATCAGTGAGACACCTTCACGCTGCCCGTCCAGATGCATCTGCATATCTTTGAGTGTGTTCCAGCGCACTGGCGAAACTCCCTGTCAAAAGCCATTAAGTCTTCATCATCAGAACGTGATTCGTGCCCCGGCTGAAGACAAACGCTCGGACGGCCTCCTGACAGTACCGTCTGGTCTCTGCGGCTCCTCAAGGACATGATGGATGCTTCTCTGAAGGATCCCTTCTGTCATCCAGACGCCCAATTAGAGGCCCGGCTACGGTTGGCCAGTCTGGACTGCGAGGCGGGAGGGCGGCATCAGTCACTCAGCGGACCGCACCGACTCTTTTTGGAGGTTTAATCCATTGGTCACCTGACGCAGCAGCAACTGTAGGTTTTGTGGGTGCTGCAGTCCTGTCTCACACCAGGCGACGGGACCTGCCGCCAACGCTTCCCTGAACCTGAGCCCCGCGAGCTGCAAGCGAACATATCGCGGTGGAACACGCGTAAAGGCCTTTTTCGGCTCATTAGTCTGTGTGGCACCAACATCAGTGGAGGTCGGGTTTGATTTCCATCGGGACCTCGCACGCTCAGGTGTATGCACTCAATTAAGTGGCAACACAGTGAAGGTCACGGCTGCCACAGAGAAACACGAGCCGACCGGGGTATGGCTTTTACACAACTCGCACAACAGCTTTTACACAGCTGCCGGAAAGCAATGCCCGGCAAAGTTGTGTTTATTAAGCACAGGAGTATTTTTCTGTGATGTCAGCACAGCATGTTTTTTGATATTACTGCCATTTGACTCCCTGCAGAATATTCCTGGAGGAATGGCCGCTCAGTTTGGCCGCTCATAATTACAACTCTTAAGGTGACCCACCAACTTGGAAAAAGTTACTTGGCCTCAGAAGCTGATAACCTTTGCTTTTGATTTGTTTGATAGACTGTCCCCTTTTGGATTTTACCTGGTTTTGTCCTGAATAGTCTTACAGATCTGAATTAATCATCTTCACAGTGTTGCAGCTTAAGTGAGAAAAGGAAAAGACAATCTTGTTTGACAGTTTATTTTATTTACTGAGAATGTCAGATATGAAAGGCGAAAGACGCCAGGCTGCTCTGATGAATCAAATCAAACAGGGTCGTGTTTTTATTGACATAAAGAAGCCAGTGTTGGAGCTGCAACACTGAGGAGACTTTCCAGCCCCTGTTCTACGATCCAAAGCACAGGCAGAGCGAGGCTGTGCCGGATATTGAGTCAGCGCCCTGTAAAAGTGAACACCCTGTGAGGTTTCCAGGTGTTGTGATGGCAGAGTCCAAAGGGGAGCAGAAGCTGCAGAGTTCAGCATGTCCACTCGTTCAGTCCACAGAGAGACTGGTCCATCACGCAGCCGAGGTGGCCCACGCTGCCCCTGGCTGCTGGCTCAGCATTTCCCCGCCGCCGAGGTGACGGCAGATAGATCAGCCAGAGCTTGACGGTGTTAGTACCTGGGGCTTTTACACTCTAATGTCTTTCATTTGACAAACGACCTGTGTTTATGAGGCACACCTCCGTGGACTGTTAGAGCAGGCGATGGCAGCAAACCTCGGGAGAGTTTTACAGGATGTGAGTGGGGGGGCGTTAATGGTGCTGACTGATGTTGATAGTATGATGCCAGAGCAAGAGGGTCAGAGTGCAACGGATTACTGCTGGCCCCTTCAAGGCTGGTTCCATGATAAGACAAACTCTTACAAGATTGATTGCATCACCCTCTGGACCCAGTTTGGACTCAAGGGATCAGTCTGGTTTATTTCAACTTAGTGTTTTACCAACTATGAGCTTGTTGTGGCTCCGACGGTCACAAAATACAAGATGCTGCTCGTGTTTGGTGTCATGTGTAATAATCAGGTTTCAGATTAGGTTTTTTTTCTCTTTTGTCTAGCCCTGTTCCATCTTTGGTGTTATGGATAGAAAGCAGCTAGTGAACAAATAAATCCCAGTGGAGGAATATTATATATTAAAAAAAAATATATATATATGTAACACTGAAGATATACAATATCATATCAAGTATTAGTAGGAACTTCAGATGCCTGATGTGTCCATTTCTATTTGTACTTTGTACTTTAGAGATGGGTTAGAATATGAACATGAAAAACAATGCCTAGAAAAAGCATTTATAAGAAGAGCCTCTCTTCATTGTTCAAGCTGATCCAAGAGATCAAACAAATGTCAAGTAAAAATAATATAGATATATTTTAATAGTACTTGAGTAGTATGTCTATAGGGTAATTAGATAGCCTAATGATATGATCTGAAACAGACTGAGAAAGTTTGAAACATGCTGAAACCTAGACTTGCCTGTGCTAATGGGGTGTTTGCTTGCTGTGGCACAAACTCTTCGTGCGGAAACATCCAGAAACTATTAAATTAACAATTCAGATACTTAAATTAGATTACTGAACTACGCTCAAAGTATTTCCCTTCCAAAAGACTTAATGTTGACATTTCACAGTATGTCAACAAAGCAACCAAAACAATAAAAACAACATTTAAACAGCATAGATAACCCCACAAACTGGAAAACACGACAACAAAACAAAAAATGTTTTAAACTATTCATAAAATCCAAAAACTGCACAAAATCTATGATAATACATTATTTAAAAGATAAAAACAGCAACTCTGGATTAGCTCTGCTTTGGGAGTACACAACCATCGCATGATTAACATTTCAGTGGTATTTTGTTGAGCACATTAGCTCTGGGAATAGATGGGTTTTCCCATTTCTCAGCGGTGGTGCCACACCACCCAGAAGATATCTGCACAGCGTTTTGGGCTCTCTTTAGTACCGTGTGCTGGACATTTTATCCAACAAAGTACACCACTGAAGTAACGACCGGATTCGGGAAGAGGGAGATTGCAGACATGTGTTACAGGCAGCCCACAGAGAGCTTGAGGGAATGTCTTGCTCCTCTACAGCTCTAATTGGCAGAAACACACACCGGAGGCGGCTCTCGGAGGCTGGGAGTTCGTTTACAGGAAGGAAAAGTCAGCAAACAAACACTTGGCAGGATGGAGGAGTGAGCTTATCTAGGTTATGTAACATGGTGGGGCTCTAAAGAGGAAACACACATCCGGTGTCTACCTGTAAGGCCCCTCAAGCTTCTTTTAAAAGCTGCTCTATGAGCTCAGGAGATAACTATCCAGTGGCACCAGTCCAGACTGATGCCTTTTAAGCTCTGTTTTCTGAAAGGTTTAATTGCAATTTGTGACGCACTTTTCGTAAAGCTCTTGAGTAAAAACAGGCGGTAACAAAATGCTGACACCGTGGAGGCACAAGCTCTCGACAAGCTTTGTCTTCTATTTCATCATCTTAGACATTTCTACTGAACTTTTGTTTTTTGTTGCCAAAACTCAGATTTCTGGGGCATTTTTGGTGCTTTGGGAACAGGGCTGTTGGAAGAACTGCTCATGTTATCAATGCGTGAACCCGACAAAGTGAACCAAAGCGGTAAAAGAAGTCTAAAATGGTCTAAACTCACCATTTTACATTTTTTGTTCCTGTTTTGCATTCAAGATTCATCCTCTTCAACTGATCTCGATTTGAACATTTTACCTGGCATTACTGTTAGCTCTTAGCGAACTGTAACAGGCAGCATCTTGCCAATATCTTTTGGCGCTTTTAGCTCTGTTTGTTACCGAGGAGGATGAGACTGAAGCCCAGATGGCAGGAAAGCTTTTGACCACACAAAAATTTCACTGCAAACTCCGTTTTCCTTTTCACGGATTCACACTGAACAGCCAAGTCCCTGCACAGACTTCAACCACGTCCCACACTCACTTTTCACGACCTGATTTGCACTGTAAAACTCGTGAAAGCCCCGACGATTTACGTGACAGATGCTTCTCTCAGCTGTAGTTCTGATGTAAGGATTTGAAGTGAAAGGTAACCTCACTAAATTTGAATACTTTCCCAGAAAATTAGCTTATCCCTTTAACTATGTTGAATATACCTGGAGAGCAAGGAAAAGCTTGATCCCCTGCCAGCTTTTTGGGGCCTGTTAACAGAAGATATGTTTTTTTTTTCACTTTATCTCCTACTTTCTGGAGGCAGGCTGAGATAATCCCTCATGGATAGAAAATATATGACCCAGCCACTGATTTCTGGAGGACCTGCTGTGCCTCTGTCGTGGATTAGTAAAGCTGAGTTGGAAAGTGAGGTGAGGTGGAGATGCAGCCGATGGGCGGAGGCGTCATCCTGGTGTGAAGGTGTACTGTCATTTCTTTGGTTCATCTAAAAAATGCATGAAATTTCCTCCCCGGAGCTTGTCTCGTAACGAGGTCATTAGACCTCTAGACGCGGAAAGAGGCTGAGGAGGGATTCTGAACTCCTGCAGGAGTGACTGGAGTCTGCCGGGCTACCTCCGTACACACGCAACACATAATATAAATAATATATTCACCCATCTCCCCTTAGTATTAGAATTGAAGGTCAGTTCTCTGCAATAAGAAGCGGTCGGCCTGAAAATTCAATTTCTGCTTCATTTCCAGGCTGCGACACAGACATTAATACAGACCCTGATATATTCACGGGACTGTTCATCTCACATGCTGCACACCAGCAACAGCTGACAAGTAACCAACAATGACTCAATGATATCCAAGTTAGGAGTCTTTGAAGCTTTAGTTTCAAAGTCTCTTTCTAGATGAGCCTCTCCTTGCAATGCATTGGTTTGTTTTCTGCCTCCTGGTGGCTACATTTCTAATCTTTGTTGCCTTTTTATGCATAACATTTTGGATTTCTTTGAAAATTTGAAGTATTTTTCTCATGTGTTTGTAACATTTTTATAAAGATCTTGAGTGCCTTTGTCCTCATTTTTTATCACAATAATGTTCAGTTTGATTTTATGTGTTCTTTGTCCTGAATTTGCATGGGGCCGACAGGCAACAGCGAGTAGAAGACTACACGAAAATATATTTTTGACTTATTGCACGCTAATTTGATCAAAACAATTTCTTTTTTTCTTTTCTTCATATGTTGTCCTGGGGGCTAAAGAAAGACTTCAGACTAAAAAAATCCAATATTCTTCATATTTTTCTTGGATCAGGCTTTAAAGGGTTAAAAATTTCAGGTACAGTGGTCTGCAAAAGTTTGGGCAACCTTGTTAATTTCAATGATTTTCCTTCATAAATCATTGGTTCTTAGGATAAAAAAGATCAGTTAAATATATGATATAGGAGACAAACACAGTGATATTTGAGAAGTGAAACAAAGTTTATACCATTTACAGGAAGTGTGCAATAATTGTTTTAACAAAATTAGGCATGTGCATAAATTTGGGCACCGTTGTCATTTTACTGATTTCAAAATCTTTAGAACCAATTATTGGAACTCAAAATTGGTTTGGGAAGCTCAGTGACCCTTGACCTACATACACAAGGCGAACCCAAACATGAGAGAGTATTTAACGGGGGGGAATTGTAAGTTTCCCTCCTCTGTGAATCTTCTCTGAAGAGTAGCGACATGGGAGTCTCTAAAGAACTGTCACATGACCTGAAAACAAAGATTGTTCACCAACATGAATTAGGGGAAGGATACCGAAAGCTGTCTAAGAGATATCAGTTGTCTGTTTCGACAGTTAGGAACATAGTCTGGAAATGGAAGACCACAGGCACAGTTCAAGTTAAGGCTCCAAGTGGCAGACCAAGGAAAATCACGGATAAACAGAAGCGAAGAATTGTTAGAACAGTTAAAGTCAACCCACAGGCCAGCACCAAAGACATTCAACATGATCTTGCTGCAGATGGAGTCATTGTGCATCGTACAACTATTGTGCAAACTTTACACAAGGAGATGCTCTACGCAAGAGTGATGCGGAGGAAGCCTTTTCTCCGCCCACATCACAAACAAAGCCGCTTGAGGTATGCTAAAGCACATTTGGACAAGTTGGAATAAGGTGCTGTGGACTGATGAAACTAAAATTTAGTTATTTGGACATAACAAGGGGCGTCATGCATGGAGGAAAAACAACACAGCATTCCTAGAAAAACACCTGCTGCCTACAGTAAAATTTGGTGGTGGTTCCATCCTGCTGTGGCCAGTGCAGGGACTGGGAATCTTGTTAAAGTTGAGGGACGCATGGATTCCACCAAATATCAGTAGATTCTGGAGACCAATGTCCAGGAATCAGTGACAAGGCTGAAGCTGCGCCAGGGCTGGATCTTTCAACAGGACAATGACCCTAAACACTGCTCAAAATCTACTAAGGCATTCATGCAGAGGAACAAGTACAACGTTCTGGAATGGCCATCTCAGTCCCAAGATCTGAATATTATTGAAAATCTGTGGTGTGACTTAAAGAGAGCTGTCCATGCTCGGAAACCATCAAACCTGAATGAATTAGAGGTGTTTTGTAAAGAGGAATGGTCCAAAATACCTCCAACCAGAATCCAGACCCTCATAGGAAGCTATAGGAAGCGTTTAGAATCTGTTATTTCTGCAAAAGGGGGATCTACTAAATATTGAGTTATCTTTTTTACTGTGGTGCCCAAATTTATGCACATGCCTAATTTTGTTTAAACAATTATTGCACACTTCCTGTAAATGGTATAAACTTCGTTTCACTTCTCAAATATCACTGTGTTTGTCTCCTATATCATATAATTAACTGATTTTTTTAATCCTAAGAACCAACGATTTATAAAGGAAAATCATGGAAATTAACAAGGTTGCCCAAACTTTTGCAGACCACTGTATGTATGCTCAGGAACATTTCCATAAATGATTGTCTCTGAACTCACCAGGCCATCCAGAAATACTCTTTGATCCAGAAACACTGGCGCCTCATCTGGTCCAAACTGAAGAGGAGAGGGACCATCCAGCTTGTTATTGACACTCTGTTCAAAGCCTGCATCCCTGATGGTTAGCAGTATAATAATCTAACAGCACGCTAGTAAAAGAGTCCCGGTACTGAACCTTTTTAAAGAATGTTAAAAGGATTGTTATAGAAGTAAGGCATTTATCTTGCAATATGCTATTTTTAATTTCTCAAGATGAAATAACAAAGTAAATTAACACGTTAGAAAGAATATCTCAAGATTTAAATTTGTTTGTTATCATGACATCAATATAAAAGATGATCTGTCATCACCAAAAGTATTTTATTATCTTAAAGTAATGAGACAATTAACCTGTGTGACCTTGTTTATAATTTGAGGGTTTTATATATATATATATTCTAATCTGTTCTGTATGCTTCATTTTCAGCTAATGAATAATCTGTCACGATTTAGCTCTTTTATGTCTATTTTCAGCACCTTTAAATATCTTTGCCATTATTTTGGAAGGCTTTTTTGCACCAACTTTAGTTTTTTTCTTTTTGGTTGCTTTGCAGTCATTTCATGTGTCTTTGTTTTTATTTTCCACCCATTTGAGATCTATTAAGTCTCACAGTTGTCATTTAATCACTTTTTGTCATTTTAGGTTACTTCGAGTCTTTCACACAGACTTGTGGACGCAGCAGGAGGCTGTGCAGTAACCTCTAAAATCTCCTGCTGGAGTGGCTGCAGCTTCTGTGCATTCATCCATCTCCAGTTAGTATTACAATTGAAGGTCAGCTTTCTGAAAAAGGTGGCAGACCTCAAAATTCAATTTCTGCTTCGTTTCCAGGCTTTGACACGGATGTTAATACAGCCATTTCATTTTCTGCGCTCCACACAAGCAGCTGCCGACATGTAGCCACCACCGATTATGACACATTTCTTTCAATTTTAGCTGGCTGTGTTACTAGCTCAATTAGTTAGACTGGTAAGGGAGTACCAGGAGAGAGTAAATGGGCAAAGGGATCTGAGAAAGACAGCGGACAGGATATTTGGCTGAGGAAGGAGTTAATAGAGAGTGATAAACTGTGTGGATTTACACTTCAGAGTGTCTCTCCTCTTGTCAGTCAAGCTGAGTCATCCTCCGACTGTCAGCATGTGATATAAGCTGCATGTGCACAGTGTTATCTTCATTTTGTGAAAGTTGCTGAGTTGGATTTAATTTTAATCTAATAAGAGCATCCTGTCTTTTACAGAACATTTTGTGCAACATGAGAAGAGCAGGATGTTTTGGATCCTGTCAAACTTCATATTGTGTGACGTGAAGGTAAGAGAATGGCCAGGTTGACTGAGAGGCAGGAATACAGCGTCAGGATGACCAACAAACGTCACACTGTGAGCAAAGATAAAAACGTTTTGAAGCCTGTTGGGGAACAACCTGTACAAAGCTGAGTCTTCTCCAAAGAATTTATCCCTCTAAACCTGCTCTGTGTTGATTTGCTTATGCTCTACCTAATTAAGTTTTTTCAGAGTTTGACAGTTTCAGGTGCCGAGTGCAGCAAATTCCGCTTGTGAAAAGTTGGGAGCTTCTGCACTTAGATTGATAATTCATGAGATATATTTTATTAATTTGTTATTTCAATGTTGGATAGGCTTCACATTTCAACTTTAAAGAGTTCAGCGCTAATTTGCACCTCAGTAGATTTGCAGAGGTGTGTTTGATCTGGCCCAAGCTGCAATATTACCAGATTCATCTAAACTTGTCTTCAAAGACAAAGAGGTGGCAGGCCAGCTCTACTTATTCAAACTACATCAGAGGGCAAATTTCTGAGCACGACAGCTCAGAAATTTACATGTCACAATTAAAGAGGTGAGTTTCACTGCTGAAGGGTAGTCGAATGGTTATTATATCTTTATTATCATTGAAAAGCACAAATGATTTTTCTATCCCGAGCTTCAGAGTCAAATAACTACTCTTTATTCAGACCGCATTTTTCAATTAAATATTGCGATTAAATATTGTAATCTACTGGCAGTCTTAATCTCTACACATTTGCCCCAGGGATCGCCCCTTGTTGGACATCAGAGCTCATGCAAATTGACCTAAAATACAGCAGAGAAGTTTGACATGAGTATCTGATAAATAATTGAATATATTCTGAATAAACCTGTCCAGAGCCCAAGGTAAAATTCTTTTTTTAAGGGGAAAAATACTGAATGATTTACCATTCTACATACTTTGTCATCAAAATAAAAGAATACCCATTATATCTAGGATTAATTGAAGGCCAAACAAACATACAATGCATTATAACCCATCCAGTAAGTGGTAAAAAAATGACCAGGGAGTGGTGTCTTACACATGAACTCATCCTCCATTCCAAAGGTAAAAGATGTCGACCTCTACCCAGTGCTTACACGTCTGCAAGTAACTGCAAAGTTAACTGATTGTTGTTTCAGAGACAGGGGGAGCAGGAGCCTCTTCCTGGCCTCTGTAACATCCATCTATAAGCAAAGACTACCTAGGATAAACTCAATCTCACATCAGGGTGTATCTAATCATGCATCCTTGCCAGCTTCATTCAGAGTGGGGTCACCTTAACTCCTATCTCTTCCTCATCGTGTAGAGATTGAAAGGGGAATTTGATTGGATGATAGTGTTCGAGGCGGGTGGTGGTGATGCTTAGAGGCTAGGGAATAAGACGACAGAGGCGATTCCAGTTGGAGTGTGAGGATAAAGGTGACAGTCAGTTGGTCAGCTGAGGGATGAGTCAGCAGATGTCTTATCGCTGTATAGTCTGTTTTTGTGCCATTGTGTGACTGCCTCAAGGAATTTATGTGTAAGGGCAATAAAGAAAACGTTTCAGCCTTTTCTGTGCAGATTGTGTAGCCATCACCCAAAGCTGTTTTCATACATTCATGTTTTTTAACAGGATGAATCCAAGTAATGAACCACATGGTTTACAATACAAGAAATGGAAACAATAACCACTGGTAAAAATAAGGATTTTTCACAGCAGCTCTGATGTTACTTTGCACCTGAAGAAAAATGGAGGGTCAGGAGCATCCAAATGATAAGTTAAGAATATTGAGACTATTTTTCTTTCATTTTAATATAGCCAAGATTTTCGCTGTTTCTGGATTTTAAAAGACTACACAGTTGGTCTTGATATGTACTGATTTAAATGTGTCTGTGGTAGACGCACATTGCTTTCCAACAGCAGCAGGGAGCTCCCATCATGCACCTCTCCATGTGCATGTACGTTATTGTTGTCATGACTTGTGTTTATCTCTCAGCTTGCCTCCGTTGCTGGCACTTCTTTCCTGTCCTCTCATCCAGGCTGATGGCAACCCTTCCTGATTCTGGTTCTAATGGAGGTTTCTTCCAGTTAAAAGAGATATTGTTTCTTCCCACTGTCACCTTGTGCACTTTCCAAACAGGAGATTAAGACAAGGTTCAGAGCAATGTGGAGTTCTGTGGAAATATGCTTTGGCTTGCAGTTGAACAGAGATAGTTTTTACATCGGTTAGCTAAACAGCACAGACCAGATGCAGCCGTTATCTTTTACACATCATATATCTTGGGCTGATGGGAAAGGTTAGCACACCAGTTTAGTAGACTTAGCAACATATTTCATTGTGTTAGCACTCTGCATCTTATGGTATCCAACATTACTCCTCTGGTTCCTGATAACAGAGATAAAACATGAATTTGTGCACATCAAAGCAGTTTAGATCACAAAAAGAACCAGTGTTTTCACACAAGAACAACCTCAGGCCCCTCGGTTCCTGCTAACTGTAAATCACTCTTGATACAACCATAAGAAAAATGCATGATTGCAAATGTCCTCATCATGGCCGCTGAACCTGGTGCCAGCCTTGGGGATCCTGTTTGTGTGCAGGCTGGTGCAGAGCTGTGGTAGAGTTGGCAAGAAGCAGATGTGGGGCAGGGGTGGGGGTGGGGAGGTTGGAACAAATCTTTCCCATGAGCCTCTGAGAGAGGTGCACATATTACTCTAATTTAACAGCTGAGCTTCATTTCAGTCTGGTGAGTTTGTGGCTGCAGTTCCACTTCCGCCTGAGTGCTTTTGGCCTTTTTTCCTCATGATGCTCCCTACATGCTGCTGACCTCAGACCTCATTTATACATCAAAGATGAAAATCTATGCATCTATAAGTGTGCCTTGACCAGCTCAGGGATTGAAGGACAGAAAAGAGGGGACAACAAGCTCGGAAAAAATACAAGGGAGGAGAGGTGCATGATGGGAACTTTATTGAAAGGAAAGTTTAAAGCCTAATTGTTAAGGCAGAGCGGGGTTTTGCTTCCTGACCCCAAACTTAAAGCTTGTTCCACAGAGAGGGTTCTGATAACTGAAAGCTCTGCTTCCCATTCTGCTTTTAGAAACTCGGGAACCACAAGTGGATCTGCAGTCTGAGAGCAAAGAGCTCTGCTGGGAAAATATCCAGCTATGAGCTCTATGAGATATGATAGAGTTTGGTTATTCAGAGCTTTACATGTGAGGAGGAGAAATTTTAAAAGTTCACATATGTGTATTTGTGATAAAGCATGTGTGCATCAAAATGTAGAAATATTGCATCTTAAAGTAGAGCAGCTCTTTTTAAAAGCAATTTGGATTCATTTCATGGCACCAAAGGCAGCTCTGACCACGAGCCTGCTTGTGCTGCTTGTGGGAAAACATGTTGAGGTCATTGAGCAAGAGGTCACCATGACCAAGCCTTATGAAACCAATGGCCCAGAAAATTATACACAGTCACTCTGAAAGGTGCAACCAAGTAAATAAGTGGTATCGTCTTCTCTATGTGCCATTTTATCTGCCATGAATATGTTATAACTGCTTGACAGGGCCTGTCCTACGTCAAAGACTTTACAAAGTGCACCTCTTGTATTCCTCCATCGATCGTCCACTAAACCTTTGCAGTGTTCATAATCCTGATCATCAATCAGCCTCAATCACAAAGTAGGACTGGAACAGAAAACAGTTTTGAGCCCCTCTTAAAGACTCCATCCCTTCTTTGGGTAAGCTGGTTATGTACACTTCCCACAGAAAAAATAAATTAATCTGAGCTGAGCAGGGAATTTCACAGATTTTATTCTTCATTCTTTTCAGCAGTTTAAGGAAGTTCCGTAAATAAGTCAACATCCAGTGTCCGGCTTTACTACAAAGGGGTCAAACTTAGAGACTAAGAGGCAGATAATGAATTATCCTCATCCTGGTGCTCAATGGAATTTCTGATTTTACAGAAAGTTATCATTTTTGACCTGTTCCATCCATCTGAATGATCACAAGAGCAGAAGGTGGAGCGAGCGCCCAGCTGTCAGACAGAGGGGCAGATGTGATGACGCTTATTTTTAGTTTCACAATGTGACTTTTGTGCTGTTAAATTGTACACACGAAAAAGCCAGAAGCAAATTTAAAAAGTGAAGAATATTGTGCATGTGCTGTCACCTCTTAAAAACACCCTCCAATCCCACTCCTGGGATTCACAGAAAATGTAACATTTTTAATTTACACAACATAATCTCCAACAAAAGGTACATTTGTGAAAATATTAAAGTATTTCAAAATTTCTCACCTGAAAGTTTTAGTCCAAATCTTCGCTGTATCTCTGACATCTTCCTTCACACAGTAAAAAGGCCTCTCGCCGACTTGATTTTTTCTTTCTTTCCCAGACTTTTATTCAGAGTGGAAACGGGATGACTCACAGCCTCTGAAAACAACTTTAAACAAGCGCCTTTGATGGAGCAGCAAAAGTAACTTCTTCTCCAAGGCGGCGAACGAGACATGCACGCTCACTTTCCAGCTGACATACATTAAGCTTCCACTTGAGATGCACTGAGCATTACAAGAGCAAAGAGGTTGGAGGAAAAGATCTTTGTGGAAGAGAGATCCTGTGAGGGACACAAAGCTCAGGAGGGATTTTTTTCTGTTTTTGTGAATTACACATCATCAAAAGTTTATGGAAACACTGGAGACACAGTCTACATAATGAGGAACAGGACTCCTTGTGGCATGCCTTCTGCTTGTGAACAAATCCACAACATATGCTTGAAAAATCCACTGCGCTTCCCTTATTTATATTCTCCTCAGCCTGAACGATACCAGGTGGAAAATGGCACGATAAAGATGTGTGATGCAAAAATCATCAGGATGAACACAAATGGCTCCAGCCATTTCCCCGCTCTGCTGTGGAGGCGTGTGGTTGTGCCAAATTGAAGCTGGGGCGGGACACCTGTGTTCAGCTGCTAGACGGAAAAAAAAGGCCTGAAGCTGAGCCACTGACTCATGATTACAACGGTATGGAGTCTACTTTGGTTTGCATGAAGAAAGATGACCTCAAACCACTTTTTAACAACCGCAGAAGAAGAAACTGTGGATCAGAGGTGTTGAACTCAGGTTGTGGAGGGCTGCTGTCCTGCAGGTCACACACATCTGATTCTGATTAAATGAACCTCTTCAAACATAGTTAAGCTCTTCACAAGCCTGCTCATGGTCTGTGATGTGAAACTGTGAGAGGATGCTGGAAAACATCTAAAACCTGCAGAAAGCTGCTCTTGAGAACCTGAGTTCAACACTTGTGCTGTAGACCTTGAATGGCATATAATAATGGTGGCTGTCGCTCTTTTTTTGAGGGTTTTCCTTTATTTCTGTTGGCTGTTACTTAGCAGCGGTCAATAAAGAAAGAGAAAATAAAAGTAGGCTGTAAAGAACCCAGCAATATTTCCAGAATTTCTGAAACTATTTTTAAAGAGGAAGCCAAGATGAAGACAAGATAGTTCCTTATAAAAATGCAAATGTAGATGAACAGTTATCTCTGGCATCTTTTTTTCTTCTTAATGCTAACATGAAAAGAATTGTTAAAGATGAGAAATGTGATTTGTGTTGTTATTCATGAATGAAATCAGCCAGATTTCTGCACGTTCCATTTCACCACTCAACATCTTTTGGCTGAAAGACTTCTGTGTTTCTCTCACAGGAAGATTTCAATCCGTTGTGACCGTTGTTTGATTTGAATAGCCAGAATGAACTTAACCTCTGAAGGCCCTTTAACAACGTACGTTACAAAAAAAGAAACATCCACAGAGTTATTGATCAGGTGAGATAAAGACTGAAGTTGCATCCTGCCTCGGCGGTATGTAGCTGAGGGGAGTATGTCACCCAACTGATAGTTTAGTTGATCATTGTAATCCAGCACTGAATTCTGGCACTCCAGACAAGTTTTTTATGCATGCATGTGTTTCCTTAATTAATTACTAGCAGCTTGAACGAAGAGAGTGAGTATGGGGAGCGCTCTTCATCTTTAAAAAAACAAAAAGAGTCCACATTGAAGATTTGCTTCTTTTACTACAGGTTTTTCCTTCATTACTCCCCACAAATTATCTCTAAGGCACAATTTGTTCTTCTCCAGATCAATTTGTCTATGAGTAGGGCACAGAAAGTTCTCCATCCATCTGAGGACAAGCTCAACGTTAGCTAACTCTCCTTTAAGTGAGTCTTTCATAGACACCCTGGTCTGAACCAACTAGTCCCATGAGCTGTAGCTGGATTTAGGCACCAAAAGTCAACATTAGCATTTCAGAGGCCTTTCTATCGTCATTAACTCAGTCTTGATAGAAGATTTCCCTGCAGCATCCTGCTGCTTGAAGCAGTATCAGACATTTACAGGCTCATGGGGTGAGTTGCCTTTTTTGAAGGCTTGATGCATCCCAAATTTGAATTTATTATCTTCCATAATTAAAGCATAATATTTCAAAGACTGCTTACACTGCAGATTAAGTCAGATGTGCTTCGCAGGTAGCTCTCAATAGATTCAGGCTCGTTAATCAATGTTTTGCCCTGCTCTCTGCATATGCGTTTGTTGTTTACATTTAAAATGTAATTGGCATTGCTTTTAATTACTCCCTAGTCACAATATGTAATTCTGGTTCAGTCTAATGGGCTTTTTAAGCAAATCAAGCTTCATTGACTGGAGGAAGATAGTTCTACTACTTATAAGTGATGTTTAACATACAGTCTTTGTTACTATTTGCTAATTTCCTTTCAAGGCATGCTGCAATAATATTTTCTAATCTGGTATATTGAACAGCATCTTCTTTTACAAGCAGATTATCTTATGTTGCTAGGAACAAACAATTGTGTGGCCCTAAGATGAAAAAATGGACCACTTCAAGAAACTATAAATCTAGATTTAAAAAATATCTGGCGAGAAGAAGCTGTGTATCTGCACACTATGAAAAAAATTGACTTATAAATGACAATCATGTTTAAATTGGATTTTAAAATTGTTTTTTTTTTCTTCTCATGTTTGTCATTGAGGGAAAGAGACAGCTCAATCATGTGCTGCCACATTACAGTCCCAATACGTGTTTTCAGAGAGGGTTCATAACAAATAAAATCTCAGAGGACCTTACAGAGAAAACAAGTCCATTTGCTATTGTTTTACAGGTTAAAGGTGTTCCTTTCCTTTATGGGGTCATTGAATAATGGGTTTTCACCTGGGGCAATAGGGGCCCTCTGGATGGCTAGCTGAAAAAGCTGAAAAGGCCATCTCACCCCTGCCAAAAGTAGGATAAGAGGCAGTGGAGGGAATTGGGGTTGGAACAATAACCTGAAGCATACTTTCAAGAAAACGCAGAAAAACTGTGAAATTCTGGGCACAAAAGCATCAAAGCCTGGACAAAAGATCTGAACATTTTCATTAGCACTTTGCAGAATACACTTGCTAAACTGGGAATCGTTGAAAGCATTCAGCTTACCAGATGGGCTCCAATGATGATCAGAGTGCCATTCAGAAAACTGGAGCACCCAGATGGGCATTTAGCACCCAGAAAATGTAAAGCAAACTGAAGGCTGTTTCGACAGAAGTAGGACACAGGTTGCATTGAAAATGTGTGTTACAGTAACACAAAATGTATTTGGGTGACCTGAGGAGAATTTTAGCAACAAAAATAAGTTTTGAGAAATGTCATTGTACC
This sequence comes from Menidia beryllina, assembly GCA_013363375.1. Taxonomy (NCBI): domain Eukaryota; kingdom Metazoa; phylum Chordata; class Actinopteri; order Atheriniformes; family Atherinopsidae; genus Menidia; species Menidia beryllina. The sequence goes on from JABUIW010000156.1 coordinate 6,307,284, forward strand.
AAAATGCGGAAATGTAGGACACAGGACAGATGCTTGAGAATGATGGGGTGCATTTGCATTTGCACAAAATGGACCAACCAGAAGAACATTTTTCTTAAAAAGAGGGGTATCTAAGGGTTGTTGGGGGTAACCTGAGGGGATTATTGAAGAAAAGGGTTATTAGGCCATTCAGAGGAAAGGATAATGCTCTAAAAAAAACTTTGCTGACCAGTAGTATAAGTAGGTCAACCATAAGAGAGACTTGAAAACAAAGAGGGTTTTTGGGTTAATAAGATTATCAAAGAGAGTATAACCACTAAGAATAATGGCTTTTGGTGAAAATAGAACAAATTGTTCCCTGCTGTGTGGCCCCCGTGTCCACTTAAAAACTGTGAGCAGGACCACAAACCCCCGCCAGGATGGATGTTTTTGCAGTGCAGTGGCAGCCGGCGGAGCGCAGCGGTGCAGCGGGAGTCCTGACCGCCCGCTCCGGCTGACCACATCCCCGCCTGCCCCACGTCCTGTCCGCAGCGTGTGAAACATTTCTTTTGTACATGACGGACCCCCACCTACTCCTCTTGTCAGCGACAGGGCACATTCGCGTTCAGGGGGAAGGTTGTGCAAGCGCGGCGCGTGTGGAAGGAGTGGGAGGGCTTTGCCGTGTTTTCGATGGGTGGAAAACACCGAGGAGGCACGCCGCCCACCACACGAGCCCAAGCGCGCACCGACCAATTCCGCCAACGCCGTCGGTGCTCCGTTTTAAACGTACCAGGGAGCGGAGCCGAGCACATCCCCACTGACAGACCACTGTCAGAGGAGCCAACAAAGGTGAGCGCCGTTTGTCCTCCTTTAGCGTTAAACATGCCATTTTACGCGCAGGCTCGCCGTGGAACACTGAAGGAAACAAGTTCTTTCCGATGGGCGGATTTCTTTGTTTTGCAGTGAAAGGTCCAAGCAGCATCTCTGTTTGGCTTTGTCTGCACTCTTGCCTGTTCAAGATATGATTTATACAACACAGTATGTTGGATATGGACCCAATTTAGGTCTGCTAGTCTTCACACTTTGCTATGGTTAAATATGCTTTAAATTATGTTCTTTTAAAATCTTTTTGTTTATCCTCCGTAGTGTGCTGGATAGTTGTGCTTTCATAAGTCTGTTCATAATGCTACTTTAACCAGTTATCACTTTGTTGTTGGTTGGTCTTCCTTCTCCATTCGCATAAACAGGAATTTGCTGTGGTTCAGTGAGACTTGTCAACCACTCTGTTGCCAGTCTGTGGTCTCCTTTTACCATCTGAGCGTAAAATAGATTTCAACCACATCTAGGCTTGAAGTGGAGATGACACAAAAATACTGTCATGTCTCTAAAAAGCCCTCGTTTATTCAGATATTAACAGAGAAATAGGAAATAGGTGGAATGATTTTTAAACATAACCAAACATACATTTAAATGATGTATACAAGAAAAAAACACGGCAAATTCTCCAGCTCAGACTGAATCCTCTCTAATCAGCTTTGTGTCCTTTTTTTTAACGAAATCATCAGAAACAGTTAATCAGGCTTCTTGAAGGACATCCCAAAGCTCTTCTTTGGCTATCAGCTGCCTTTTATTCCTTTCTCTGTCAGATGAGCCCACACTCTGGGGAGGATTCATCCCTCCATCAGACCTGTTGCCACAGATTTTCCGTCCACTCCTTGTGTCATTTGGCAAAGCTTAGCCTTTTCTCCCAGTTTGCCTTCCATAGAATGGGTTCTTGACAGCCACCCTTCCATGCAGAGCACTTCAAATGAGGCTTTGGCCAACAGCAGATTGATTAGCTGAAGGTCCTGATGCATCTCTCAGGTCGGTGTGACAGGTCTTTGCTGGATTTGTCTTCTTTCTTTAGGACATCGCTTTCAAATTCTCTTAATCTGCTGGATTTTTTAGGCCCACTACTACTTCTTTTGTCCTCCACTTGTCCAGTTTAAGGGCACACTTAACAAAGAAGAAAAAACAAGGAATACAAGGACTGGACTTAAAATGAGTGACAAAAACAGAACACATCAAAAGGAAAAACTCAGAAGGTCCAGATAACTATTTCTCAGGACCACCTTGAAAGATTAGAAGAACGCATGTTTGTTTTAAAGGAAACAGAAAAGAATGAGTGCTGGATCAGTGACTCTCTTTAGATAGTAGTAAGCACTTCAGTAGTGCCACAGCCCTTAAATGTATACCTCTTGTTGCTAATGTTAGAAGATTAAAGAGTTCTCACTGAAACTGTAGATGCAGTTTTACAGTAAAGTCAGTTTATTGTGTCATATCACCCAATTGGTGTAGAATTCATGGTAGGTCTTTTTTTCATTTGAAAAACCTTGTTATGGCTTTTTTATGGCTGCCGGACGCCATCCAACATTTAAGTCTCAGTCAGCTTAATTGCCTGTGGGATAAGTGTGTCCAAATGAGGGCTCGTGTCAGTTTCAGGCCTTGTTATACAAGCTATGGACCTGTCCTGCTTGTGTGAGCAGTCTTCTCTCTGCGTGTAAAATCATTCCCAGGATTTCGTTGCGAGATGAGGATCAGCAGGTCGCTGTCTGTCTCATGTGAATTGCTCTTAGCTGTTTCTGTGCTGTTAGGACACAACACGTTATTTAAGTCTGTAGTTGCTCTCAGGTCAATCAGTCAGAGGACTCCTAGTAGAAACTCTGCCTTTGGGGCTCCAGGTCCCCGACGTTTGGTTTACTGTATTTACAGTCTCATATTCGGTATGTTTTGAATCTATTTTAGTGGATGCAGTTGGGACTGGAGATCAGGTTGCAGTGGAGTCTGTTTTACGTGCTGTGGTGAGGCTTCGAAATTCAACATCTGTGGTTAAAAGCCTTTGTCATTTTCACGTGCAGAGCACATTTAGTGGTTAAGAGGCACACGGAAAACAAATGGAAGACAGATGTTTGCATGCAACAAAAAGAAATACTTCCTCACAAATCCTTGTGAAATTAGCAGAAATCAAGCCTTTGGGTTTGGTTTGCACCAGCAGGCCTTCACATTTTATTTCATCTTATTATTTCATAACTAGACAGCGAGCTTCTATATACCCTGTCCCCCAGGAGAGTGAGCCTGGCGAGAGGGATGTCAGGGCCTCCGTGACCCGAACAAGCAGAGGAAGAACTCACTCATCTTACAGCTTTCAAAAAATCACAAACTGGTTTCTATAAAATGACAACAAAAGGAAAAAAAACATATCTACCTGGAGACTCAAAAAACTTTTCAGTGACCCAACCAAGACAACAGTTCAGGTCAGCAGCAGATAGAATAACATCAAAGTAGAGCATGGATGCGGATATAATACAAAAGCCTTATATGGGAAATAACAAAAGCTTAAAACCTCAGAAACTTTAAGCAGCACAGTCCACTCGGGCTATTCTTACAGTATTTAAAGCGAGATAAATCTGCCTCTAATATGGTCGAAAATTTGCTTGGATTTGTTTAGTCAGTAAAGAAATTAAACAGCTGAAGTCAAACACAAAAAAAGTTTGGACAGATCAAGAGTCCTGAGGGATGAGGTGGGGACATGAGGCATTAAAGGTTCTGGAACCATTTAGAGAATCCAATTTTTCGAAAGAATTTCTATGATATTCCTCTTTTCCGTGACTAACCCATACTCACTAATGTTAGCATATGACCTGACTTACCTAATGCAGCTATTTCCACATCTTTGGTGTTAACACACATAATGCAGCAACTATTTCTTTTACAGTGACTTTTATGCTTTGCTTCCGCTCTAAATCAGTGGCTAATGTTCAGAAACGTTCGTTTTGGACAGGCTGCAAACTCTTGGCAGTGTCCTCATAGTGTTGATACCGAATTGTTCACAGCTACATTAAGATACTTTTGAAAAGAAGCCCATTGTTTCCGACCCAGAGCTGCTTTAAAGATTTGGGGTCTAAGTTCAATTTTAGAGGATTTCGTCGCTGTAACATGTGCTGCTACTACACAACAGCATCCTTTAGGCTTTACTGGAACATCAGCAATATGTCACATTAGATGATATTTGTTGTAGGCTAAATTCAGAGTTGCAAAGTCTGTGAAGCCAGAAAAAGTCAAATCATTACCATACTCTTGAATAAGTGTCTTTAGATCTGGCAGGTAATCCATATTTTGAATAGATGTAATGTATAACTTGCTGCAGGGTGACATTTTGTTAGAGGTTAAGGATGAAAATGTTTCGAGTTGGATGCTTTGCATTTTGGTAAATGAACCTGGTCATTTTTTAAATGCTTTATTGCTTTTCTGTTTCCAATAAAAAGATTCAAAGAAGTAAAGAGGTTAAAAAATAACATATTTGGTAGGAACTGCATGGCATTCCTATTTTGTCTGTGCCCTCAAAAGTGCTCCGGATTATGCAGACCTACTCTGCACTGCTGCCACTAACTCTAAGGAGGGATTATTCTCTTTATATCACCTACTCTTACCAATGTTCCACTGTTTACTTGACTTTATCTCCAAGGTGCCTGCCTGCCTTCTGTGAGCAGTCAGAAAGAATGAGGTAAACAACGTCTTTGAGTTTGCTGAGGAGCAGGGCTGGAGAAGTGTTTTCCAGAGATTAACTTGTCTTGGCATCTTATTCCAGCTCTCTGTTACCCTTTATTGAGAATTTGGTATAAAAAAAGAGTGCTAGTCTATAGTTCCTATCAGAAACAGGCTTATAAGTCAGTTTGGGGGTGTGTTTTTTTTCTCATTCCCACCTTTACCGTTTTAAAGGAAAATATTCTTTGTAGGAAGCATCTACATGGAAAGCCAGTAAAACAAAAGTCCAATTATATTCAAGAGCTAGCTCTTGAAAAATTTAGCTTAAGCCTTAAAATGTCCATCAGTTGGCAGTACTAAAGAAAAATGGGTCACTGATGCTAAAGGGAAAGATAGTCAAGGAAAATTTAATATCTATCTGACTGAGGATACATTGAGGAGATGTTGAGATATCTTTTTGAGCAAGTGAAACCTTGACCCAGTGGTGGAACTGGCCTGAAGGCAAATGAATCAGTCAGTTTGGGTAATTCATATTCATTCAACAGACATATGATATATCCTTCATAATGATATAAATGTTGTATCTCTCCACTGAAAGCTGTGTAAGCACAGGATTTGGTCTCAGACGGATTTTTATGTAGTAAACAATTACAAGAAAGAATGTGCTGTATGATTTAATCTGAATATCTAAAAGAATACTAAAAAGCAACTTGAAAAAAAAGGAAATCAGTTAATAATTGTGAGCATTAAATCCATGAAACACCTTTAAATATATCTGTTCATTTGTATTAAATATCCAATAACCGTTGAAATCTTTAGATTATGGACCAAAGTAATAAAATTGGTGAACTATGTTGTGGTTTGCTAAATGAGGAATTGATAAGATGCCTATTTAAAGGGGAAGTACAAAAAATAACTCTTCTCTGAAATTGAAAAAACATATAGTTGTTTTCAAGTCATCTAGAGAAAGACACAACCTTTGCATTTTAATTAATATGTTTTTACTAAAAAAGTTACCATGAGTGAGGTGCTCATATTAGCCACGGAATCTTTACTTTTATATGATCCAGTCACTTCTTAACAAAGAGATTCTGATTGGCATTCTGAATGTTTTTAAAAGGCTGAAGTTGGAAATTCCAATGACACATTTGTCTCTGAATGCATCATCTTTATAAAATAAGAAGTGTGTGGTCTGAGTTCTCGCCTTATTTACTGTATTATTGATTACTAAACATCTTGGAAGAGTCTGACCCTGAAAAATAGTTTGGGGGTCAAATACATTGCAGAGAAAAATTCTCAGTAAATTCAGCCCACTTTTGAGAAAAACTGTCTTTTACATAATCAGCAGACTGTCTGAGAGGTGAAGTGTGAAGTGGTTAAGTGGACTGAACACTGATACATCCACTAATTGTTGCCTTTGTGCTGCCTGATTTGATTCAGCGTCACTTGGGAATCACTGTAGTTACCTTGGTTTTGCCAACATGAATTATATGATAAATTCAAGATAATTGAAGGATTTATAATTGAATTATTTATAACTAATTGGGTGTTAGTCAAAAGAGGGAGGTTTGTGTCTTAGTTTACAGAAATTGCGGGATGGATGGTGAGTAATCTCATCCAGCCACTTACTGTGGATTAAGTGTAAAAATCACTTGGAAGCGGAACTAATATGTATATTCATTGATCAGAAATTAATATCAATTAGCTAGGAAGCTACAAAAACAGTTTTAGTGGATATGCTCAGCTGGGTGAGTTTTCTGTCGCTAAAACAATCAGAACAATTTTCTGACTGTGTCTGCCAGGAAAAGCCAATTGCCTACACTAATCCAGGATTTTTAGGTCTTTAGGGAGGCTAGAAAGGGTCAATAACATATCTCCATCCATCAATTTGCTGAGCTGGAACCTATCCCAGCTGTCAGCTGGGCGAGAGGTGGGGTACACCCTGGACAGGTTGCCAGTCCATCACAGAGCCACATAGAGACACAAATGAGGCACACAACCAACACACCCACTCCTACAGGCAATTTAGAAACTCCCATTAACCTGACACATGGTTTCGGACATTACACGGAGAGCTCTGGGTGATGTTTAAGGTGGAAAAATACACAATTTTGTCCCTGAGGACTGGAACACTGATCTCTTTCTTGTATAAAACTGAATATACTGATGTCATTTGACTCTGATAGGACGATATTCTCTCTATAGATACAGTATTTTCACCCCTTCCTCGTTGTTTCTTTAACCTTTCTGGGACCCCTAGTCCAACTTTGCGTGTCCTCCATACATCATTTCCCACTTTATTCTCTTTCCATTTTCCTGGACTGCACCTGCATTGTCTCCTTCATTAATTTCGCCTCTCCCAGGACGTTGGCAGGTCCGCTCCCACCTTCCCCAGTGCTTCATTTGCATCTTGGCTCCACACGGCTGCCCAAGTGTTTTCTGGGAGCAGGCTGGCTAATTGGTTCCCATCTGTTGGCAGAAAGCGGTCTTTACGGGATCTTGGGTTATTTATGTCACAAGTTTTACCATATTGATGGAGTTCCTTCCCCCTCCCTTCAGTATTTAGACCGTAATCTTTTTGTGACATACTTGCAGTTTTTTTTTTGCTGCTGAATTTTCCCATTTTCTACATTTGAACTTTCTATTTCTCTCTGCATGTGAAAAAGTTGTCAGAAGCAAATGAAAAGCAGTGGTGTTCAGCAGTGGCCTTCATTGTGTTGACTCACATTCAAGGTCCCCCTGTTGCTTTAGCTGCAAAGCCTCCTCGTGTGTTAAACAGCTTTGCAAACTTCATCTGCAACAGGAGCTTCTCTCTGTGACGGATAAGATCGAAGAAGAGGAACTGGTTTGGTCTAGCTCCTGCCCACAAACCAAAACAAGAAGTGACAGGAAACACTGAAATGCCTTTTTAGACGGATATTGAATTGATAAAAGGACAGTCTGTTCACTTAATTTAAAACAAAGTTCAGCAAAAAGATAATGTCTCTCAGCAGCCCATCAGACCGGCTCTTTTATGTGATTGTGGCATCTCAGTGCACTTATTGACTGTGTGGTTTTAGCAGGCATCACTTGGACCAAATCCAAACCAGAGTCTCCCCTACAGTTCAAACGGAAAATAACAAAAGGGTTCTATGATCTGTTTTTTCTCTTTCCAATCCAGAGAACTAGTTTCAGGCTCTGTTTCAGAGCGCTGTCTTCTGGTAGATTGGGATTTTATGGGTTAGAACAATGAAACTGAAGCGAGGAGGACAAGATGAGCTTAAGAGTGTCAATTTGGCTCAGATGGCAGAAGCACTTGCAGTGTTAGATTTCGACAAATTTAGATGCTTTCAGAGGATTGCATTCATCGGTATGTGTGAGACAGTTTAAGCTTTTAGTCTCCTCATATTGAGGGATTGAAGGTGTTCATCAGATACTGTTGTGTTTCTCATTCTTCAGTTCTGCTTAAGACTCAATTTAATTAGTCCCACTAATATAAAATGGCCTGCGTGCGTTCATACAGACTCGTCCATGTAACCTCAGTGACACTATGCTTTAGCTTTTGGTTAAGTCAAAACTGTATGGGATTCCTGAAAGTAACCCGGTTTAAGTCAATCACCATCTCCCCGGGTGTTCCTGTTCATGTTTTGTGGGTGCCTCTGTTGATGATTGATGCTGTTATTTCTGCTTGGTGGATGGATTGTAAACGGTGACGAATGGCAAAGGCTAATGCATTGTCTGTTGTCACAGGGAAATCATTTACCTTGTCTCTGCTATCCATTAAGTGGATGGGAGAAGGAAAAGTTGGACATGCAGGGCTGGTTTCAGTCTGACACTGACAGAATACGAGCAGGAGGAACTGTCTGGATACAGCAGCTTACACTAGCCTACATTAAAGTGTGAACATTATTTTTTACGTAAATTTTTGGCTTTAAACCACTTTGTATTTTAAAGACTTTGATTTCTTTAATAATCATTTTAGATTTGCTCCTACTAATCATATATATATATACAGGGGTTGGACAATGAAACTGAAACACCTCTCATTTTAGTGTGGGAGGTTTCATGGCTAAATTAGGCCAGCCTGGTAGCCAATCTTCATTAATTGCACATTGAACCAATAAGAGCAGACTGTGAGCGTCCATTTAGCAGGGTAAGAGCACAGTTTGGTTCAAAATATTGCAACGCACACAACATTATGGGTGACATACCAGAGTTCAAAAGAGGACCAATTGTTGGTGCACGTCTTGCTGGGGCATCTGTGACCCAGACAGCAAGTTTTTGTGATGTATCAAGAGCCACAGTATGCAGGGTAATGTCAGCATACCACCAAGAAGGACGAACCACATCCAACAGGATTAACGGTTTACGCAAGAGGAAGCTGTCTGAAAGGGATGTTCGGGTGCTAACCCGGATTGTATAAAAAAAACATAAAACCACGGCTTCCCAAATCACGGCAGAATTAAATGTGCAGCTCAACTCTCCTGTTTCCACCAAAACTGTCCGTCGGGAGTTCCACATGGTCAATATACACGGCCGGCCTGCTATAGCCAAACCTTCGGTCACTCGTGCCAATGCCAAACGTCGGTTTCAATGGTGCAAGGAGCGCAAATCTTGGGATGTGGACAATGTGAAACAGGTATTGTTCTCTGATGATTCCGCCTTTACCGTTTTCCCCACAACCGGGAGAGTTACGGTGTGGAGAAGCCCCAAAGAAGCCTACCACCCAGACTGTTGCATGCCCAGAGTGAAGCATGGGGGTGGATCAGTGATGGTTTGGGCTGCCATATCATGGTATTCCCTTGGCCCCATACTTGTGCTAGATGGGCGCGTCACTGCCAAGGACTACCGAACCATTCTGGAAGACCATGTGCATCCAATGGTTCAAACACTGTATCCTGAAGGAGGTGCCGTGTATCAGGATGACAATGCACCAATACACACAGCAAGACTGATGAAAGATTGGTTTGATGAACATGAAAGTGAAGTTGAACATCTCCCATGGCCTGCACAGTCACCAGATCTAAATATTATTGAGCCACTTTGGGGTGTTTTGGAGGAGCGAATCAGGAAACATTTTCCTCCACCAGCATCACGTCATGACCTGGCCACTATCCTGCAAGAAGAATGGCTTAAAATCCCTCTGACCACTGTGCAGGGCTTCTATATGTCATTCCCAAGACGAATTGACGCTGTATTGGCCGCAAAAGGAGGCCCTACACCATACTAATAAAGTATTGTGGTCCAAAACCAGGTGTTTCAATTTCATTGTCCAATCCCTGTATATATATATAGATAGATATAAATGTATATACATATATAAAGATATGTGTATATATCTATAACAGTGTTTGTGAAGCCCTAACATACCACAAGACAAGTTATCCTATTTCTTTGTTGCCTTAAAAGTGTGGAAAAATTGTAGATGCTGTACGTTTTTATGGATTTTACAGCGATTTTGATGAGGCATTTCTAAGCGTGTCATAAATTTTAAGATACATTTTAGGGCAAATGGGCCAGATCTTATTGATGAGCAGTCCCGTGTTAGTGTTCGATTTACGATTAAAGACCCGTGTGATTGAAGACAAGGATTTTCTTGATGATGACACATGATGATGATGACAATGGTGATGACGATGACACATTTTTCAGGAAGACGTGAAAAGTGATGGATGTGGGATACGTGAGATGAGCCAATTGTGAGGGTGATGGCCGATGTGTGGACAGAGCCACCTCTGGGAGTCTTTCACCTGGTGACACAACTCCGGTTGTCACCTCCCGACCTTTGATGAACTGCAGCCAAAAGGGCTCATCAGGCTGTGGATTTACACGCCGCTAACCTCAGGTGGACGTTGTACGCTGAAGCAAGACAAATGATCCACAGAGCTCAGCCTGCGCGCCGTGCGCCCGCCTGCTCCGCCTCAGCCTCGTACCTGACCCACTTCTCTTTTATTCCAACATCTGGGGCGGTCTCTGTGCCTCGCCGGCTCACACAAACCTTCATTATTTATCACAAAGACGCCGTACAATCAGTCACAGCTGCTCGTCCTCAGTAGCAGCATGTTGGGGTTTTATATAGAAGCTCTGAAACAGAAATCCTCTTTTCTGTGACTTTCTTTGCTTCTAATTTTCCTCTCAGATTTAAATCCAGGATTACATTTAAAGGGTAGATGAAGGTTGAGCTGCCTGCTGCCTGGGAGGAGAAATGTTCTGGTCATTATGGTGGGAGTGACGGCACCTTTTTGTTGGAGAGATTTTTATGAGGTTGACCTCATCTCTTGAGTGTTGTGGAGCTTGTTCAGGTGGAATCAGTGGGAAAAAGCTCCATGCAGTGTTGCGTCTGTATGGCGATGGGGTGAAAATACACACACCTGCGGTCACAGAGATTGAATTGATGTTTTTATCTTTTGGTACATGACAGGAGCCCTGTGGGATGTGGCTTGTTGGCATTGAGCTGCAGCAGAAAGAGAAAATCCCTGTTTATTTTCTGAAATGATTTTTTTCAGTAGTGCTGTTTAGTTCTAAACTTCAAGTTGTTTATGGAGAAGGCTGTTTCTGTTGCACTGTGGCTTTCTCATCTTTTGATTTGTTGTTTTGCTTTCGGCAGTTTTCTTGCCCCCCCCTCCCCAAAAAAAGCCTATATTTTTATATAATGTATATATCTATATATATTATGCTTTTTTTCTTATGGTTTATTGTTACACATTTTGTCTCTGAAAACTTTTGAGCTACTTGTGTCATTTTTAATTGGTGGTCTTTGCTGAGAAATTGTGTCTTTTCTCTTGTTGGATTTGCCCCTCAGAAACTATGCCCCCCCCCTCCCCTCCGTCTCTTCTCTTTATATCCCTGCTTCATATTTAGAGTTGGATCTTTTTGTGCTACATCCCTTTACACCGTAATAAAGATGTACGGTCTCTGGATTCCCCAGTGCTCAGCACTGCCAGTGACTCTGTCCTTGCTGCCAGATTTATATGCTTGGCAGCCATTCCACAGATCATTGTTGCACATAAAACAAGCCATGGGTAGCAGGGATGCAGGAATAGAGGGGGTTGAGATTAAAACATTTCATTCCTTTCACTTTCAGATACAGTCCTGAAATGGGTTGTTGAAATTAGATGTCACACGTTCGATCGGCTTTGATACTCACACACAAGCTTTTTAGTGAGTCACTACCCTCCTCTTTTCCTTTTGTTTGACCCCTTTTTAAGTCTGAATCAGCGCACAGACTGAGCGGCAAACTGTGCCATTCTGCTTTCCCCTCTGCTACATGCGGCGTCCCCGTGGCGGCGACACAGGCTCTGTCCAGCTCCTTGCCTACGGGGAGGTTATAGTCGCAGACGGCACTTGCTGACCCCTTTGATACACACAAATTAACACTGACACACAAACCCACCGAGATTAGTTTGCTGTGGGTGGCTGACTAGTCACATTTATGCTTATGACCAACATGAGAATGTTTAGCTGTATAACCTCCATTTTGTTTGTTTTTTTGATATTATATGTATATCTAATGATTCAAATAAATTATTTTTGAGTGAGATCAGGAAGCATGGTGCCTTTCCAGGAGATGGGAGACAAATCCATATTTTCTTCATTATTTTCCTAAGCGGCTGTTTTCTATTTTAGCAGCTTGCCTGCGGAAAGTTGCTGGTCACAGGCAGCACATGCCGACCCCTTTGAGTAGGCCAACACCATAGTTGGTGTTTTTAAGGTTAATTCAAATTAAACACTTGACAGCACATACGCATAACTCATCATAAACATCTAATTTAATGAGGGTCGATAAAAAGCTAATTATATTTCAAGAAATCAGCGTCAAGTGTCTTGATGAAGGAATTTCCCTTATTTTCTTTAGTGAAAATCATACTGGTTATTAGACCCTGTGTGCTCCTTGATGTATGTTTTAAAAGCGACACAAAGATTTAGCTGATATTAGAAAAACAGATTCATAAAGGACATTTGAAAACAATGATAAAAGTGAGTGGTGTTTTTTTGTGGAGAAAAGACAATCTGCTCATTTCCCAGAAGTTTCCCATGAGGCAAAACATGAGAAGATGAGTTTTGAGCGACTTTGCTCTTTGACTTTACGTCTGATCTACATCTGTTGTGTTGCAAAAACACCGTGGTTTATGATTATTTCCACTGTGTTGGTCCTGGTGAGCTTTAATGAATTTTCAGCAGACAAATTGAACATTTCAGGCATAATCCCCAAATCTGTATTTCCAGCACACGTCAAACTCAGATCAGACCCAGGAGCGGCTTTTCAACACAAAGATAAGCTCTCTAATGCTTTATTGTTGCAGAAACCTTTTGTTGTGTTGGTGTTGTTCCCTCTAATGAAAGCAGGCCTGTCATCAGGTGTTCATCTTCTCTTTGCTCCAGACTCTTGTTTGTCTTTGCCTTCATGGGACAGTGGATTGTTTTCCTCCTCTTGAGCATGTTTCCACACAATTTGAATTAATTGGATTGTAAATTGATCCTACTTTGGAGCCGAAACCCGGGAAGCTGGCGCTTTGGCCGTGTACAGCAGTTTAGTCTGAATACTAAATGTTATTAAAAGGCTCCCCTGTTTCTTCCGTGTAGGACTGTGTGTATCTGGTAATGAGAAAAAAGCCCCAGGGGCCTTTTGCATTCATTGTGCACCAGCATGGTTTAATGCAGTAATTAATTGCCTTAGTGCCTAGATGGCGTTGTAATGGTTTGAAGATAAACAAAGGGACTTGGCATCACTGGCGCTGTTTCCTCCCCAAAAACGTTGCTAGGAGGACATGAAGTTTTTTTCTTTTTCATGAGTATTCTCATCGTTTGCCAGTTGAAGATGGTTGAAAATCATTGCCTCACTCAATTATAATTTACATCCTTTACCTGTTTTTTCTCATCTTCATTTTCTGAGGTTTGGAGGTGGAAGCAACGAGTTTAGAGGTAAACCAAGAATTTGATTTCTCCAGAGAGTTCCTAGGGCCAAAAAAATCCCCAAGTCAGGAACCAACTTAACCTGATGACCCCACTCAGTTGACTCCTGTCAATATGGAGGAGCAGTGGCCTGCCTCCAGGCTCCCCAGTTGAAGGTGGAGCTTCTTCCAACTGAGCAAAACCCATGTCTGAACCCCCGAGCTGACTTCCATCCCTCCTTTGCCACACAACACATAGAAACCCTGTCCTGTAAACACTAAACTTGACTCAAATGCACCTAAGGGACGATCTAAACATGCCCATGTTCCAGATTTTTGCAAATCTTTGTAAAACCTTAAGTAAAAATGGATTTTAAAGCACCTGAATTCCCCCGAAAAAGCTTCTCTCATTCACTCTTTTCTAAATAAAATCCTGATTTCATAAAAAGGCCTTAAGAGTTTAAACAATGTGCATCTTGCTGAGTTTTGCTACAGTTATGAGATTATTATCCTAAATGTCACATTTTATTAAAGATAAAAGAATCATTCCGGGAGTTTCTGTTTATCTGTGCACGGAAGACAAGTTCTTTAACGATAACTTAATTCAGAAGAGCTATAATGCTCGCATTTTTAAAGTCCCTAACAAAAGAGGACATATCTGTGTTTGCTCTGAATTTTAAATCCTCCTCTGCTATTGTGCTTCTCTATTCTTGTCATCTGCTTACCCAGCGGAGGCTCGGAGGAGCTGCAGACGCTCCTCACAATGTAGATGACGGGATAAAAAGAGGCGCAGAATGAACGGAGGGACAGATGGAAGGCGAAACGAAAAGGCCAGGGAGGAAGGATAAGACATGTCTCCCTTGTCTTGACATTTCTCTTCCTCTCCCCTGAGAATGAATATCCAGATATAAATGTTCCGGACTGGTGATAGTGAGACGTGGGGCGGAGACGGGCGTTCGTTGGATATGCATTAGTTATTGCGGCCTCGGCATGTAATTTGGTTTCAGGTTGATGTAATTAAAAGGCTCCGGCCTCAGCAGTTTTTCCAGAATAATTTGTTTAGGAAGTGCTGATCCTCATGGGGCACCGATGACGATGGCTGAGCAGTTACCAGCTGCTGCTGGTGGCCATGGCAACAGGCGGGCCCACAGGTGTTTGCACTGATGTCTTAGTTGCCCCCCCCCGGTGAGCTGCGTTTACTTTCATTACTTCACACCAGGCTGTGTTGTTGTTCACCTGCTGAATTCTCCAGGAAATAAGGCCACATCCATGGAGCAAAAGGCTCTTTACAGCTGGTGTCTTGTGATGTGTGTAGTATTGCATTCAAGTTAGATCACCACTCTGTAGATGAGGAATGGAGATGACCTTTACCACCTGCAGCGCACAGAGACCGCCGGCTGTGTGAAAGCAGACAGGAGCTGGGTATTCAACCTATTTTTAGTAACCTTATACATGAGCTTATGAGTTTTTAACCATGAGTCGATGAAACCGTCCCAGTTGTAGGCTTTTTCCGGAGAAAGTTTGTTCTCTGTAAGCATGTCCTTGTCTTTAGTCCTTTTTTAATAGATTTTTTTTTGCATTTTCATGGTGTTGCTGTTTATTATATATAAATGGTTCTATGCATTTATTTCTGGTCCTCATTCTGAGTTGTCCCTGTTCAGTTCCAGCTGTTTCTGGTCAGTCTGTCAGAGCTGCGTCCTCACTTCCTCATTCGTGTCCGTTGGTGTGTCGCTTCTCCTTCTCTTATAAGTTCCATGCCTGGCTCACTTGGCCTTTGTTTTTTTTATGTTCTGACTAGTCTGCCCCTTTTGAAACAGTCAGAAATATATTAGTTTAGTTTTCTGCATTTTGGAACTTTTAGCTGCACCAGCCGTGACAGCACAGATGTTTAGAAACAGGTAGGAAAAAACATGGAACCATTTTCTGACATTTAGTTGTGTGCTGTGTTGCAAATTTTCAATAAAATACAACCTAAAAAAGGGAAAGGTAGCTGGTAAATAAGATGTTTGCTAATGCAAGTTTACTATGTGTATTTTATTTGAAAATATAGACAATCAAAACTTTTAAAAGTTAAAAGAGCAATTTTACAGCTCTGGTTTGAGCTTTAGAGAGATTCAGGACCAATGTCAGAGCAGCTCTTAGTAGTTCTCACAGGCTGTCATGGCTGGATAGTCTGCTGGACTCGATTCGATTGGGCAGGAAAAGCAGTGACAGCAGTAACAATAGTCAAAACCTGACCAGGACAGAAAACAGCAGGAAGAAGAAAGAAAAAGACAGGCAGCCAGGACCCAAACAGAAATCCACCCCTGCTGTTCACTGTAGATAATGCTCAAAGTGATGTAGTCAAGGTACTGTAATAATAATCAGGCAGCCATTTTCCCACTTAAAAATATTTTAATGATTACTCTCAAACTTCATGGTAGTTATGCACTGTGCCTGCTCTTTTATGTGAGTTGTGTAATGATTTCATAAAGTACCTAAACATGCTGTATAAATAAAGATGAATGAAGGGATTGGTTGACAAATGATCCCTGCACTATTTAACTTATCTTTCTCTCCTCTGAGGTTGAGTTTATGGAGGGTAATGGATGAGAAATTTGTTTTTTTTTTAGTTTTTTTTAGGGAAAGTCTAATAATTTCCGATCCTTTGAAATAGCTGCTATTGCTGCTTTTATAACTGAAGCATTCTGCTGTCCCCTGATGCAGCTTTGGGATTGGTTTTCTCTGTGAGGTTTCACATAAGAAGGGAAACTTTATCTTCATCCAGAGGCCAAACCTCAGCGGGTGGAGGACTGATCCCGCGACTCTGCTTCCTCCCAGACGGCTGGTGATAATCTCTCTGCTCCTCAGGTGTCCTGAGTGAAGGCGAGAGCTGGTTGTTGGATCAAACAAACCACCTCCTGCTCTCTGTGCTCCCTTCCTTTAGAAAATAGATGTTTTTTAAGCTTTGATGCTAAAAAACACTTTGCAGGTTTGAGAATCCCTGAATCTGTATTTTGTATTTGCTGTTTTTCTTGAATTTAATGGCTGGATATATTCCGATTGCATCTGCAAAGACTGCAGGAGACTTATATTTGTATATTTGCTATAGTTTTTTACATAGAGAGTCCATAAAGTTGGATGGATTGCAATATTGAATGGCTTTGGGGTTGTTTTACGTTTTCCTGGACTTTTAAAAAAAAAAAAAATCTTTGTTTCAAACATTTAAATTATGCCTTTTCATCTGCCATAACAGAACTGTTTGTAATTCAGTGTTATAACTAATGTAAAACATTTTGGAAACAAAATCGGATTCTAGAAGCCTCTGGCTAAATTTTTAAGTTTCGTCGGCTGATCTTTATTAACACAAAAGTGAATGAATGAGATGTTTTGCTTATTTACTGTTTTTAAGCACTAACTGCATTGTTTCATCCATAAAAAATAATGGTGGAATCAAGCTGAAAAAGAAACTCCTCAGACTAAATTTTCCTTATGAATTATTTCTGCTATTTTACCACACTTTTCAGACCTGGTGTAAATGAGGCGAAACCCAGCCTTTGTCTCTCTTTTAGCATGTTTAAGTCTAATGGTTATCAGCTCTGAAGAGGTCTGAACTCGTGACTGTCTCAGACAAACTGATACAGTTTCTGCTCAGGAGTCAATGTCTGCCTTTGTCTTTGTCCTCTTTAGGCACCTTGTTTCTTTGAGGTCACCCCTTTTGCTGGTACTGTGTTGACTGAAACATGCCAAGCAACTTGTTTATGACCTAAGTATGATGTCTCATTTGAAGAGTTTTCTTTTTCTTGCATGGACAATTTGCAGCATTTTATGAAATTCACCCTGTTAAACAGCTTATTTCCTTGTGGCTGCAGGCTGTTCGGCTCTCACTTGCTGAGTGTGCGTTGTGTCTTCATTGTCTATCCGTCTGTGTTTTTGTGTAGTCCGGCATTGATTAACTCTCCGGGCTCCATCAGAGCTTGTTTTCCTGTCAGCTTTTCTCAGCAACTGGTGAAGTCATTAACATTTGGTTACTGTGCAAAATGCCTCTGCAGGTGTTGCTGTCGCTCATTTCTGCTCATCACACCTGCGCGGCTGTCAGGGAACAGAGTGCGACGCGGTGATGGAAAGACGACGCTAAAGCCGGTCGCTGCCGAGTCAGTATTGTGTTTTCTTTTTAGGAATCACAGCTCCTCCTTTTTTAAAGGGATGTAACTGATAGTTAATCATTTAATGTTATTAACTTTCATGGATAGAATAAGCACTCCCACATTTTTGTGTGAATAATGACTCTGTGACCTCTCTAAATCCAGAGGTTAGGCAATGACACAGTTACAATGAAGAGAGGATTTGAAGCGTTCGCCTATAACCGTTTTAGAGTTTAAGGAGCTTTCTTGTCTTTAGTTTAATAATTCTATCCGTATAAATGACGGCCTTGGGGGGGTCTCTACTCAGAATCTACATCCACCCTCTCTTCTGCTGGTTGAAGGACGAAGCGTCCTCCTTCAGAGATCTTTCCAGCTGCCTTGAGGAGGCTGCAGTGACAGCTCTTTCTGTCAGCAGCTGGTCTGACGTCTCTCTGCTAACCAGTTGTGTCCACAAACTGTCCGTCGGCTGCGCTGTCAGGGCACAGACCCAGAGTACGCGAGGCAGAAGCACTTCCTTTAGAAACACCGTAAAAGCATGTGAGCATACGTAGCCGTTTGTATGTTTGGCCTCCAGGGATGGTGCTACAGGTCAGGCGGGTCAGCTGTGTTTGTACAGACTGCGTCTGTTGTCGTTAGTTTCTTTACACGGCGCTCTCTGTGGCTGAGATCTTTTCTCGTGTGTATAGAGCTTCAAAGTGAGACGATGCTACAGGGAGAGTGGTGCTTTAGAGGAGAGAGGGGGGAGTTTAGAGGAGAGAATCACCTGTGATTCCATCCTTTTCTGTTTGCATTCAGTGTACAGGAACATTCAGACCCTACTTCCTCATTGCAGTAAAAAACCTTACCAATGACCAGATTATGACCATCATTACTTTAAATGTACAGCTTATTGCAATTTTATAATGATATAAAAGGTAGGAGCTCGACAGTTACCATTTTGAAAAGGTCACGGCTGTTATTGTCCAGCAGAAAATAATATTCTGTGCCTCTATAAAGCATGTCTACAGCTTTTCTAACTAAAGAACACCATAAAAACAGACTTTTAAAGACTTACCACTGACCTCTTATCAACCCCAACTCAACTACCAAACACAGCTTATACTATAAGCAGTTAAATAAACTGTAGACAATATGTTTATTTTTGTTTATCAGATTGTGGTGCATAGCAGCAGATTTATTTTTATGTACCATATCATGCAAAAAAGAGAAATATAAAGACAAAAATTCTATTTTATTAACAGAATCTACTGCAATGCCCCAGGAGCATAAGTCCTTATATCATCCATAAATCCTCCTTTTAAATCCTAAACCCATTCAGAACACAAAGGTATCCACGTATCCTGTGCATTGTAAAACAAAGGTTAACAGTAATTTCTCTTGTTTGCCATCAGTTCTGAATCAGGATTGACTGTTCTTTTATAGCTGGTAATTAATTGTTTTTCTCAGCTCCAGTCTGAAGCCTGCATTTACATTTGATAGTAATTAAACAGCTCATTAGAAGAGTCTGACCATGTGAATAACCGGCAGCTGTAGAATCTGACATGTTTGTGTGCCTTTTTTTCTGGAAGACATAATTACTTTATGTCATGAGAGCTCAGGCTGTTCAAATGTTCAGATTAATTGGTACTGAAGATAAGTGATGGGTGCAGGTTTGGTAGGATTGTTTTTGACACTCTAAGACGAAACGATCTCTTCCAATTATGCATGATTAGGGAGTCTTTTTTGTTTTATAAGGACAATTGTAAAGAGAACATTTAGTTGTTTAAAGAGCTTGAAAAAAAGGACAAAATACTCTACTAATAAAGGATTTCCTGATTTTCTTCAAATGTTTAATTATTTATCAGATGCTGCTGTGTAATTAGGAGGTGACTGGAAAATGATTGGTCTTGCTCTAGCCTGTGTTGGATCAAAGTACAAATAACCTCAGTGCGCTTGTACATCAACACTGCAATTCCCTGACGAACAACACCTGATGCCACTGGCACGACACGCTGTCCAACTTTAATCCAGACAAATTGCTACCACGGGTCCTTTCCCGAAAGCTCTTTTTATCTGCCTTGCCTGCAAATTCCCCATCGTACAGCAGCTCCAAGACGCCCCCCTGAGATCTACGGTATATATTTGACCAAATAGGGGTAATTACCTTATGAAAGAGTCGATAGGAAGCAGTGGGGCGCGCTCCTTTCCTTCCACATGTAAAGGTGAGCACCAGGAGCCGTGTCAGTGCTGCACAGCATGTGGTTTTGTGTTCTGACTTCTCACCTATCCCCTGTAAGTCATTTCCCCGTATATCTGGATACGAGCGGTGGAGAAGCTCCTGTTTCTCCCTCCTGTCACCATCGCAGCTGTTAGATGCCAGCAGGGAGTAATGGATGAAAGAATATCAAAGGGTATTTATTCGTCCGCTTTTGGGGACATTATCTGGAGGATGACAGGGAGAGACACTATTGAAAGCTGAGAATTGGGCTCCTCCGCAGAGGGTTCACTGTAAAAAGCATGCAAAGCTGATTTACAGTCCCCATACATCACTGAAGACTATTTTTATTTCACATTTGGCCGGTGTGCTCTCTTCTGGAGAAGGCTGTGTTTGTGTGTTCTGATGTGTAAAACCGAAAAGAGCATATGGTGAGAATAATCATCACACCCCTGGCTCTGACACATTGTGGAGGCTTGTCTGTTTCTTAGCTTCTTAGTTTTATTGTCTCAGACTGCTGATGTGATGAAACGGAGCACAAAGGACCTGCGTCACTCTGCTATTTAAAGGCTTTCACCTGCTATCAACGACTTCCCGAATCAAAGTGAAGTCATTAATGCTGCCTGAAGAGCAAGTCATATGTCAGTCATAGTGGCTTTATTTATGGACATGTAGCCCAGGTAGTAAAAAGAAACAGGTAGAAACTCTTTTGGCAGCTGTAAGGTGTAAGGTAAGATGGTTTCCGAGGGTGTTATCACTATATTTCATTGTTGGGGGGTAATCTGGTCCCTCTCTTCTTTCCATATTGACTCCAGCTCATTGAAGTTTCCAGTACTGGTTCATTCACAACTGTCTGACCAAACATCTCCACTTTGCTCCGCTCTGTGTTCCAGAAGCTTGAGTTTTGGTCAGATGCCTAAACTGCTTTGATGACCTTTCACCTTTAACTTGCTAACTGAAACTTGGGATTCTGAGATGTAGCTGTGTGTTTTTTTTAAATTAATTAATTAATTTTTTTTTACCTTAGAGTAACCTTGGTGGGACGTCCACTTCTGGGAAGATTAAAAGCTGTCCTGTGTTACAAATCTCCTGGCTAAACAGCTTGACAAGTTTTAATTCAGTTCCCTCACGAGAGGAGTCAGTCGAATCAAATGTTGGAAATAGTCTTTCCACCTCAAGTCTTGTGTGTCTGCTCATTCGTTTAGGATTTTTAAAAAAGTGCTTTCAAAATGGCCATAGACTTGCGTATTTGTTGAAAATAAACAAAGGCGCTGACTGTATCACTGAATATTTAAATACAATTCTTTGTATTTTATATTTAGCCAGTTATAACAGACTTCATTCCTTTGGTCTGAGTTGACTGACTGGTGGGAAAAAGTCACGTTAATGCTGCAGAAATGTAAATTAGCAGGAGGCGGACAGTCTTCAGTATCGGTATGTAGCACATCCTTATGGATTTGTCAGAAGAAGACCGGATGTGTGACTCAGAAGCTGGATGCCCATCAGTTTATCCACCAGTCTTGTGTTTTCACCAGCCTGAGGTGTCCACGTCGCCATCAGTCTTTGTGAAATATTCCTCTTCTTGGCTGAGAGTCAGACTTGTCCTCAGCCTCTGTGCCGTCTGTCTCGCTAAGGGAGATGAACAGGGAGCAATGGTGTGAAAATAGCTGACAAAAAACATTACAACGATTTCTCAAAACTCCCAAGTGTCTCAGTAGGTGGCCGAGCATTCGGACAACCCAAAGAAATGACTTTGTTTTGCTGGTTTTTGTTTTTAAAATGACCACAGTTGTTTCTTTATTGTTTTTTAGGTGCTCCGCATACATTTTGGGGTAAATTGTATGATTTAGCTAAAGCTCTTTTGTCCTTCCAAGGAAACAGCAGCTTTTACTGAATGATTTCAGCTATCTGCCCTGCTGTTGCTGTAGTTTCTTTGTTTAGCAGGATTTCAATTTGCCCTTTAAAAGGAAGCATTAGATATTCCTAATTTGGTTATACTCAAAGTATTTAGGATTATAACAAAGAAGAATGTCAACTTGCTTGAAAGATGGTGTTTTTATGAAGACAATTAGCTCAATCAAAGTAAAGAATATATATCTTCAAGCACGCAGAGATGACAAGCCTTTATCGTGAAGTGTCCGTGTCTTTGATTTTCATTGATAATTAGGATGAAAAACAAGGCAATGTGATGCACAGCATCACCACATACATCCCGTGACTTTGAATTTAAAGGGATTCTCTGTTAATTAGCACTTTCATGATTTAATTAACCAACTCTGTAACATTTTTGACTGTCACCTCGAGAGAAAAAATTTAAAAAGCTAGTGCAAACCAAAAAGAATCTGTGGTAATCAGTGGTAAAAACTTTACCCCAAACGCTGTCGTATACAATCAGATATACCTGATAAAAGCGGGCAGAAGACTATATGCCTATAATTTGGACTACAGTATATCACATAGTAATAAATGATGAATATTAAAAAATATTTCTATTGTTTTTTCATGTATTGTGAAAGGGCCAAATAAAGACTTCAAACCAAAACATTTTTTTTTCTTTAATCTGTCTTTAAAGGGTCAATCTGGTTCTTATTTTTTCAGTTTTACTTTAGTTGGTTAAAAAAAAAAAACTAATTTCACACCAAATTTGTCATCAATTTCAGTTGTCTTATTCAGTTGGTTACAGCCTCTAAATATCAATGAGCTGTTTTCTGTGTCATATCTGTGTGTCTTTCGGCTGTCTGGGTGAAAAGAAAGGTTGCCATTAGTTTGCTCCTTGTACTGATTGTTTCCCCAACAGGAGGCAGACTGTTTACCCAGCGCGGATTACTGAGCACACCGCTGTCACTGATTAAAAGAGCTCCTTTGTTGTAGCAGCTTGTTGTAGCGGCTGCTTTCATATGATTCTAAGACTTTGTTCAAATGTGACTTTTGTTAAGTCAGTGGACTCCATTCTGCTTCGCATTGCCAGGCAACAGCACACTCTCCCATCACCTACAGTCTTGTTGTGCTACTCCAGACTCCTTGACGTCTCTTGTGTCATTCAGAGTAATATCCCGCCTTTAATTGGCATTTTAAATCCTGATTGCATTAAATGGGGAAGGCACTGTAATGTAAGTTTAGCGGGGCTTTGACATGATCACAGTTAATGGGAAGAATGTCATTGGAAATAAATCCACCATCATTCAAATATGACTTAGGCCAGATGAGAAATTAACGTATGAAGGTTGAACTCGCTGTTGAATTTTATGGGAGCTGTCCAGTGCCTTTTTTTGAAGGGTTGGAAATATATTGCAGCTTAAAAGTGCATATGGAAACTACTATGAATGGCCTAAAAGGGTTATTTTCAAAGTAAGATTTAACTGGGATTATTTGTTTTCTGTAAAGCTTTAGAATGCCTCAGGAGAGAATACATTTAGTTATTTTCAAGGGTTCAGTGGTAATGTTGCGGTCAATGTCTACCTGTTTTTGTTTTACAGAGACACAAAATCCAGTGCTTTAAGAAAATGAAGCTGTTTTCTGAGGAAAAATGTTTATCTTGTAAAAGCTGAAATCGAAATTATTCATAATTGAAAGTAATGTCAGTAAAAATCCAAATATATCATGTGTAATTCTGCTTTCACAGATACGCTGTCTTCCCTTCACTGTGGCGCTGACTGTTGTATTCAAGGCTTGAACATCACACCTGATCAATTTGGACCAAGTTTGTTAGAGTTTGGGTGAGTTGATGTTGATTCAGCAGGGTAAATAATGATTTGGGATAGTGCACTGTTTGGAGGAATAATTTTTTGTACAATTATCAGAAGTAAAGATCATTCATTTGCACAGGTTTCAGTTTAGTCTTTACTCTAATAGAAGAAGATCACATTGAATTCGGTATAATTATCAAGATTATACCATCATTAAAACTAAATACCATCATAAAACTACACATAAAACAGCAACCACCAATACAATTGTTGTGCAAATCGCTAACCTAGTTTAGCATCTCTGCCAAAAACAGTAACTGTCATTTATTTATAAACCTTATGTTCTAAAATGATATTTTAACAACAAAAAACTTAAAATACTACACAATGTCCCTTTAAAAACACCCAATTAGAGGGGCTTATCTATGCTTTCCTCGGGCTTGTTCCTGATTCTCTTCACCTGCGAACACGGGGCAGCTGGCAGATGTTACTTAGTGAAGTAGGGGACATTTGTTCGGCTTTGCCTATAATTAGTGTGCCAAACCACCGGCATAGACACGGAGGCTTTAATAGTGAGAAGATGACATGAAAGAGTTTGAGGGCAGGTCTAAAAATGTGCCATCACCTTGTCATCACCACCACCTCTGTCTCCCCCCCCCCCGCCAACAACTCCAGCTTTTGACGACACAGCAGTGCTATGATGACTACTGTTTCTTAGCAACCGTCCACATAGACTCTGCCAGCTCTGCCATGTGTGCTTCAAGGTGCCGATACATGCGATGTATGTCTAATTAGGTGTTCTTTTTTATTTTTTCTTGCGCTTTTACCCCAAACATTCACCTGCTGAGTTTCTTATAGAAGTCAAGCTGGGCCTTTTTCAGCCTGTGTGGTGGAAATCCTGCTGATACACACTCACACAGACTCCAGCTGTGCAGCTCGCTGATGTGAAGATATTCTTACCCCTCAGCCGACGGTATACAGCTTTGGAACGGCAGATTTTTATTATTTTTTTGGGTGGCAATGCACTCAGCAAGACTCTTATTCACCACTTCCTGTCAGTTTTACAAAACACCATTGCAGAAGAACAAGCACAGTTGGCAGGAAAAAGCACTTGTACATACTTGCTATTGCCAAGCACAAGTCTTCCTTTTATCACCCTGTTTGTAAGCGGGAAGGTCTGCTATCACAAAATTATCTCTGGCATGAGGGCAAAAGCACATCAAGATCACTTTAACTTTAGTTTGAAGACAACCATCTTTGCTTTTTGTACACAATGTTAACTTTTTATGGAGCAGTTTGACATGTTTGTGCCCACAGCTTTTAAATAATGCTCATTTGCATAGATTTCTGGGGGAAGCCTTTTCATAGATTAGCTTAATTAAAAGTGTCAGCGCCGTTTGAAGTTTGGGCCGAGCTGCTGGGTTTCTTTATTTTCTCATCTCCCTGATCTTTATTTGAATCTGGAGATGGGGATCGGGTCATGCGCTGGCGAAGGAGTGAAATTTACTTCTTTCATCTGCCTTCAAAATGTAAGTTTTTTTCCACGCGTAGATGTTTTCATCAAAGAGGAGAGAGGATGGCTGATTTGTTTTTCAGATTAGTTTCTGGACTCTGCGTGACCTCAGACAGTTGATGGGATTGTGCATCATCAGCAACATGCTTGGAGGTGTGCTGCCACACATAAAGCATTCAGCCACACCACTGACAGGCACGATGAACGACTTTGATTCTATAAAGGGATAAGTCACAACTTTTTTAAAAATCATAATGCATCTTTTTTTAAAGAAATGTAAAAAACCCACATTAAACCCTATTTAAGATTTGAAGCTTGACAGACACTGGTCTAAAACCCCAGGAAAGTACACAGAAGCAGCTGTTCTCGGCAATTATCTCCTGGATCTGCTGTATTTGCTCTTATTGAGTCTTTAAAAGGTTCCCCGTTCTCCAAAATTGGACTTGGGGAATTAGACCAAACACCTGGAGAGACTCACTGGATGGGCATCCTCCCAGCAGCAGAAGAGTCATGCTTGGGCAGATTTGGGGGGGGGGGGGGCTCTGCCAGCTCTGACGCTGGCTCTCTCCTGAAGCTGGAAATTGCCATAATGTGTCCTGCAGTGGTCGGCTGCACAGGCCTCTATCAGTGGCTCCATCTGCTGTGCCGACACACAAATAAGATTTGTGGCGCACAGAAAAATACCTCTAAACACAATAATATTCAAAGCGTAGGTTCTTATCAGCGAGCATCTAACATAGACTACTTCAATACCAAAGCAAGAGCACTGCCAGGGAGAGAACAGGTCACCAAAGAGGTCAAGATCTGCGGCTGAATGCGGTTTCTTCTCCAGTTAAATCTGCAGTTTCTAACTTAGCTGATGTGTTGTTTCTTCTCATCAATTTAAGCATTTTAAACAAGAATTGAACAAAGATGATTCTCATTTGGCCACATTAAAGTCACTCTCCACATTTCTTTATATTTTTTGGAACACATTTAGCTCTTTCTGTTTTTCCTCATGCTTAGTCTTTTTCCTATTAATCACATCTTATAATTAAGTCGAATTTTCACAAATCTTTGTTTGTCCTTGTTTGTTTGTCTCTATGCAGATTTAAAGTAGGTCAGTGTTAACAGGCCATGCAGGCCAGCTGATGAGTAGAGTTATGTGATGATGCGTGCTCTGACCGTAACTATTTGTGCTATTTGTCTCTTCATCTTCATCTTTCTGTGATGGACTTTTGGTCATTTTTAATTTTTCATTTTTTTATTCTCTTTTATCTTTTTTCAGTGTCTCCCTTTGATTTTTTTTCCTGCTTGTCAGGGATAATTTGAGGATAATTGTGTTTGCTTTAGGCTAAGAAAACATTATGATTGCCACTATTTTTGAAACCACAGGCACTCCCGACTTCTATGGGCTGCACTGGACTCATTAAGTAATCAATCCATGTTTTATCTTTTCTATGAACAGCTCTCTGTAGAATTCCCCTTAACTCTGTTAAAGGGATAAAATGTCCTCATTGAGATAAATGCTCTCAGCCAGGAAGCCCACACACATGAGCTCAGCATTTCTCAAGGACAGCATGTTCTTCATCCCTCTTGGCAGAGCAGTTAACATGAAATCTGTATGAAAAATGGGCATAATTTTCCACTAATTTATGACTTCTGGATTAACATGCACATTTTAAAATTCAGTTGGATGCTCTGAGCAGGAGCTGAGGTTTGCCCTTTGACCTTTGCAGCTCTTGCATGACAGCTTTAGCTGATTAATGTACTCTGGAGGAGCACCGACTCCTATAGTTGGGCTATGTGAGTGATGATGTCGATGCTCGACCTCCATGCAGATGCTGCCTCAGAAGAGTAAATTTGACGCTTTTTATTTTAGTTATATTTAAGTTTCAGCAAAAGGTTTAAAATGTGAATTTTTTTTTGTTGGTCTTTTTTATCACTCAGCTTTTAGTCTCCTGGTCGATTATAAACTATTTTATTACTGCAAGTCTCCATTCTTCATTTAAATTTTTTTAGAGTGTTTTGTGTAGTTGTCCACATTAGAATAAGAATTTGATTGCAATCATACTCAATTGTTAATAGACTATAGACCGGAAAAGCCCTATGGGCTCAGGCCCGGCCCCATTTAACCCACAAATTCCTTTTTTTTTTTTTACTGTTCATGTCCTGAAAATCTGAAGTTTCTGTTTGGCCTTAGTTTGTCCGCCTTTGTGAAACTTATTGCTAACATGTGATGGAAAAATTTATGTCTGTTTCCACTAATGAGAAAAAGCAGGTGTGTTTCATCCTTTTCTAATTCCTAAAAAACATATCTTTAATCTTGTAATTTTTTTTCCCACCAAGCTCAAGGAAATAGAGCCTGAGGCTTTGGTTTTGCTGTGATAAAGCTGCAACTGAAATGTTTCTCTATTTGTAATGAACAGTCCATTCACCAGGAATCTTCTCTTCCCTGTGTGACGTTTTTATTTTCTGTGTATAAAGAGGTTTGGGGCACTTAATGGATAAGTGATGGCTAAATTAGCTAAAACATCTGCTTCTTGCTGTCTTTAGTTCAGGAAAAGAATGCAAAAAAGAGGAGTTTGTTGGATTTTGATTGTCACCGTATGTCCCCACATGATGCTGTTGCTGGGCCATCTTCACACTGCGGGGCGTGTTTAAACTCTGGCTGTTCTTTTGTGTATTTTGAGTCAAACTCTGAAAAATTGAGGAAATCAGCCAAGAACGCTGATGATCTCAGTCTGTGTTAGCATTTTTGTTGATTATAAACATGAGTTAGATGTATTCACAGATGGGACCAGTTTGGATCAAATTCAGTGGATGATATCATATTCAGCAGATAAAGGACTGCAGGAAATAAATATCTTCAAGCTGATTTTCATAACATACCATCTCTGCTGGTAGATCACACACCACTCCAGCCATGAACTCACCCAAAACTGTGGGTGTTACATGGCAAATATTTACACCTTTACCAAAAAACCCACAAAAAAAGCTGCTGGTAGCAGCATGTGTTTCTTTAGTACAGATTGCAGCTTTTCAAAGACCATCATCCTTCTGAATGTACAGTTGTGAGTTCCTTCTTTCAGAAAGAAGTTGTTTCATAATGTATTCCTCTTCAAAATGAACCCATCTGTCATTTTTCCCACCTATTTGTATTCATAGAAACAGAAATAAAGTTGTTTGTTTTAAGCTTATTAAATTTATTGTAAAAAAGAAAAACATGCCAACCAAAGTCTGAGCTCCCTGAACTGGGCAAACATGACTTTACTCCACTGAAAATGTAACAGCTACAGTCCAGCATCAGCGACATACAAAGCATTAAAATCAGGTGTCTAATGTTCTGTCTAATGTTTTCCCTTCCCATAGAGCATGCTGTCTTAAATTTCATGAAAACACTGGCGGTTAGTTTGGTTATTTGTTACTCCTTGGCTAGTAAAGACTAGCACGGCCCGGCATAATGCGTAAAAGAAATAAATGAACATCAAAAGGAGCCAGGCTGCTGGTTTCCCGCGGAGCGACGTGTTGCTCTTTTTTCTGAAAAACCCCTCTTGAGCAGTTGCAAGCCTCTGCGTCACGTCGGCACTGACATTTCCCTGGTTCAGGCCTCCTGAGGGGTTCCTCGGGTGGCTGGGGGAAGGCCTCTCCTCCACGCCGCTTCCAGCTTTTTTATTATGTCAGCCGGGTCACGCTGATGCTGGGTGTCTGCGTGGTTTATTTTTAACCTCTGATTTTCTCCTGTGTCAGGTGACTGGAGGTTGTGTGTGTTTTTCGGTTGGTTACTCCCAGTGGACTGCTGGCATGCTGAGGAGATGGAGGCTGCTGCTCAGTCACTTTGCATCAGTCATCCCTCCGGTCCCCACGCAAACATGAACTTTTCTCTTATCTTTGAAACTGAGACCGTGTCTCTATCTTTTGGGGATATTTATTTTCTCTGCAGTTTGTCGGTCTGACCGAAAGTGGATCAGCAGGTTGCCCTGGTTACGGCTTAGCTGAACTGATAAAAGATGTATCATTTGCTCTTCAAGCTCCTCGCTGCTGTTTCCTGGCCTCAGAAACTTCAACAGCAGTCCTTTTGTTTTCCACAGTCTCTGAGGAAGATTGAGCTATTTATTACCACAAACAACCTCAGTGGCAACATCCAGCTTTTTTAAAAATGTTCTGATTTAAAATATACTAGTTTAATTGAGCTTGGAATACAAAGCTGTTTTTGAAGATCACTTTAAAAATTCTTCTTCTCTAAGAATGCACTTTTTCCACAAGCGTACGTAGAGATCTTGAGATCTTTTGTCAAAATACCACATACACATTAAAACAATTTTCATTTCCATTATGAGTTTACACCTGTTCACACTCCCTATATGTACTTTGAGGTCAAAGTTCGCCTGATGACTGCACAGTTCTTTTCATTACGTGCTTTGTCGTGTATTTACTTTTCCATCTTATTTTTTTGTATTTTCTCTAAATATTTAACAAATACACAATCATATTTGTGATTGCAACTTTCTTTTTTCTTTCAGTCTGTTCTACAGGTTGTGGTAAATGAGTTAAAGGCCGGGTTTATATTACTGCTGTATGCACACTTACTGTGTCAGCGCTTCTGCTCACTGTGTCTTCATGCTGCAGCCACAATTTTGTCCTCCATATGTGCAAAGTGTTTGGTAAGAAAACAGACTGAGAGAGAAAAATGTAAAGTCAGAGGAACTGATGTAGAGGAGGACAGGCTTCTCAGAAGGGATGAAGGGGGAATGGTAGTGTTGAGCCACAATGCGTTTATGTCACATCAAAGCTAAACCTTATCTTTAGAGAGAGGATTCAGAAAAACCCCAGGCTGTCATCCCCGTTAAGGGCAGGTTTCTGTCTTGGTCTCCCTCTGTTCATCTTCTTCACTCCCCTGAAGAACTAGTCGGATTTGTATGCACCTTTTTTTCTACTTTGAGTTAGCATGGAGAAACTAGGTCAGGCAGGGAGTAGAGAGGGGGGCAGGATGAGTGAAGGGTCTGGCCTCTGGACTCGGTTGAGGAGGGAGTGTTTTACCCCCAGGGAGGTGTTGCTGGTGAGGGAGAGGAGCAGGAGGTTGCGCAGGGACATGGATGATGCCTGTGAACGTGGATAGACTTTACAAACTGACACACTCAACCAGAAATCTAAATGGCCCTGTTTTGACTTCATATTCTTAAAAATGAATATTCTGTTCCATAAAACTTTTAATTGTTGAGTCCGTCTGCAGTCTGATCACAGAAAATCTGTTTTTGAATTAGTCTAAATAGATCATTTTCATAACTGTTTTTTAAGCACTGAGGAAGGGAAAGCAGGAGATTGCTCACTTTACTGCCTTGAAGCATTCAGTTGAGTGTTAACACAATGCCAAGGAGGAAAGACATCAGCAATGATCTTAGTGAAGCAGTTGATGCTGCCCAGAAATCTGGGAAGTGTTTTTGGGCCAATTTCCAAACTATTTTGAGTCCATCGTTCAAGCTCAGTTGTTCTTTAATAAATAATTGAATAGTTTAATATGCCACGTGTTGTCTACAGGCGCCCTGTATGCACGCTTGTCTTAACTGCAAAGGCTCAAATTTTAAAGTAGACTTTTTTGCTCATTCTGGTTTGATGGGCTCCTAAAATGCAAGTTTGAAATGACGTGAACATGTAAAAATGAAACCCTTCTCTTTACTTATTTCCTTTTCATAAATGTTTTTGACAGCTTTACCAGCCACACTAACAGCTCTGGGAGGCTATGGTACTTTGACCCAAATCTTAAAATCAGTATGCTGAACTGTTAATTACCTGTTAAAATTGAGACACAGTTGTGAGTCATTGGAGAGTCACTGTGCTGCGTGACTGGTGAAGCATAAATTAAACTGTGTACCAGTACTCTTAGTATCTGTAATTACATTGTTAGCCAAGCTGATATTCCTTATATACCTAAAACCGTACTGAATTTGTTGGAGCTGACTCTTATCTCTCGTTGCCACATCTGCAGCGCCAGCAGGTGTGATGAGCAGTGTAATTGACTAAGATCTTGTTGTTGATAAAGGACTGAAATGTACAATGTTACAAGGCAATCAGTGATCACTATTTTCCGTTTCTGTCACCATTTATATTACCATGTCTGCCTCTCCATCTCCCTTCTCCCTCCCTTCTCACTCACCATTATGCCCAGAGGGACAGGGATTCCTCTGAGATTGCAGCGTAGAGAATGAAAAAGAAATATCGAGTCATCTGCCCTCTTCAGCATATTTTACACTTGACAATTTGAGCAAGAAATGAGATATGAAGTTGGCAAAAGGCCCCTGTTTGGTATTCATTGTTTCCTCAGTGCTATTTTGACAGGGTTTAATCATCTGTAAAAGCAAACTATCAAAGCTTCTGCATGGATTAACACAGTGGACACGATTATGCAAGAAGAGTGGGAGGAAGGAACTGTTTATGGACTCTGTGCCCTGACAGAGACAGAAGACTCGGCTATATTTTAAACGTATGTGGTCAGCTGTGATGTGTAATGTGTTCTGACTCCAGATTGTTCATGATGCTCTGTGGTGGTTTGACCTCATGCAGGCTCCACCAAAAGTAAAAACAAAGAAAAAATAGGATGTTTTTATGACCCATTTTCAGCCATAGTTTGAGAGTCTGTCATAGTTTGAGAGTCAGTAAAATCAGTTTTGACATGCCGGTCCACCTGTGGGTGTCGAAAGAGCCACGCTGCTGCATCCCAGAAAATGTAAAGATAAACAGAAGCAGCCACTGCTTCTTTAAAGTACAGAAAGGGCTGGAGCTGTTTCTTTCACATGGACAGGAGACTGTGAAGTTGCTGAGTCATCTGATCAGGATTCAGTTTACTGCGGGATTCACTTTGATTTTGTTCCCCAGTGGCAAAGTGAATCTGCACAAAAAGTGAAGTTGCTGCTTAGACGCCATAATTTTGTGCTTGTATTAACAGATTCTACAAACCTTGGATATTATAGACATTTTTTTTTGAAAAGCAGAAATGAATAGTTGTTCAACTCCTTTATTTTTAGCTGGACTGTTTTTTCCAACCATAACAGAGCTGTTCTTTTTTTTTAACCTAAACCCACTGAAGAAAAAAAAAGACTGAATGCTTTGTAAGATGACCACTCCCTTTTCCCTCAGACCACATGGAAAGAAGCTGCTTTAAATGCACCTTCACTGTGTCAAGTGCATGTTGGGAAGGAAAAAACAATCATTCCCTAGATTTTTATTGCAAGGCTGGCATTGACAGTTCATCCATCAGGAATGTATTTGTTTTTATTTAGTCAGTATAGTAAAGACAGTCAAAATGCAGCTGAGATCAATTAAAAAATCTTCCAGATTTCTGGATTTATCTTAGATAGCCAGAGGTGTATTTTTGGAGATACCTGGTAAACATCACGCTTAAGATTACACATAAACAAATCAACAATCGAACACACTGATGTGCAAAGGGACGGCAAAAGCAACAGATGCTGGTAAATTCGAAATAACAAGGATGCAGGTCAAACACCAACAAGTGGACGGAGCAGATTTTGTTGCAGATGGTTGGCATGCTTGTGGCCATGGTGGTAATTTTTAGTAGAGGTTGGAAATAATTTGATATTGACCAAATAAATATGAATGTCTTGTCCTTCTGTTGCAGGTTAGAGACCATGCCGGAGGACTCTGACATCCCTGCGAAGTCTGGGACCATCAAAGGAGACAAAAAATAAGTTCAACTTACCATTGCTTGTTTGGGAGCTGCAGAACCCTTTTTTTCAGATCTATTTGGTTGAGTTGCTTTTACCAGCCAGTGAAGACGCCTTACTAAAATGGAGACTCTTTCCCAGGATTCTATGCTGGAGTGCCAGATCTGCTTTAATTACTACAGCCCTCGGCGGCGGCCCAAACTCCTGGACTGCCGGCACACTTGTTGCTCGGTGTGTTTGACCCAAATGCGCAGCAGTCAGAAGGAGATCCGCTGTCCCTGGTGCCGCGGCGTCACCAAACTGCCCCCTGGCCTGTCCGTCTCCCAGCTTCCAGATGACCCGGACATCATCACGGTCATCGCCATCCCTCACGCCTCGGAGCACACGCCCGTTTTCATCCACCTCCCCAGCAACGGCTGCTACATGCTGCCCCTGCCCGTCTCTAAGGAGCGGGCGCTGGGGCTGCCCGGGGAGCTGGGCTGTCGTTTCCTGCCCGGCGGGCAGCAGAAGGGAGTGGCGGTGGTGACCGTGCCCGAGCAGCAGCCTATCGGGCTGGCCATGGGCCTGGAGGCCGTCGGGCTGGAGGGAGGCGAGGGCGAGAGGAGAGTGGCCGGCCCGGTGGGAGCGGGGAAGGGCTCCACCTGGTCCGGAGTGTGCACGGTGATCCTGGTGGCGTGCGTGCTGCTCTTCCTGCTGGGCATCGTGCTGCACAACATGTCCTGCATCTCCAAACGCTTCACTGTCATATCCTGCGGATGAACGAGGCTGCACGGGCAGCCGCGGAACCCCCTTCAGCCCCCGCTCTCCTCAGGGCCGGACTCAGCTGAGGAAAAGGGGGCTAAACTCATTTAAAGAAACAGAGCAGAGTAAATGAAGAAGTTGGCAGCAACAGATACACAAACTGTTCTGGTGTTGCACAGCTTTGTTATTCTTTTGGGGGAATGAAATTAGGATAAAATGTACTTTCAAACCCTGACTTTCCTCTAAATCCTGGACCACCTCCCTCTTGTTCTTTCTACAATCCCTGAGGGAACATTTGCAAAAGCACTCCAGATCTAATCTCTGACAGCCAAGCTGACACTTGTTCACTAACAGAGGCCAGATTTCCAGTTTTTTTGTTTGTGCTTTGTAGAAGTTCATCAGTTATCATAGTGTTGATGAGCTGAGCTGAGGCTCAGCTTGGTGTCTCTGGCAAGTGTTACAGTGCAGAGACCGGACTCTCGTTCTCTCGGAACAAACTGTGCAGGATCCACGTCTGTTTCAGAACCATCCGGAGACTTCACAATCAACATGGCTTTAAAGTTTCCTTTTGTAATTAAACAAACTGTACACATAGTAAGTGAGTTGTAATGTTTATACATGCCAAGATATTATACAGCTGAACTACGCACAGATAGCATTGAGTTGCTCAGTTGAGTTTATATGAATTGATTTGGCTGTACAAGTCATAAGTTGAGGAAAAAACATCCGTTAGCTCCTGTCTCTTAAAATTGAAGAATTCTGTTTGGTTTTTCCTGGGGTGCCTGTTCGGTGCACAAAATATGTCATATTAAGCTGTCACTTGATTTTTTTTCTGGACATTAAAAAAACCCCATTAGGACCATCATAAGTTGGTTAAATTCAAATAAATTTCATTTATAAGAAGAAGGTTTAAAAGAATGAGTAAGATATTGTTTCAGACTGAAGTAGAAATTTGTAAGGAAATAAAACTAAATTTACAAGAGAAACACATGTATGATGACTAAATCTTCTCATTATGTAAACACGTTGCTGAACAGTGAACTCCTCACGTCGACCACAATTACAGAGATGTAGGTGTCTTATTGTCTTTTTCTGCCATAAATCGCATATATGATATGAAATGTCCTCAGAATCTTGTATTTGTTTTGTGTTTTCTAATTTCTGAAGTCCCAAAGCCAAAAAATAAGGCCCACAGCTGTCCCTACCGGAGGCAGGAGGGCAAAACTAATCATAACCATTTCCACTGTTGATGAAAACAATCACATATGTTTTCCTTAGCACACCATAAAATCCTTATAAGAGGGAGAGAGGTAGTTTGAAGGATTGTTTATTTGGAGCATTGTCAGCCATGAAACATTTTAAAGCATGGAATCCAAGTTTATTACACTTTTCACACTTTTTAATGGGATTTAGGTGTTTATGCATTGGCTTTACTCAGATAGTCATGTTGGTTACTAACACCTTGTCGAGGCGTTTGTTGGTGTTATTGGTAACACCGCAATGTGTTTTCAAACCTTGATTTTTGGCAACACTTTTTGTTTTGTTTTACATCAAATCTTCATCGATCAAATAAAAAAAAGTTCATTTCTACCTACAATAATTTATGTTTCCTAAAAGCTATTATTGCCATTTTTGCTGTCAAGATCACTATCCACATCCATGAATGAACTATTTGTATATAGTGCCTCTATGAACAAATTACCCATTGCATCATCTTTCAGAGCAGAACCTCTTATGTAAATAACACATTTAAAGTTGAATGTCAAACATGTTTCTTCCAGTTTGCGATGTAGAATTATGTTTCATGCTGCATTTTCTCCATTCATATGAATTGTACACAAGTCATGGTAAAAACATAATTTAACATGACATTAATACATTTAATAATCCCCCCCCAAAAAAACATTTATTATTAGTTCTGAGCTTTAGATTTGTTGTTATTGGTATTTATTAACTTGCTAATTAGCACACATGCAAGCTGATCATGTGATAAACAGTAAAATTCCATTTCAGTTTTTGTGTTTCACATTTTTATTACATTAAGCGTACAAACTTAAAGTTTATGGGCACATAATCTAGAAGTTTTTCTATCTCCAGCTGTTTACTCATTAAGCATATTACAAAGTAATAACATAAGCATATTTCACAGCTCACAAGCTATGAAATTTAATGGAACAGTTAATACCTCTCACAGCTAGTATAGCTATTTCATGCACTGCTATCACAAATAGAGACAAATTATATCAATTGAACACTTCTAATGTGCTGATTAAAGTAATAATGGTGGATAATGGATATAGGTTGAATGCTCCTTCTCTGTATGCATTGCTAAGCTAATATAGGAGTAATGATTTTCTCCTTTAAATCTCATCAAAATGGCAGTAATCACGTGGCAGTGCATTCCATATAGTGTTAAACTTGTTCTTAATGCAAACTTTTCCCAAGGGCAGCCCTTTGTACCTCTTTTTTAGATCACTCTTCTGCTCCTGTGTTTCATTAGTTTTCATCTCACAGAGTTTGTCCATCAACTTTTCACTCTGATTTGCCTCAGACCTCCATCGCTCTCTGAACAGTGAGCCTGCAGCTTTAACCATCAGCAGCCTACACATTATCGACTACTCATCATAATACAAGAGCTGGTGGAGCTACGGACTTAACTGTGCAACGGTGTGTGTTTATTTGTGTGAGTAATGGGTCGGTAACGGGTCAGTTGTGGGTGGTTGCTGCAGGGTCCCAGTTAATGAAGACTGTATTGATTTATATGCTTTTAAATATCCTTCTGCAGAGATGAATGTTTTATTTTTCACTTTTAGATGGGGAGGTAAGCAGTTTGTTTTCTGTAAGCATTAATTGCAGACCTATTTAACACTTATAAACTATCATCCAGTCTTTGAAGATTCAAAGATATGACATTTTGACACTAAAAACTGTATTAAACTTGATTTCATCGTTGAATGCAAAGAGCCTCATTTTGAGGATTTCTAACTTCTGAAATATAGGAAAGATTTTATTGTTCAGCACTGCAGCATTCTTTTGAACGTGTTCAGGCTACATGGCAGTCGCCTGTTTTGGAGATCCGGTGAGACATAAGTTCAGCTGAACTAGTTCATGTGTGATATGCTGCTGGTTGCTATGAGACTGTGCTGAAAGGCCCTTTGAAGTTTGGGGCAGCTTTGCTGAAAGTTGGTATAAATTTAGCTCCATATGCTCTGTGGACTCTAAAATACTTCCTCATTTCTCAGTACTTGAGGATAAAAAGGTTTTCTGGAAGAACCTCCCAGGAGAAAAGTCAGAGTTAAAGGAAACCCCTCTAACATGTTTATTTCTACCATTATGCAAATTAATAACTTTTTCACTCTGTGAAAAGCTTTAAAGGCGCTTAAGCTTTCAAAAGTGCTGCTCCATGAATTGAAAATACTTCTGTTTGTTTATGTTTATGTTGGTTAAAATTTGAATAAATGTCTCCAGAATTTCATCTGTTTCTGGTGATGAATAACTGCAGAAACAAGCTAAGCAAACATTTAAATCATTTAAAAATTTTATGTCTCTCAGTTGGACTAAAGTCAAAGGACAAATATGAAATAACTGGACTAAAAGGAATATGGAACAATGGAAAAAAGGAGGGGGAGCAGATGTCTCCTGGGGCTTCCCTCACTCAGCTCATTTGACTTGAAAGAGGTGCTGTATTCAGATGAGCTGCCCTCCTTTAATGTGGGAAAAATGACATAAGATGAATAGAGAAAAATAAATATGCACATTTCCTTTCGAATCTGTCTAAAAATAGAAAAATATAATCATAGGAATTGTGAACAAAGCAATAAGAATTTTCATTTTTTTGTTTGTTTATAAAGACCTTATACACCAGAGGGCAAAGCATTTTATCATATTTATAAACCCACTTTCTTCAAAACACCGAATGGTGCTGCGATGAGTCCCTCTTTTACCAGATTAAGGTTTTTCATGCAGTCACTTTAAGAAAAGAAAGCACCCAGTTGTCCAAAGTCCAAAGACTTCAAAGGTTCTGTACTCTACCCCTTGTAGTTCTGCTATTTACTTCTTGGTAACATAAGCATGCTTTTCAGGGCCTCTAAAAGTACAACTGAGTGCATGATGTCCAGTTATTCGCCATATAGGATAAACAAGTCATAGAAGTATCTCAGGAGACATAAATGTACTCCTATTGTTCCCCTGTTTTTGACAAAGCTGGTCCTGAGCTTAAAACCCGAGTCGGTTGTAAAGACAAAATGTATCATTTGTTACCTCTCAGCCATGTTGCATTTGTGAGATGAAGAGAGAAGAGTCAACAAACTGCTTCTTTTGTCCTTTTGCTGAAATCCTTTTTCAAATCAGAAACTACCCTGTGCACCACTGATTTAGTTTCAAACAGTTCAACTAGGAGAATTGTAGAGAAAGGCTTGTCATTTCTGTGCCTGTGTGTTTTGTGAGATGATGTAAAGTCCCTGTTGTAGTTTCCTGTTTGTGTCCGGTTTGACGACGCAAGCAGCACCTGTTTTTGGTGTACTATTAAAGAAAAAGCTCTGAAGAGTCTGAACAAGCAGTGTTGTATCTTCAATCAAACAAACATCCTGTAGAAACATAAATCTAAAAGAATCTTTTTTCAATTGAAAGTAAGGGACCTGCTAAAATGTTTATTCCCTGTGGTTTTATTAAGGATATCCCATTTGGAATGGTTGAGTAAACTTAAAGCAGCACATCCTCCCATTGTCTACCCTGAGGACAGTCTTTTCTCCTCCAATATTCATTGATATAGTGGCACAGTGGTAATTAACTCTTCCCTGGGGACAACTGCAGCCAGCTTTGCTGCTGCAGAATACCTCTGTTCTTCACATGCAGCAGCTACCTCTACACACTTTGTGTTCACTTTTTTTTATTTTAACAATCACAAAAGGCTTTTATCAGCTGTCGTATAGGCTATTATGTAATTAACACGCACTTAACTTTCAGATGTCAGTCCGCCTGTTGGTTCCTTATTTTTCTGGATTTGTAAAAATGTTTGACTTTGAGGTTTGTGGTGTAGTCTGTAAAAGCTCAGCATCTGGGCTTAAGGGAGAATTTGCACCTCCGTTCATCACACATGCTAAATCCTTTCATAATGTTTCATGTTACTAAAATAATTTCAAAGGATATAAGGACTTAAATATACACACAGTCTCAGAAATTTCAAGAAATTTGATATATGGATTCAAATCTAGGAACACAAGTATCATCATCATCATCATCATCATCATCATCATCATCATCATCATCATCATCATCATCATCATCATCATCATCA